>OU015770.1:1431965-1448539 GCA_907173295.1 Fagus sylvatica | reverse complement strand
AAACACCCCATTGCAATTCCTCCTCCACCGCCAACCATCCATCTCCTCTCCAGATGGGGTATGAGAATTTAGTAACTAAAAGAACTCCACAACTGACCCAATCTCCCAATCTTTAAAGTTTTGGTTGAAAGTCACATCCCAATCATATGGAACCCTATACCATTATCTCATGGGGAGAATTTGGAGGGAGAGGGATTCAAACTTTTAAGGGAACTGAGCTCTTGATGATGAGATTGAAGTTTATTTCTGAAATCTGTAGTTGATTGGATTAGTGCTGTTAAGAGTTTCTCATCTTAATCCCTCTTGAATTTTAAAGATGGATAATTTAAGGGAAAGGCATATTATCGGGGTAGATTCATGTTATATGTGTAAAGCAGGTGGAAGATCATCATTCATTTGCCTCTTCAATGTGCCATCATTAGAGACTTAGGGACTATGGTTTTCAGTCTCTTTGGGGTCCAGTGGGTGATGCCTAGAGGCGTATTGGAGCTGTTAGTTTGTTTGCAATGCCAATTTGGTCAACATCAGAATATAGAAATCTGGAAGTTGATTCCTCATTGTGTCATGTGGTGCATTCGGAGAGAGGAATGATGGGAGCTTAGAATAATGTGAGAGATCAGTCTTAGACTTGAGACTTTCATTCCTCATTATTTGAGTAGATGACAGCTTCATGACAGTATTCATTTTCAAAATTACTTGAGATGCTTTATCATTGTAATTTCCATGCCTAATTGCTGGTATACTTTACCGTGTACTTGGGTTATGCCCATTTCATGAGTATAATACATTATTCACTAATAAAAAATAAATCTTATTGGACTTTTTGGATTTTTGAAACTTTAGATCTTTTTTCTTTTCTTTTTTTTTTTTCTTTGATGACATGGGAACCTCTCCAGGGCCTTTTTGAAACATTAGATATTAGCTGAACCACTGTTTATTTTCTCTACTTTCCCTTTCCATATCTCTTACAAACATCCCAGGAACTAGGGCAATTCGCACTGCAGATTAATTTTGAATGAATTTTAATTACTTAAAAAGAACAATATACCCTCCACAAAATCAAGAGATTTCCAATCTTACCCATCAAAGAATAAAAAGAGATCGACAAAAACATATAGTTGCACAAGCCTACAATGTACTTTTTGATAATTGTAGTATTATTGTATTCAAAAACATATAGTTGCACAAGCCTACAACATACTTTTTAATAATTGTAGTATTATTGCATTCATAAAACCAAAAAAAAAAAATATTCTAGTATTAGTTTGCAAGATGACAAGTCTCAATTTTATATTTTCAAATTTGTACAGTCTTCACTTGCAAAGGAAAAATCTCTGCATGCTTCTGAAGTTCTAAAAATAAGAACATATTAAAAAGCATTCAATTGTGATTTTCCCTTACAAAGGATCAAAAGAAGGGAGAGAGAAACTCTTTGGATGTATTCTTTTTTATTCTTTTTCCTTTTTTCTCTGTGGCAGTTAATCCTTTGGAAATTTCCTTATAGCGTTGAAGTAAATTTACACAATAATCTAGTAGTTTTTAAACCCAAATGTTTAAGGTTTATTTTCCAAAAATCTTGACCAAAGAGTGAATGTATCGTGGAAGGTAAATATTCAATAATAATAAAAGAAATTGGAAATATAGAAGCTTCCAGATTAGTTGTGGCATGCACCTTTCAAGCACCACAGTTTTCACAAAATTTTGCAAGTTTCCTTATTCAATTTTTTTAAGAGTTAAGTTCTATTTTTCCCTTTGTGTATTCTTCTCGGGTTTCCTCGGGCATGCTCACCATATACTTCAGTGTATGTCTCCTCTAGGTAATTAATGAACATCTAATACAGCATCCCGGATTAATACAATTATGTGACAAGAAAGATTTGAGATTTACCGGTTCAGATTCTTCAGGAGTGTGAAGCCGAGATTGCTCATTTGCAAGGAGATGAATTATTTGTTCCCGCTGGTTAGAGACATTGTCCTTCTGATAACCATAAACTTTAAGCATTAGATGCAAAAACAACTTATAACAGTACAAAACCAAAATATATTAATCTCACAAACAAAGACAATGAGGATTTCAAATCCAACATATGGACATAAGAGGAAGAAGACAATGAACAAAGGGGGAACCCTCCCTAACCCCATAAAATGATACACCTTACAACCAAAACTCTACAACAACAACAACAATAATAATAAATATAAATCAATCCAATTGATGTTATTTGGCTGTATCTCACTGAAAAGATCAAACTCAAGCATTCAACTCTACATTTACCCATACACGAGCAAAAGACTAACATTCAGGACAACCAGCATTCAGACCAAAAGAATTCACACGCAAAAGGGGATAGATAACTCAAAAATCCAAGAATAACCAAAAGCCTCCAATCCAAAAGAATACGACAGACTTGTATACATGAACCACTATTGGAGGCTGACTGTACGCCTCAAAAAAAGCAGCAAGACCCCTTATCCACATTTGCAACACATTTTAAGAAAAGCCCCACCAACATAATGCAGCCCAAAGGCTTGGTCCATGAGGCAAAGACACCTATCACTATCCAAACATTTCAACCTCCATATTTAAAATCATAGAAACACAGACCTGAAATCCAAATATATAGTGCAGAAAATCAAGCATATCAGCATTCCTTGTTGCAGGGATAGGAAAATCCACAGGCAATTTTGGTAGGCCCCTGTAGTACTTTAAAGCTGACACTGCTGCTCGCACCTGGCAATAAGTTCCTCAGGTTAATAGATGGCAGAAGCAACCGAATATGAACTTGAGAATTACATAAAAGGCAACAAACTAACCTCAAGCATATGCACGATGGCATTTGTTAAGGTATGACCATCCAACGGGATAATGTTATAAGCAATTTCTTCTGTCATCTCCGCATCAGATTCCATCAGCCGTTTAAGCTGCAGGTCACATAAAATCAGCCCAACATCAACAGGGACACCAACATCAAACAGGAAAAGTACAACTATCAAGCATCTCAAGTAAAGTACCAAAAGAAAACAACCCGAGGCATTTATCCACTCAAGCAAAGTCTAGAGGAATAAAAGCTTCAGGTCAGAGACAGATTTTTCAAATCCTTCAAAAGTCCTGAGCTCTCCTGCCAAATGTCCCACATGAGACAATGGGGGATTACTCTCCAAATCGCCACACTATCTATAGAACTTCAATAATTTTTTTCAGATTACAATTAATAATTAATATATACATCAAATGCATTGCATACAACCCAGGTTATGAGAATTTTAATACAAATGAGTGTATGCTTTTCATTTCCATATTCAGCTTCTGACATCCCATATAAATAGGCTATTCGAAAAGAAAAGAAAAGGTAAAGGTTTGCATTCCTACAAATATTGCAAAAGATAACTTAGAAGATGTCTAACCTCTTCAGGAACTTCATTAGTTAGCTGTTTCAGCACTGTCCCTAAAACTTTCAATGTTGCAAACACTCGTTTCCTTTTAACTGTTCTTCCGTTCCAACCTGAAATTGACAATTCGTAAGTTTAAAAAAAAAAAAAAAACATAATGGAAAACAAAGTTGGACAAAGCGTGATTTTCATTATTAAAAAATCAAGAACTGTGAAACAAACATCTAAGGATATGAAGTACAAGCATCAATATATATTAAAGATAGGCCTTGGAGTCAGAGAAATGGGTGATGAGTAGCTAACAAGGAAATGAAAGAAGAAGAAAAAAGACTATTTGACATATAGCACATTTTGAAGATACCATCCTGTATCAGCCAATACACAATGGGCATATCAACATTGAGTACCATACCATCCTGTATCAGCCAATACACAATGGACATATTAACATTGAGTACCATCTTGTATCAGCCAATACACAATGTACATTTTAACATTTAGAAGATAACATCCTGTCTCAGCCAATACTAAACTCTAAACACCCAACATAGACTGAATGTACAGCTTCATAAGTAATAAAATTCATTGCAAAAGTAAAAAGAGAGGCGCAAACCTAGTACACGGGAAGTATACAAAGGATGTGCCAAAAAAAATACAATATAAATTATCTAAGATTCATGTGATCCTGGAACACTCTAATAAGTTCGAAGTCAAGAAAGCTGATTCTCCATACTCCAAGAGCTAAGAAAAAACCTATGGGTTCACATTCATAAAACTAGAAGACGGGTTTTCAGAATGACTTTTTGTTCATTTCTATTTTTTCTCCTTTTTTATTTTTTCATAGAGGGGCGGGGGTGGTCAGGTTTGTATAGATGTTGGCACTTGGCAGAAAGAATAATTGGTTAAGAAAATTTTGAGGGGCACGTGATTGGGCTAAAGCTGCTGTTTTTTTGCACGTTGTTTGATTGGATGTCAGCCACAGGATTATTTTGCTTTTCTAACCTTCTAGAATTCATAGATTCTTGCTCTATTTGAGCTGTATTCTTTCGCCTTGTATACATCCAGTGTACTTGGCTTTCCTTCAATAAAACTTATTACTTACCAAAAAAAAAAAACAATGCCAGGGAGGTGCTGACTATTTAACTAAGTAGTTCTTCATACAATTCGAACTGTTTCAAATACTTATTTATATCAAACTGTATTTAGTACAATCATTGACAAGAAGCAGTAGATGTCAGTAATTTTTTTTTTATAAGTCAGTAGATGTCGGTAATTGACATATACATATGTGTATGTGTATTTTCAAAGTTTAACAGATGGCTTTTTATATGCCATATTAAACACTTCCCATAAATATCTTATTTCCAATTTTTCAGAAATATATTTTGTGTGTTTCACATTAAATCAATGTGCACTAACCAAAACTGATAAATATCATAAATACAATATCATATCTGTTGCAACCAGATCTGGAATCAAGAAATATGACAGAGGTGAATGTCCACAATGAGGATATTTTTTATGGGAAAAAGGAAAAAATATAATTAATACCTAAATATTCAAAGAGAGGTGAAATGATTAATAGCTAAACATTCAAAGAGAAGGTCATAGCATTTCCTGGTGCTTCCAACGGAGACGTCTAGGGATCAAATCCCCCATCCCCCACTTAAAATGTATCAATTTTTTGTTTAAAATGCAGAGATTTAGGAAATGATGTGTTTATATTCAAAGAGTGGTAGGAGAAAGAGAGAAATGAATAGTTCAAGAGCAAAGCTTAATTTAATATGATCAATATGCTCTTTCTAGTTCAGAAACATACTCGCCAAGGTTTCCACTGAAAGCACTAGGCTCCCTCAACGTCATTTCTTCCTCTCGTAGCTTGTCTACATTATTATTCTCTCTATAAAATTTGTAGAACTCTTGCAAGCGCGCAATGTCTTGACTTCTATCTATGGCTCCAACCTCCTTCTTGGCTAGCTTTTGCTGAAAAATTGCTCAAAGTGACAAAATATTGCACATTACAAATTAAAATACAAGCCCCACAATAACTGAATTGCTAGTAAGAGTTAAAGTTTCAAATCTAAGAACAAAGTAAAAACCTAGCATCTTCAAAATCTGCTAAAAACAATGGAATTTGTAATCTCTAATAGCCTTTACACACTTCTACAATGTACAGATACATGCATAATATGTGTATGCACATCTAAAAATTAATGATTTACAAGTGGATTCCAAAAGAAATGTGAACAAACCCAAAGTGTCCAAATTCTTAGTCAACAAATTTGAATATTAAACAAAAGATTCCTTTTTATAAGTAATATCTAACAAAAGAAGTTCAATATGCTAATCACTGATATGCAAAGGTGTTATATAGAACTAGTGACATTGACATCTACCCACAAATCTTACATTTTCTTGCCAATAATGCAAAAATTTGTCTAAGTGTCAAAATCAAAATTTACCATTGGAAAATAAACACATACCTTGATGACCGACATCAGTCCAGTCTTGAATTGTAAGACACCTCGTCCTTCACTATTAGGATCAAGATTTTGAGCTAGTGAATAAGCATGCTCACATACTGCAGATAACCAACAAAAACTTAGCAACTTCATACATATCTGAAGGTTTCCATGAACATTTTAGAATAAATTTAATACACAAAACAATGAGCCAGATAAAATAGGTAGTCCACAATGGTTTTGAGCTTGCAAATCCAAGGACCAGTGGAAACTTGGACCGATGATGGTATTTGACTTATTTGGTTGGCATTTGCAGATATGGATGTCAGTTTGCATGGAGGAGAGAGTGATGGCAGCAGAGTTCCATTATATGGGTTAAGAATCTGTATGTCTCCTTTGGAGAACACCAGCAGGTGCCAACCAGTTGAGCTACAAGGCTCTTGGCACAAATCCTAAGTCAATCTACCATTAGCTAGTAACCAAAACCTTAATTCACAGGATTTCCTCCCACCATGAACAACCCGAAAATTACTGTAGTCAATAACATATATAGTGAGACTAATTTTAATACAATTCCAGCAGCTTATTTAAGCTTTGAGGGTGTGATTGCCTCTCCTACCAAAGTGTAATTGCTTAAGAAAACCTTAGTGTGATTGCCTAGGTTTATCTTTCTTTATTTCTCGTTCATATTCAAGATCCAATCTTTTCATCTAAACCCCCCTTAAACATCAAACCTTAGTCAAGAACCCTTCACGATCTCTTCAAGAAATCTAATTTAACTCAAAATCCTACATCAGAATTGGCATTCATGAAAGTGGGTTATGAGTTGTGCATCTATTGTGTACTCCGTTTCCCAAGTCAGTTAATCCTATTAAAAAATTTAATAGAGAACAGACCCAATGATGAAATTGACTTGCTTTTGAAAGTTAATGGATTAAATTGACACAATTAATAAGTGGGAGATAAATTTGAGATACTTAATAGTTGAGAGGCCAATTGAACATTTGCCTAATATTTGGAGAACCAAATTAGTAAATTAACCTAATATAAGCTCAATAAATTGAGCAAAACAATATTTAAACTAGAGACTAATCTTTAAAAAAAAATAACACAAAATCAAACATAAAGATGATTCTTTTTTTTTATCAGTAAATAAGAAATTTTATTGCAAAAGAGAAAAGAAAAATGTACACAGGAAGTGTACATAACAGAAAAATACATCTCAAGCAATACAAGAATCTAGGAAATCTAAAACAGAACGATGATTCTTATAAAGAAAGGTATAATTTGTAAAAGCCTTTATCGTATTATGCATGAGGACACGTAATGGCTAACACTTGCATGGTAGGCACACCAAATAGAGGGACTGTGGGGTCATGTGTCACATGGTGGTGTGACCTTGCAGCTCACATATCAACTTGTTAAAATAACTTGTGCAAGTAGAACTTCTCCTCTCCGTATAATAGTTACATGTCTTCTCTATGAGTGCACAAAAATAAAGTAGCAAAACTAGCATCTTGAATATCGAGCATGCATAAAACACAGCCCATAAAAACTCTTTTCTTTTCTTTTCTTTTTTTTATCAGTAAATAAAAAGATTTATTGCTAAAAGGAAGGAGGATCAGTATACAATAAGTGTACAGATCAGAAAATATACAACTCAAGCAACACAAGAATCTAAAAAATCTAAAACAGAAGGACGCTATTCCAGAGGCCCTGGACCAGTCCATAAGAGTTCTAAGTACCATCCCTTTCATCTCCATCAGAATTCTCTCCGTCCCCTCAAAAATTCTAGAGTTTCTCCCACCAAAGACACCAGAATACGCAAGGAGGGATCATATCCCACACCTTCCTAATCCTGACACTTTGGCAACTATCCCACATCACATAAAAACTTTCAGAATATATTAATCACTAATCATTACTAGCAATGCAACTGGCAACAGGAGCCCATTATGCAAAAACCAACAAAAAAAAGGATGAGAACAAAAAAAATTCAAAGAAAACAAAATATAAAATTTTCATTTCACAGATTCTAGAAACATTGGGATCTTCATCTTGAATTTCATCTGCAGCTCTCAAAATTTCATCTATATCCCTATTGTTAGATAATGAAGATGGAACATTTCCAGCAATTCCAGTATAGGGGCGCCCAATGCATCTACTCCCTGTCCTTCCCTCCTTAAAGGCAGCGCGGACTAACCGCTCTCCATAGCTCCTCGCTCGAGACTCGATAAAAATACAACCCAAAAACAAAAAAAAGAGTTTTTATGCCACAAGTTTTTAACATGCTCGATATTCAAGATACTAGTTTTGCACATTTATTTTTTGCACTCAAAGAAGCATGTAACTATTATACCCACCACGTAGACGTTCTACTTACACAATTATTTTAACAATTGATATATAGCTCAAGGTCACACCACCATGTGGCACAGTCCAAAATTTTGAAATCGACTATGGATCCTCAACATACTAGTCAGAGTTGGCCAATTTTTTTTTCCGCCAAATTCTATCCAAAGTCAAGCTCTCTTTTACTTCCGCCACACACACACACACACACATTATATTCTGAATTAAAGTCAATCATCAACCAGCACACTTTTGACATGAAAGAAGCTCCCTATACATATTTTGTAATTAGAGCATCAACCAAAAGGTAAACGAATCAATGGAAGCTGAAATACAACACAAATTTAAACGAAAGCACTACATTCCAAATTTCATCATTCAACAAAACCCTAAGATCTCAAATTTTTCATTTATTTTCTCTATAACCAAACGGAGCAAAAGTAGAAATTTTTTTCTCTATGCAAAGTGCATACCTGATTCGGGAGAAGAAGACTCCCTAAAAACCGATTGAATCGGAATCGGTAAGAGTCGGATCAGAGCTCAACGGAATTTTTTCTCTTCTTCGTATTTTCAATCTCTTTTCTAACAAAAACAATAAAAGCAGGAGAGTTTTGAAGATATGAGAAAGACAAAATAAGGAATTGAAGAAGGTTGTTGGTTTACATTTGTAGTTTTTGAAAAGCTTTGAAGAGCTTAAAAGGGAGAGATGGAAACTTTGAAAGAAAAAAGCGCACGAATCTAGTGTAAAATGGGGATACTTACGGATATACCGGTTACAGCCGGTCGCACACGGCAAATTTGTTTTTCTTTTAACGTTAAATTATGTGAAAGGGACTTTTGGTTTTTCTACAAGACGCGGAGAAGGAATCCTTAGCACGCGAAAACCGAAACGCGCGACTTTTTTTTTTTTTATAAGACGGCCTTTTGATTCAATTTAATTATTGTTTTTATAGATCTAAAATGTTTATAAAATATAGATATATCTTTAGTTTAAAATCAGATTTATTGTTGTGTGTATTTTTTTTTAGAGTAAGATTGTTGTCTTAGAAAAAAAAATTAGATACATTTTTTTGTATGGACAATGTGATGACGGGACATGAAGGAGCTTGGCCACTTAAATAGAAGGGTGTCGTGATGTTTGTTGACATATCCATGACTTACAATGAACTATATTTGGAAGGAAGGAAAAATAGAAGGAAAAATTATGAACAGCAAAATAGAAGGCAGTGGAGGAGTTGGTTTAAGGATAAAGAGTGTATTGCATGAAAATCAACAAACTATCTCTAGTGGATTTTCCAGGGGAAAGAGTAGTTATATGTATAATATCCCAAATTATGTGGATTTAATTATAGTATGAGCATGTGTTTTCCAAAATTGTATCAGGTCATTTGACTAGGTGGACTTTTGAATTTATAAGTGTTTAAAAAGTTCTCAATTATAATTTTATTAGTCTTTTTAGAGGTATAAGCGTAAATGTGACTAGTCCTTCCCTTAAATTAATTACACAATTCACTTTAAAGGCAAGTTTCTATATTCATACAATATTGAAAATTTTATGTCAATTTTATTTCATAGTAAGATTTTTTCTAAAAAAATTAAATTTGAGATCCCTTAGTTCAAATTGATATTTGATAATCATAATATTTACAAATCTTTTTTACAATACTACTTTTAACTTTTAATATAATTTACTCTCAATATACTTGTATGTGTGCAACAGTTACAAGCACAGAACTAGATTTCATATATTATACAATGGCCTTTATGATGTTACAAGCTAATTCTCATACATAATAACAGCCTCTAGATAAGGTTATCCAAGAGATTGGAAATTGATCTTCCATGAAGAGCAATGATCGATTTGAACGGTGAAACGAGCAATAATAATTTATTTGTATTGACTTTTGGTCAAATCTAGGTTAAATGACTTAGGCATTATTTGGATCCATTTATCAGATAGGAGATTTGTGGAAAGAACGGATATTAAACTTTGATCCATCGTACAAAGGAACCTCGTAAAGAGAAACCAATAAAAGAAACAATAAATGTCAGTTGAGCTATAAAGCTCTTGGCATTTTATTTTTGGACATATGATAGACACTCCACAATATAGTTGGCAATCCTAGGTATTGAACTCACACCCCTATAGAAAGATGAGAAAATTTTTGGGAAGAAGGGTGTACCACTGTAATGTGCAAATTTTGTCACTTTGAGCAATTTTTCAGCAAAAGCTAGCTTGAAGGATTGGAGCCATACTAGAATTCATAGACATTGCGCGCTTGCAAGAGTTCTACAAATTATTATAGAGAGAATATAATGTAGACAAGCTAGAGAGGATGAAATGACGTTAGGGAGCCTAGATTTTCATAAATTATTGGTGAGCCATGTAGAATCAGAGAGGAAAAAGACATACTGGAGACCACCCCCTTTTACCTTTCATTTCATTTTCACCTTATTACTAATATTCTTTTACAGGTAACCGGAATACGTTTGAGAAAAAAAAAAAAAAAAAAAGGTTGAAAAAAAAAAAAAAAAAGGTTTCTGTAACGTGTTTTCACTCTAGTCAGAAAAATCATTTCAATTAGAACGCAATTATCATAATTAGTACAATGCGTTTTGAAGAAACACATAAGAGGCAGTACCTGAGTCAAATGGAATACACAAAAATGCACTGAGGCAGCCCTACTAGTATCTTAATTTACAACAGCTTATAATAGATATAAACAGTAATAAGTCTGCCCGAGTGTAACAAGAATTAAGGGATTAGCTACAAAGCCCCTGCAGTTAGTAAGATTACTCCTTGTTGCGTGATGAACGATCCTTTCGTTGGCCGCCAAGAATACGAGAAATCTGTAGACCTCTGCTGAATGCTTGGTTAAAGAGCATACGAGTTTGGAATTCAGAAACAAAAGGAAACCAGGCCAGAAATGCAACTGGTGTGAACAGAAGCAACCCCATTATAATCTCATAACCACGAGCAAGTGTCCGAACTGAACCCCAAAACCCAGCTCGGTGAACAAGAGGCTTGCAGGCTTGCGCAATCTGGTGCAATCAAGGAGGGGGGAAAATTAAGCATACAAAACAAGGCAACACAGAAGCACATGATGCAATTCTAACGTCATTATCCTTGCGATTGTAGTACAATGCCCACAACATTAGGTTAAGCACCTTAAAAGATTTTATTTAAGCAAATTCAAACTTTTATAAATAGCAAGAGAGAGAGAGAGAGAGAGAGTCATCAGTTGATCAAAAGTCAGTTGATCAAAAGATTTTACGCAATTGCATATCAGCAAGAGCAAGTTTTACGGATTGAAATCCGAGGTTTCAATTTTGACACTCAGCACTGCCAATAGTTGGTTACTTCATCATAATATATTTTCAAAACAGATTATAGGGGAAAATAGAAACATTTGCTTACCAGAATCAGAACCCCAACCGGTTGGCATAAAGGCGAGAATGCAAACAATGATGTCTTGCAATTCATGTGAGGGAGGGCAATCAAAGTGACCATATACTTCATGTTGGTTACTTCATAATATTACAAAAGTTAGGAATATCAGAAGTTCCTTTTAAGTAAGCCGAAAATAAACATTTGCGATACAGTTTGAAAATTCCAGCATCAGTGAACTTCCAACCGGTTGGCATAAAGGCCCAAGAATGCAAACAATGATGTCTTGCAATGTCATGTGAGGGAGGGCAATCAAAGTGACCAGAATGGAGACAAAAGTTAGGAATATCATTCCTTTTATAAGCCGGAACACGAGTTGAAAATTTGCACTGAACTTCCGCCGCCCAACGGAGACAGTCTACCACACAAAAAAAAAAGGTTTAAACTATTCAAGCAGTACCAATTCACATAAAAATCAAGAAACATGCAACAAAACTTTTGAAAGGAATTGACTCATAGAAATATAATAGTAATCTTAAACTGTCATATAGTGAAAACAAGCAGAGAAATGGAAGAAAATGAATTGTTGCATGGAGGAAACAATTCTTCATGGTGTGCATAACGGAGCAGGTGACAGGAAAATATATGAAGAAGTTGGCAGTTACCTTCATCACAAACAATATTAGTAAGATCACCAGCCAAGATGCTCCATAGACCTGTGACCAAGTGAAAAGAGATGATATGATTTCACTGTTGAAATTCTGCTAAAAATTCAATAAAAGACTAGGACAACAATCCTTACCAGAAAACTTTTAGTGTGTTTTGTAATGTTCAAATGATATACAAGCCCATACTGATAGATAAAGAATCGTAAAGATAACAATATCTCCGCCATGACACCGCGCTTTCCAGAATGACGAAGATGCTCTTGTTCCTCTTCCCACCATGACTCCCAACTTTTTTCTGGTGGAACACCTATACCACCTCGGTTGCTTATCCACTTATTCCAATCAGTCCAATCGTCTACAATCTTTTGCCACTCAAAACCAGAAGGGTTGAAAAGAAATGGAGCAAAAAGCCATGTGCCCCACCATAAACCACATAGATATAGTGATCAAGACATAGCAAGACATACAGCAACTTCTATAAGTCATGATAAGTATGACCAAAGATTTGGTACACAAGAAGCAAGATCATGAGCTCAAATACCCTTGACAAAGTGACTACGGGAGTAGAGTCTATAATTGTCAGCAAACTTGGCATGGAACATCCAGGAAACACCTCAGACAATGTAGACCTATATTTGTGCTCGCCCCATGAGCCTGTAATGTCCTTCCATAGTAGTTTGGTGCGCTTGTCCCCAAGAGAGAAGGTGAAAAAAACAGGGGCCAGTTGCAATTGCATTCCAATATGTAGTGGGTCTTAATGTCCCAAGAGAGAAGGTGAAAACCCCTTAACCAGGGGCCTATTAGTTGCAATTGCATCACATATGAATTCAAGGCTTAATGCAGTTCGAAAACCCCTTTCCAATCCTATTTCCATCAACATAGGCATTGGCCATCGAAAAACCCAATTTGAACAAAAGATTGAGAAGCAAGAGCCACTTGTCACGAGGCTTGTTGTCACTGAATTGCTGGTTGAGTACTCAGGCCTTCTTCAAGCCCACTCAGGACAAGATAAAGGCGACCGTAAAGGAACACATAGACAGTGAGCACAGTGATCTGCCAAAAGAGAAAATAAGATTCAAAGTCTTCAGCTAAATTACATTACATAATAAGGCTGAAAATTCAAGTTAGTTCAAATTTGTACTGAAGAGTATAGTAGAGTTAACTGTGGTTCAAAATTTGTACATACCGGAGAAAGTCAAAACGGTGTCCAAGCCGGTAGAATATCTCGACTCAACTGTGGTGTTCTCCTAATAACAAGATTGGCTATCTTTGCATTCGGAAAAAGTCAAAACGGTGTCCAAGCCGGTATATATCTCGCCCACTCAATGTCTGTTCTCCATTGCCATTGGCTATCTTTGCCTCAAACATAGAAATCTGGTTCAGGCCCACATCTCTGTCCCCTTCCCAACTTGTATGTACTCGTGATGGGTAACATTGCCTTCACGAAGAGTAGAATTGAAGCCTGTGCGTGCAGTCATTATGAGTTGGATAAAGCCAAAATCACGTACAATGAACAACAAAATTAAAGGAGAAAGGCTTAGATATCAGCATACCAGCAAAAATGTCTTCACTCAAATTAATAACCTTGGATGCTTTACTGACACCCCCTCTAGTAAGGTGAAAAAGCCTATCAAACACATCAGGATGACCGTAGTGGAATCGGACCCTAGATGTAGAGAAACAAGAGCAGAAGTTTAGTGCAATCTACATGTAACTGTAAGAACATGACTAATCGCACTTGCAATTTGATCTTAAATGTTGGTTTTAGTTCATCATAGTGTTTTGTTTGCAAGGGTCAATCCAGTTCCTAGAGAGGTGGGACATAAAGTTTCAATCTGAATAAACCATAAAAAGTGCTAAGTTTGAACTTTAAGTAACAGTAAAAAAACCCGTATTGCATCCCATAATGAATGTTCTCTTTGATGAAACCATATTTCATTCATGAGGAGGACACACATTCAAGACAAACATTATGTGGGGGGCTGAGGAAGAATAATACTACTCATCGTGACATGGGAGTATTATCTGAATCCTCACACTCAACTGCATTTCTGCATAAACCATGATAATTTCCCAGATGCGCGTTTAAAATTGCATTTGCACAATATACACCAAATATTCATAGAGAACTTCCTCTTTTCTTTTACATATCAGCCTGAACTACAGCTGCACAGGACAGGATTTGGTTTGTCACATACTTCAATAAAGTTCATTTCCATAAAGTAGATTCTTACATTTGACCGGATTTATTTACAAATACAGCAACCCCCCCCCCCCCAAAAAAAAAAGAAAAGAAAAAAACATTACACTCCAAATATCATTGATGAATTAGAATTGAGTTGTCACCCTGTGTTTGTACTTCTTTTTTCTTTTTCTTTTTTGCAAGATGTAATTGAGTCCCCAAAATTTTGGGACTAAGGCTTGGTTGTTGTTCTAGATGTAATAAGGGGATCCAAACCCCGAAACTAAACCCCACAAGAAGGGGGTGGATACCACTGGGCCTTATGGCCACTGGAGGCACCCTGGATTTTTACTTGTACTTCACATTTGAAGGAATTCGGAGCAAAGATAACTTACTTCAGAGGGTTGGCCAACAGTCTCTGCCCAATTGTCACGAAACTGGTTTCCTGATTTGACATGAACCAAGCAAGAGAAGAAACACTGCACCAAATAGTAATAGAATAGTTAGTGATACATAATATCATACATAATATCATTAACAACATCAAGGTACCTACCTTCCAGTAAATATGTGCTCCCTAAGCCCAAGAATTGTGGGGTACCTCACACCATCATGCTTTTTCAGAAATTCTTGAAGCAAATTCCTCATTTTTAATGCTTCCTCCATGTAGTTATCCTACAGAAATAGACACTTTAACCAATTAAAATATGGTAAGACAGAAGGTAGGATGTTCATTTAGATTTAACAATCAACATACCTGGTTCATATCAATTGTTTGCAAGCCTTCTCCACGTGTAAATATAATGGCATGATTCTGATTTTCGGGCTTTCCCTCACCTAAGATAGCTGGTCCGGGAAGTTTTATTTTATATATAATCTGCGTGAACATTGAGACAATCAAGTGGAATATATTAAGATTTTGAAATTTGATAAAGACTAAAGAGAAACTTTGAGATTCTACACACACATATAGCCCTGACCAAAAATTGAAATTAAATTAATAAAATCGTAAGTGAAATTGAAAATTTTTAGAGAATAAAATGAGAGTGAATTTCATAAAATAGAGTTAACTGCACAAAAGTCAAGTGCTTCTCCCAACCACTGACTGAACATTTCATTTCCACACATTTGATTGTTACAAGGACTAGTGCATGCACATGATATAATTGTTCATTCTTCTTTTCTGGTAAGGAACAAGAATTCGTTCTTCTACAGTGCTATTTTTCATACCTTTTGATCCCATCTCTTGAACCATGCAAGAGAGAGAGCGATAGAGGGGCCACAACCTGCTATGTTAGACATGCATCGATATATTGGAGTAAGGTCAAAGAGATATTGGAGCCAACATAAATTCCTTTGATGGTGTTGGCCCAATATCATTGCTTATGTCATCTTACTTGCATAATCAACTAGGTCCTATATTCATTTTTAAATCGGCAAAAGTATCATCAACGGAGAGGGCAAGGGGATTACTGACCAGTCAAAAGCATTTACAAGAGTCATTAACAATTACAAGTGCACTACGCCAAACTTGAGACACTATTTCATGGATAAAAACAGTTTTACATGGCATGCATTATGTGATAAAGACCCAAATCTTGAGTAATATTCAGCAGATCAAATGAGCTTTTACCTGGTCCAAATTCTGCACAGGATCTGAAGAATTAGAATTTGGCAAAGCAGCCTTGACTAGACAAGAATAATAAGCCTTCTCATTGATCGTTTTGGATTTGTCTTTGTTGGGTTCCTCTAACTCATCAATGTATGCTACACGAAGTGATGGGTAGCTGCCAAAAGGAAATATATCCATCAACAGAAAGTTACAACAATTAGGAGTCAAAAAAATATAAAGTTGGGACTAAATACGTTGTCATGAGTCTCAGGATGTCCTGTGCACGAGGGTCACCGGATCGCTTGTGAATCCCATATTGCTGGCATGATACCACATAAGTAAATTTCATATCAGCCACAGCCTGGCATTGTGCCCATAGAGACCTTTCCCCCTTTGAGTGGTCCTGGTCCTCTAAATTTAATTCTACAGCTTTATAGCCTTCCATTAAATCTGAAGAATCACAATGGTCAAACCAAGCAAAGAAAAAACACTTAGTATAGAGATATCAATAAATTGAAAG
>OU015770.1:1395302-1431865 GCA_907173295.1 Fagus sylvatica | reverse complement strand
TTCAAATCGATCATTGCTCTTCATGGAAGATCCAATTTCCAAATCTCTTGGATAACCTTATCCTAGAGGCTGTTATTATGTATGAGAATTAGCTTGTAACATCATAAAGGCCATTGTATAATATATGAAATCTAGCTGTGCTTGTAACTGTTGCACACATACAAGTGTAATTGAGAGTAATTATATTAAAAGTTAAAAGTAGATTGTAAAAAAGATTTGTAAATATTATGATTATCAAATAGTCATTTTGAATAAGGGATCTCAAATTTAATTTTTTTTAGAAAAAATATTACATGAAAAAAATTGACATAAAATTTTCAATAGTATGAATATAAAACTTGCCTCTTAAAGTGAATTGTGTAATAATTTAAGGGAAGGACTAGTCACATTTACGCTTATACCTTAAAAAGACTAATAAAATTATAATTGAGATCTTTTTAAACACTTATAAATTCAAAATCCACCTAGTAAACACCTGATATGAACTCAACACATTTCCGCACAACACATGCTCATACTATAATTAAATCCACATAATTTGGGATATTATACAAAACTACTCCTTTCCCCTGGAAAATCCACTAGAGATATTTATGATTTTCATGCAATACACTCTTTATCCTTAAACCAACTCCCCACTGCCTTCTATTTTGCTGTTCATAATTTGCCTTCTCTTTTTCCTTCCATCCAAAATAGTCATTTAAGTCATGGATATGTCAACTCAACGACACCCTTCTATTTAGTGGCCAAGCTCCTTCATGTCCCGTCATCACATTGTCCATACAAAAAAATGTATCTAATTTTTTTTTCTAAGACAACAATCTTACTCTAAAAAAAAATACACACAACAATAAATCTGATTTTAAACTAAAGATATATCTATATTTTATAAACATTTTAGATCTATAAAAACAATAATTAAATTGATCAAAAGGCCGTCTTATAAAAAAAAAAAAAAGTCGCGCCGGTTTTCGCGTGCTAAGGATTCCTTCTCCGCGTCTTGGAAACCAAAAGTCCCTTTCACATAATTTATACGTTAAAAGAAAAACAATTTGCCGTGTGCGACCGGCTGTAACCGGTATATCCGGTATCCCCATTTTACACTAGATTCGTGCGCTTTTTTCTTTCGTTTCCATCTCTCCCTTTTCCTCTTCAAAGCTTTTCAAAAACTACAAAAAACCAAAACCTTCTTCTTTCCTTTTTTGTCTTTCTCATATCTTCAAAACTCTCCTGCTTTTATTGTTTTTGTTAGAAAGAGAGAAGAAATACGAAGAAGCAGAAAAAATTCCGTTGAGCTCTGATCCGACTCGGATACCGATTCCGATTCAACTCGGTTTTTAGGGAGTCTTCTTCTCCCGAATCAGGTATGCACGCACGCACGCACTCCCATTTTTCTACTTTTGCTCCGTTTGGTTATAGAGAAAATAAATAGAAAAATTTGAGATCCTTAGGGTTTTGTTGAATGTGGAAATTTGGAATGTAGTGCTTTCGTTTAAATTTGTGTTGTATTTCAGCTTCCATTGATTCGTTTACCTTTTTTGCTCTAATTACAAAATTTGTATAGGGAGCTTCTTTCATGTTCAAAAGTGTGCTGGTTGATTCAAATTGACTTTAAGTTCAGCTTTATATATATATGTGTGTGTGTGTGTCGGAAGTAAAAGAGAGTATGACTTTGGATAGAATAAAATGGCGGAAAATAATAAATGTGGCCAACTCTGACTAGGTATGTTGAGGATCCATAGTCGATTTCAAAATTTTGGGACTAAGCCTCAGTTTTTGTTGTGTATGTGTGTGTGTATATATATTATTGATTGGTAAGTTGCACGTCTACGTGGTGGGCTTGAGCTAGAGCTCTTTGGCAAGAAAGCTTTTGATCATAACTTTGTATATATATGTTACTATTAATGATTTGTTGAGAAAACTTGTGGCATTGTTGTTCTGATTGTTTATTTATTTTTTGGGTGATGTATGTTTTATAGAAAATGTCTCGAGCTGAGGAGCTATGGGAGCGGTTAGTCCGCGCTGCCTTAAGGAGGGAAAGGACAGGGATAGATGCATTTGGGCGCCCCTATACTGGAATTGCTGGAAATGTTCCATCTTCATTATCTAACAATAGGGATATAGATGAAATTTTGAGAGCTGCAGATGAAATTCAAGATGAAGATCCCAATGTTTCTAGAATCTGTATGAAAATTTTATATTTTGTTTTCTTTGAATTTTTTTTGTTCTCATCCTTTTCTGTAACATGTTTTTGCATATATGTGGGCTCCTGTTGCCAGTTGCATTGCTAGATTATAAATGATTAGTGACTAATATATTCTGAAAGTTTTTATGTGATGTGGGATAGTTGCCAAAGTGTCAGGATTAGGAAGGTGTGGGATATGATCCCTCCTTGCGTATTCTGGTGTCTTTGGTGGGAGAAACTCTAGAATTTTTGAGGGGACGGAGAGAATTCTGATGGAGATGAAAGGGATGGTACTTAGAACTCTTATGGACTGGTCCAGGGCCTCTGGAATAGCGTCCTTCTGTTTTAGATTTTTTAGATTCTTGTGTTGCTTGAGTTGTATATTTTCTGATCTGTACACTTATTGTATACTGATCCTCCTTCCTTTTAGCAATAAATCTTTTTATTTACTGATAAAAAAAAGAAAAGAAAAGAAAAGAGTTTTTATGGGCTGTGTTTTATGCATGCTCGATATTCAAGATGCTAGTTTTGCTACTTTATTTTTGTGCACTCATAGAGAAGACATGTAACTATTATACGGAGAGGAGAAGTTCTACTTGCACAAGTTTTTTTAACAAGTTGATATGTGAGCTGCAAGGTCACACCACCATGTGACACATGACCCCACAGTCCCTCTATTTGGTGTGCCTACCATGCAAGTGTTAGCCATTACGTGTCCTCATGCATAATACGATAAAGGCTTTTACAAATTATACCTTTCTTTATAAGAATCATCGTTCTGTTTTAGATTTCCTAGATTCTTGTATTGCTTGAGATGTATTTTTCTGTTATGTACACTTCCTGTGTACATTTTTCTTTTCTCTTTTGCAATAAAATTTCTTATTTACTGATAAAAAAAAAAGAATCATCTTTATGTTTGATTTTGTGTTATTTTTTTTAAAGATTAGTCTCTAGTTTAAATATTGTTTTGCTCAATTTATTGAGCTTATATTAGGTTAATTTACTAATTTGGTTCTCCAAATATTAGGCAAATGTTCAATTGGCCTCTCAACTATTAAGTATCTCAAATTTATCTCCCACTTATTAATTGTGTCAATTTAATCCATTAACTTTCAAAAGCAAGTCAATTTCATCATTGGGTCTGTTCTCTATTAAATTTTTTAATAGGATTAACTGACTTGGGAAACGGAGTACACAATAGATGCACAACTCATAACCCACTTTCATTGAATGCTAATTTTGATGTAGGATTTTGAGTTAAATTAGATTTCTTGAAGAGATCGTGAAGGGTTCTTGAACTAAGGTTTGATGTTTAAGGGGGGTTTAGATGAAAAGATTGGATCTTGAATATGAACGAGAAATAAAGAAAGATAAACCTAGGCAATCACACTAAGGTTTTCTTAAGCAATTACACTTTGGTAGGAGAGGCAATCACACCCTCAAAGCTTAAATAAGCTGCTGGAATTGTATTAAAATTAGTCTCACCTATATATGTTATTGACTACAGTAATTTTAGGGTTATTCATGGTGGGAGGAAATCCTGTGAATTAAGGTTTTGGTTACTAGCTAATGGTAGATTGACTTAGGATTTGTGCCAAGAGCCTTGTAGCTCAACTGGTTGGCACCTCTTGGTGTTCTCCAAAGGAGACATACAGATTTCTTAACCCATATAATGGAACTCTGCTGCCATCACTCTCTCCTCCATGCAAACTGACATCCATATCTGCAAATGCCAACCAAATAAGTCAAATACCATCATCGGTCCAAGTTTCCACTGGTCCTTGGATTTGCAAGCTCAAAACCATTGTGGACTACCTATTTTATCTGGCTCATTGTTTTGTGTATTAAATTTATTCTAAAATGTTCATGGAAACCTTCAGATATGTATGAAGTTGCTAAGTTTTTGTTGGTTATCTGCAGTATGTGAGCATGCTTATTCACTAGCTCAAAATCTTGATCCTAATAGTGAAGGACGAGGTGTCTTACAATTCAAGACTGGACTGATGTCGGTCATCAAGGTATGTGTTTATTTTCCAATGGTAAATTTTGATTTTGACACTTAGACAAATTTTTGCATTATTGGCAAGAAAATGTAAGATTTGTGGGTAGATGTCAATGTCACTAGTTCTATATAACACCTTTGCATATCAGTGATTAGCATATTGAACTTCTTTTGTTAGATATTACTTATAAAAAGGAATCTTTTGTTTAATATTCAAATTTGTTGACTAAGAATTTGGACACTTTGGGTTTGTTCACATTTCTTTTGGAATCCACTTGTAAATCATTAATTTTTAGATGTGCATACACATATTATGCATGTATCTGTACATTGTAGAAGTGTGTAAAGGCTATTAGAGATTACAAATTCCATTGTTTTTAGCAGATTTTGAAGATGCTAGGTTTTTACTTTGTTCTTAGATTTGAAACTTTAACTCTTACTAGCAATTCAGTTATTGTGGGGCTTGTATTTTAATTTGTAATGTGCAATATTTTGTCACTTTGAGCAATTTTTCAGCAAAAGCTAGCCAAGAAGGAGGTTGGAGCCATAGATAGAAGTCAAGACATTGCGCGCTTGCAAGAGTTCTACAAATTTTATAGAGAGAATAATAATGTAGACAAGCTACGAGAGGAAGAAATGACGTTGAGGGAGCCTAGTGCTTTCAGTGGAAACCTTGGCGAGTATGTTTCTGAACTAGAAAGAGCATATTGATCATATTAAATTAAGCTTTGCTCTTGAACTATTCATTTCTCTCTTTCTCCTACCACTCTTTGAATATAAACACATCATTTCCTAAATCTCTGCATTTTAAACAAAAAATTGATACATTTTAAGTGGGGGATGGGGGATTTGATCCCTAGACGTCTCCGTTGGAAGCACCAGGAAATGCTATGACCTTCTCTTTGAATGTTTAGCTATTAATCATTTCACCTCTCTTTGAATATTTAGGTATTAATTATATTTTTTCCTTTTTCCCATAAAAAATATCCTCATTGTGGACATTCACCTCTGTCATATTTCTTGATTCCAGATCTGGTTGCAACAGATATGATATTGTATTTATGATATTTATCAGTTTTGGTTAGTGCACATTGATTTAATGTGAAACACACAAAATATATTTCTGAAAAATTGGAAATAAGATATTTATGGGAAGTGTTTAATATGGCATATAAAAAGCCATCTGTTAAACTTTGAAAATACACATACACATATGTATATGTCAATTACCGACATCTACTGACTTATAAAAAAAAAATTACTGACATCTACTGCTTCTTGTCAATGATTGTACTAAATACAGTTTGATATAAATAAGTATTTGAAACAGTTCGAATTGTATGAAGAACTACTTAGTTAAATAGTCAGCACCTCCCTGGCATTGTTTTTTTTTTTTGGTAAGTAATAAGTTTTATTGAAGGAAAGCCAAGTACACTGGATGTATACAAGGCGAAAGAATACAGCTCAAATAGAGCAAGAATCTATGAATTCTAGAAGGTTAGAAAAACAAAATAATCCTGTGGCTGACATCCAATCAAACAACGTGCAAAAAAACAGCAGCTTTAGCCCAATCACGTGCCCCTCAAAATTTTCTTAACCAATTATTCTTTCTGCCAAGTGCCAACATCTATACAAACCTGACCACCCCCGCCCCTCTATGAAAAAATAAAAAAGGAGAAAAAATAGAAATGAACAAAAAGTCATTCTGAAAACCCGTCTTCTAGTTTTATGAATGTGAACCCATAGGTTTTTTCTTAGCTCTTGGAGTATGGAGAATCAGCTTTCTTGACTTCGAACTTATTAGAGTGTTCCAGGATCACATGAATCTTAGATAATTTATATTGTATTTTTTTTGGCACATCCTTTGTATACTTCCCATGTACTAGGTTTGCGCCTCTCTTTTTACTTTTGCAATGAATTTTATTACTTATGAAGCTGTACATTCAGTCTATGTTGGGTGTTTAGAGTTTAGTATTGGCTGAGACAGGATGTTATCTTCTAAATGTTAAAATGTACATTGTGTATTGGCTGATACAAGATGGTACTCAATGTTAATATGTCCATTGTGTATTGGCTGATACAGGATGGTATGGTACTCAATGTTGATATGCCCATTGTGTATTGGCTGATACAGGATGGTATCTTCAAAATGTGCTATATGTCAAATAGTCTTTTTTCTTCTTCTTTCATTTCCTTGTTAGCTACTCATCACCCATTTCTCTGACTCCAAGGCCTATCTTTAATATATATTGATGCTTGTACTTCATATCCTTAGATGTTTGTTTCACAGTTCTTGATTTTTTAATAATGAAAATCACGCTTTGTCCAACTTTGTTTTCCATTATGTTTTTTTTTTTTTTTAAAACTTACGAATTGTCAATTTCAGGTTGGAACGGAAGACAGTTAAAAGGAAACGAGTGTTTGCAACATTGAAAGTTTTAGGGACAGTGCTGAAACAGCTAACTAATGAAGTTCCTGAAGAGGTTAGACATCTTCTAAGTTATCTTTTGCAATATTTGTAGGAATGCAAACCTTTACCTTTTCTTTTCTTTTCGAATAGCCTATTTATATGGGATGTCAGAAGCTGAATATGGAAATGAAAAGCATACACTCATTTGTATTAAAATTCTCATAACCTGGGTTGTATGCAATGCATTTGATGTATATATTAATTATTAATTGTAATCTGAAAAAAATTATTGAAGTTCTATAGATAGTGTGGCGATTTGGAGAGTAATCCCCCATTGTCTCATGTGGGACATTTGGCAGGAGAGCTCAGGACTTTTGAAGGATTTGAAAAATCTGTCTCTGACCTGAAGCTTTTATTCCTCTAGACTTTGCTTGAGTGGATAAATGCCTCGGGTTGTTTTCTTTTGGTACTTTACTTGAGATGCTTGATAGTTGTACTTTTCCTGTTTGATGTTGGTGTCCCTGTTGATGTTGGGCTGATTTTATGTGACCTGCAGCTTAAACGGCTGATGGAATCTGATGCGGAGATGACAGAAGAAATTGCTTATAACATTATCCCGTTGGATGGTCATACCTTAACAAATGCCATCGTGCATATGCTTGAGGTTAGTTTGTTGCCTTTTATGTAATTCTCAAGTTCATATTCGGTTGCTTCTGCCATCTATTAACCTGAGGAACTTATTGCCAGGTGCGAGCAGCAGTGTCAGCTTTAAAGTACTACAGGGGCCTACCAAAATTGCCTGTGGATTTTCCTATCCCTGCAACAAGGAATGCTGATATGCTTGATTTTCTGCACTATATATTTGGATTTCAGGTCTGTGTTTCTATGATTTTAAATATGGAGGTTGAAATGTTTGGATAGTGATAGGTGTCTTTGCCTCATGGACCAAGCCTTTGGGCTGCATTATGTTGGTGGGGCTTTTCTTAAAATGTGTTGCAAACGTGGATAAGGGGTCTTGCTGCTTTTTTTGAGGCGTACAGTCAGCCTCCAATAGTGGTTCATGTATACAAGTCTGTCGTATTCTTTTGGATTGGAGGCTTTTGGTTATTCTTGGATTTTTGAGTTATCTATCCCCTTTTGCGTGTGAATTCTTTTGGTCTGAATGCTGGTTGTCCTGAATGTTAGTCTTTTGCTCGTGTATGGGTAAATGTAGAGTTGAATGCTTGAGTTTGATCTTTTCAGTGAGATACAGCCAAATAACATCAATTGGATTGATTTATATTTATTATTATTGTTGTTGTTGTTGTAGAGTTTTGGTTGTAAGGTGTATCATTTTATGGGGTTAGGGAGGGTTCCCCCTTTGTTCATTGTCTTCTTCCTCTTATGTCCATATGTTGGATTTGAAATCCTCATTGTCTTTGTTTGTGAGATTAATATATTTTGGTTTTGTACTGTTATAAGTTGTTTTTGCATCTAATGCTTAAAGTTTATGGTTATCAGAAGGACAATGTCTCTAACCAGCGGGAACAAATAATTCATCTCCTTGCAAATGAGCAATCTCGGCTTCACACTCCTGAAGAATCTGAACCGGTAAATCTCAAATCTTTCTTGTCACATAATTGTATTAATCCGGGATGCTGTATTAGATGTTCATTAATTACCTAGAGGAGACATACACTGAAGTATATGGTGAGCATGCCCGAGGAAACCCGAGAAGAATACACAAAGGGAAAAATAGAACTTAACTCTTAAAAAAATTGAATAAGGAAACTTGCAAAATTTTGTGAAAACTGTGGTGCTTGAAAGGTGCATGCCACAACTAATCTGGAAGCTTCTATATTTCCAATTTCTTTTATTATTATTGAATATTTACCTTCCACGATACATTCACTCTTTGGTCAAGATTTTTGGAAAATAAACCTTAAACATTTGGGTTTAAAAACTACTAGATTATTGTGTAAATTTACTTCAACGCTATAAGGAAATTTCCAAAGGATTAACTGCCACAGAGAAAAAAGGAAAAAGAATAAAAAAGAATACATCCAAAGAGTTTCTCTCTCCCTTCTTTTGATCCTTTGTAAGGGAAAATCACAATTGAATGCTTTTTAATATGTTCTTATTTTTAGAACTTCAGAAGCATGCAGAGATTTTTCCTTTGCAAGTGAAGACTGTACAAATTTGAAAATATAAAATTGAGACTTGTCATCTTGCAAACTAATACTAGAATATTTTTTTTTTTTGGTTTTATGAATGCAATAATACTACAATTATTAAAAAGTATGTTGTAGGCTTGTGCAACTATATGTTTTTGAATACAATAATACTACAATTATCAAAAAGTACATTGTAGGCTTGTGCAACTATATGTTTTTGTCGATCTCTTTTTATTCTTTGATGGGTAAGATTGGAAATCTCTTGATTTTGTGGAGGGTATATTGTTCTTTTTAAGTAATTAAAATTCATTCAAAATTAATCTGCAGTGCGAATTGCCCTAGTTCCTGGGATGTTTGTAAGAGATATGGAAAGGGAAAGTAGAGAAATAAACAGTGGTTCAGCTAATATCTAATGTTTCAAAAAGGCCCTGGAGAGGTTCCCATGTCATCAAAGAAAAAAAAAAAAAAGAAAAGAAAAAAGATCTAAAGTTTCAAAAATCCAAAAAGTCCAATAAGATTTATTTTTTATTAGTGAATAATGTATTATACTCATGAAATGGGCATAACCCAAGTACACGGTAAAGTATACCAGCAATTAGGCATGGAAATTACAATGATAAAGCATCTCAAGTAATTTTGAAAATGAATACTGTCATGAAGCTGTCATCTACTCAAATAATGAGGAATGAAAGTCTCAAGTCTAAGACTGATCTCTCACATTATTCTAAGCTCCCATCATTCCTCTCTCCGAATGCACCACATGACACAATGAGGAATCAACTTCCAGATTTCTATATTCTGATGTTGACCAAATTGGCATTGCAAACAAACTAACAGCTCCAATACGCCTCTAGGCATCACCCACTGGACCCCAAAGAGACTGAAAACCATAGTCCCTAAGTCTCTAATGATGGCACATTGAAGAGGCAAATGAATGATGATCTTCCACCTGCTTTACACATATAACATGAATCTACCCCGATAATATGCCTTTCCCTTAAATTATCCATCTTTAAAATTCAAGAGGGATTAAGATGAGAAACTCTTAACAGCACTAATCCAATCAACTACAGATTTCAGAAATAAACTTCAATCTCATCATCAAGAGCTCAGTTCCCTTAAAAGTTTGAATCCCTCTCCCTCCAAATTCTCCCCATGAGATAATGGTATAGGGTTCCATATGATTGGGATGTGACTTTCAACCAAAACTTTAAAGATTGGGAGATTGGGTCAGTTGTGGAGTTCTTTCAGTTACTAAATTCTCATACCCCATTTGGAGAGGGGATGGATGGTTGGCGGTGGAGGAGGAATCGCAATGGGGTGTTTGATACACGCTCGTTTTATAGTGTGATAAGGATGGATTCACAAGGTGAGCCTTTTCCAGGGAGAAGTGTTTTTCCGTGGAGAAGTGTGTGTGTATTTGTGGGGGGGGGGGGTTAAGGCCCCTAGGAGGGTTGCATTCTTTGTTTGGACTGTGGTGTGGGGAAAGATTCTTTACTACGGATAATCTTATGTGAAAGGGGTATATCTTGGTGGGTTGGTGTTGCATGTGTCGAGAGAATGGGAAAACGGTGGACCATTTATTCGTACATTGTCCTAAGGCTGTTGGTTTGTTGAATTTTGTTCTCCGGTCTCTTGGGGTGGTTTGGGTCCTACTTATGGACCTTTTTTTTGCTTGGCAGAATTGGTTTGGGAGACATTCTTCTTCTATCTGGAACATGTTCCCTGCTTGTTTGTTTTGGATTCTTTGGACCGAACGCAATAGACTTATCTTTGAGGATTGTGAGAGCTTTGAGGGCAAATTGCTTGAGAATTTTGTTACTGCTTGGTTTCAGTGGTCTCGAGCTTACGTCTTCTACTTCTCTTGTTCGCTTTATTAAAGATTTAGGTTTCACATTTGTGTCTACTTCTTTGTAATTATTTGACACTCTGGTGTTCATGCTTTATGCACACAGAGTGATCTTCTTTTAATAAAACTGGTTTATTAACTATCTAAAAAAAAGGGATTCCATATGATGCTACTTTTTGATCATTCCATATGATGCTACTTAGGTGTCTATTAAAATGACTTTTTTAAAATTCCTGTACTAGCCCACCGACTTAGGCATAACTCAAGAAACCCCAAACAAAAAGAACACCAGCAACCATAACTTCCTTGCAGCATTGCAATGAAGAAGAAGATGGTTTATTGTTTCTCCCCTTGTAGTAAATACAACTTTAATAAACTATCGCTGTCTGTTATTTATAGGTCAATGCAACGCATTACTTGTTATATTTTAAAAATATCTATTTTATTTTATTTTTATTGGTAGTAAGATTCTTTATTGCATTAAGAGAAGGCGAAAGCCCAAGTACACAGGAAGTATACAATAGGAATGCCCAAATAACAAAGTATTAAACAATGCAAAAATCAATCAAATCAAGAACATTTGTAAAAGAAAACAAGCCTGTCGTAGCCATCCAATCCATTAAAGTACGAAGTATTATCCATTTCAGGTCTAGCAACTGTTGTTCTCTCATCTTGAGAATAAGTTGACATGTGAATTCACGATTAAAATAAAATCTTATTGATATAAGTGAAATGATTCATTCTTTTAATTATTAGCCTAAAAGTACAGGTGACTCAATTTTGAGGGGTTTCTTTTTGGGAGGGAAGGTGTTGGGGACTTGGGGTTGAAACTTGAAAGTTGACAATGTATATTGAGTAAGAAGCATGTAATGTACTTAACAAAAGAAGAAGAAGCATGGAGTGTGGATTTGAAGAGATTTAAATGTAAATTGTTGAATTTCTGTTTATGTCAAATAGGTGGTATGTATTACAGTTTGGTACTTCATTATTTGTTGGTTGGTCGAATTGTATTTATATATACATATATATATATATATATATTTTTTTTTTTTTCTTTTTTTCATTTACACAGTTTAATCCATCGAATCATGATATTTTCCTTGTTATTGCTTCAGATATTGGATGAGGCTGCTGTACAGAAGGTATTTCTGAAGTCCCTCGACAATTACATTAAATGGTGTAACTACTTGTGCATCCAGCCTGTTTGGAGCAAGTATGGCTTTTTAATTTTTTTTTTTATTACTCCTTGTGGCTGTTCAATGAATTAATTCTTGTTAATGATTTTTGGTGATTGAGAGTTATGAAATAAATATGGTTTTTTGCAGCTTGGAAGCTGTTAGCAAGGAAAAGAAATTACTGTTTGTTTCTTTGTACTTTCTGATATGGGGTGAAGCAGCCAACATTAGATTTCTTCCAGAATGCTTGTGCTACATATTTCATCATGTAAGTTAATCCAGGAGTGATTGATTCATAAAATTTCTTGTTGGATTTAGTATTAAGGTTTTGTTTTTAATATTTAAGCCTTGCTTGTGGATTGCTTTCTTTTGGAGTTTTTCTCCCCCTCCCCCCTCCCAAAAAAAAAATCCCAACACAAAATTTCTTGTTGGATTCAGTATTAAGCTCTTGTTTTTAATATTCTAGCCTTGCTTCTTGATTGTTTTCTTTTGGGGGAGTTCCTCCCCCGCCCTTTTCCCCAATGAAAAAAAAACCCTCCGCACACACTCAATGAAAGTTGGTCCAGATTCTTAGTGTTTCTACTAGGGTTCAGTGCAATTGATTTTATGCAATTTCTAGCATCAAGATTTCCTTTTTTGTGTATTTGCTGAACTTATGGAAATAATTGTCTCCAGGTTTTTAATTTTTCCTCTTTAAAAGTTGGTCCAAACCTGAAGTGCTGTGGATGAACTTAAATTTAGTGCAGTCACTTGTGTAGAAATTAATAATTTATTGTGCACTTGCTTTCTCTTGATTTTTTTCCCCTTTTCCACCAGTGACATTTGCCCAATATTTAATGCTTGTGCATGAAGTTAAATGGAATTTAAGGCAGTCACTGACATTTAATTTTTATAGGACTGCTTATTTCTGTTGTTTTGGGGGGTGGGGGTTTAAGATAAATTTAATTGAATCTCTCATGGTTTTTTCATTCATATTTGCTGTGAATTATCAATTTCTTGTCTCTAAATATGTATCTTGAGTTCCCCCTCCCTCCCCTGGCTCCTCTATTGTTAGCAGGGTAAAACTTAGGTACAGTTCCTTAGGTTAGGTACATTAGGTTCCCCAATTGAATTTAAACACATGGTTGCATTAACCAATGAAATACAAATAATGTTATCTTTTCCAAGAATATTTAAATTCATTGTATTTGAATTCAACTAGGAACCTAATGTACCTAATTTAAGGAACTGTACCTAAGTTTTACCCTTGTTAGCATAGAGTAGCCTGTGGTTTACCATTTTACAGACTAGTAGAGCCATGTGAATTTCTTATGCTGAATTTATTTGAAATTTATGACGCATGCATTGTCACTTTTTTGGTAATCTCTACTTACCTTTTTCACCTAACTTCAGTCATTCTTTGAATCATGAATTTCATATCCAGATGGCAAGGGAAATGGATGAGATTTTGAGGCAGCAGATTGCACAGCCAGCCAATAGTTGCAATTCTGACAATGGTGTGTCGTTCCTTGATGAAGTCATCTCTCCTTTGTACGAGGTTGTCTCTGCGGTATGTTTCTTTCTGTTCATTTAGTTAACATGAAATCTGATTTTGGGTTGTTTGCTATACCTTCATTCACTATGCTTGATTATAACTGTTTTCTAGTCTGGCTTATCCTTGAGTTGTGTAAACACTTTTTTGTTTTTTAAATTTCATTTTCAGGGTGTGTTGGGTTTTGTTCATTTAGCTAACATGAAATTTGATATTTGGTTGTTTGCTATACAATATACATTCATTCACTATGCTGATTATAACTGTTTTCTAGTCTTGCTTATCATTGAGTTGTGCAAACACTTTTTTTTTTTTTTTTCAATTTTCTTGTTCAGCGTGTGTTGTACGATTACTACGGGGATGAACCCAATCCGGAATATAAACCAGGGTTTATTTATTTATTTTTTTATTTGGGGGGGGGGGTATGAACCTGGACAACGCTTTGTGCTTGATTAGACCTACCTTTGATAAATATCAATGGGTTAAACCTTTAAGCTTTAGGATTTATTATTGTGTGGGATAGTTTAAGATCTTGGCATGGGATAAAGGTTAGATTGATTGATTTTAAGGTGTTTGTGGCTTCCATTGAGCTAGCAGAGGTTGTTCCCTCAGGGATGTTGTAAGAGTTGTAGTGTTCTGCACAAATTCAAGATTTTGGCCTTATATATCAATAGTTATTTTATTGTTTCCAAGGAGTTGAAAGCAGGTTCCAGATGTTAGTTTTGCCTCAACTTAATCTGGTGTTATATTTTTTTTTTTGATAAGTAAGAAAATTTTATTAAAAGAACAACCCTAGTATACTAGGTGTATACAAAGAATTAGAGAACTTAAAAACAACAATGATCTATCAATTCCATAATGGAATTAATAGAGAAAAGACCCAAAGAATAAACCCACTCATACAAAGTTTGGAAAAACAGCATTTTAAGGTCTACTAAAGATCTTTCACAATCCTCAAAATGGCGAGCATTCCTTTCCCTCCAGAGGCACCACATGACACAATGCGGGACCATCCGCCAAACAACCAGATTCCGAGTATCTCCAAAACTGACCTGCCAACCAGCCCATAAATGCAGCACCTGACAAGGCATCACCCAAGACACCACAAATAAACCAAACACCATAGACCACAGCTCCCTAGCCATAGAACAATGAAGCAAAAGATGATCAACACTTTCACCACTTTGTTTACACAAACAGCACCAATCTATAATGATAAGATTACGCTTCCGCAAATTATCAATAGTCAGGAGCTTCCCTAAAGCAGCTGTCCAAGAAAAGAAAGCTATCCGCGGCGGAACTTTCGCCTTCCAAATAATCTTCTAGGGAACTTAATCTGGTGTTATATAGGCTGGTGATTGTTTGAAAATCTTGGTACTTAAAAGTAATTATGTCTTTAGTGGGTAGACATGGAAGTATAGCACTTTACAATAGTTTACCTAATTTTCACCTCTCTTTTTAGTATGTATTAGAGAGAGTGAGTGAGAGTGAGAGAGTGAGAGAGAGTGAGTGAGATCGTATTTCCAACTTCCTGGTGGGGGTGGTCAGATGGGTGGCAAAAGGAGTTTTCGCATTGAATCAAAGCGGTTTGATTTATCGTTAGAGGGTACAGGTTCGAAGCAGGTTCAAATCTTTGAAAGTGGCCGGAAGCATGTGAGGAACATATCTTTGGGACTGGCAGGAGCTAAATGGATAGGCCAGTGTGTTGAAGAGAACATTGTGAGGGAAAAGGACCAAGCATTCGTGAGGACTCGCGGAGAGAATGGTAAAACGTACATGAGTCGGAGATGCAGTAATGACTATGGTCGGTATCTTGAATTTACTGAATGCGGTAGGGGCGGAAGTAGGGGAAGGGTGGTGATCCCAGAAGGGAGAAAACAAAGTGGTTGGCGTGGTTTTGGGAAGGAGTTTTAGTTACTGTTGTCACCAGACCATAACAATGGCCATGGACCTCAACAAGAGGCCAGGCAGACAAGAGGCGTAGGGGATGGTGTGGATAAGCCCCGGGTTAATGTTGTTTTGGGTGCAGGAGAGAAGGGCCATTACACGTATGCCGGCGCCGTTGGCAAAGTGGCACCAAAACAACTGGAAGCTGGGACGGTGGTGACGCCGGTATCGAACTCGAATAGGGGCTCAGCTTCTGTTCCGGCAATTGAAACAATCCCTAAAATTCAGGCACAACCCAAGATTCGGCTTCCGTTACGGTTTTTTCCAAATCAAAATCCTCCTAATCAGCAGCGTAAATTGGGGAAAGGATTATCCATTAGTATTTCTGATAATGGCAAAAGGCGCGTACTGTGGAGCTCCAATCTTGAGACAAAGGCGGAGACCCAATCACGGGAGTTATCACGTGATAAGTGGGTGCCCAAAATTAACAATATGGACACTAAAGGACCGGCTGTGGACCATCTTTTAGTGGGCTCCAAGGATAGGCCCACTTTTGAGATAGACGGGCATTCTAGGTCTGTGGCCATTGGGTCCGCTATTGGGCCTGAAATAATCCCACAATAGCCCAATGAACAAACCCATCAGCCAAGTCGGGTTGAGGCTTGTTGTAATATTTTGCTGAATATTTCGGTATATTTTCTTCTCTCTAGGAGGTAGATTATATAGGGTACAATAAATCTAAATTTGCTGACTCCTACAATTACTCCTACAATTATGCTTACACAATTGACTCCTATAATTATGCTAATCAGATCTAATTACACCTCCTATAATTATGCTAATCACATCTAATTACACAATCAACTCCTTCAATTACGTTATACTGACAACACTCCCCCTCAAGCTGGAGAGTAGATATCAATGACTCCCAGCTTGCTACAAATAGAATCAATGGCATTCTTAGGAAGAGCTTTAGTGAAGATGTCTGCTAGTTGACTTCCAGAAGGTACAAACGGTGTGATGATGTCTTTCGATTCTACTTTAGAACGAATAAAGTGACAATCAACTTCGATATGCTTGGTTCTTTCATGGAAAACTGGATTACTAGCAATATGAATGGCTGCTTGATTGTCACAGTAAAGAGGTGTCGGACCTTGTGTTAAGAGTCCGAATTCTTGAAGAACTGTTCTCAACCAGGTTAACTCACAAGTGGAATGAGCCATGGCACGGTACTCTGCTTCAGCACTAGAGCGAGCCACAACTGACTGCTTCTTACTTCTCCAAGTGACAAGATTGCCTCCTATGAAGGTGCAATAACCAGTGGTAGATTTTCGATCTGAAGGTGACCCTGCCCAGTCAGCATCAGTATAACCTTCAATGCGGAGATGACCAGATGATCGATAAAAGAGGCCACGACCTGGAGCATTTTTCAGATACTTCAGGATGCGTATGACTGCATTCATATGAGGAACTCGAGGGTTGGTCATAAATTGACTCACAACACTAACTGCATAAGAAATATCAGGTCGAGTAATGGTTAGATAAATAAGTTTACCCACAAGTCTGCGATAGGTGTCTGGATCATCAATAAATTCACCCTCATCTGGCATCAATTTCAAATTGGACTCCATTGGTGTAGCAACAGGTTTGGAGCCAAGATAGCCTGTGTCTTGCAATATATCAAGGGTATATTTTCTCTGGGATAAGCTTATTCCTGCTTTTGACCTAGCGACCTCAATACCAAGAAAATAACGAAGCTTACCCAAGTATTTAGTGAGAAAACTTGAGCTGAGATGATTTATCAAGATCTGAATACCTTCCTTGTCACTCCCAGTAATAACGATATCATCCACATAAACCACAAGTATCACAATACCCGTTTTTGTCTTTTTAAAGAAAACAGAGTGATCAGCTTGGCTCCGAGTCATACCATGAGAAACTACTGCCTTACTGAATTTGTCAAACCAAGCACGGGGAGATTGTTTGAGGCCATAGATAGATTTCTTCAGATGACACACATACTCCCCCTTGGACTCAAACCCAGGTGGTTGAGCCATGTACACTGTCTCATTAAGATCACCATGTAGAAAGGCATTTTTGACATCAAGTTGGTGAAGTGGCCAATCAAGATTAGCAGCCAGAGATATAATGATGCGAATAGAGTTCAGTTTGGCAACAGGAGAAAATGTCTCAGTGTAATCAAGACCATAAGTCTGAGTAAAGCCCTTAGCTACAAGACGAGCTTTCAGACGATCAACACTGCCATTAGGATTTTGTTTAACTGTAAAAACCCAACGACAGCCAACAATAGATGTACCTGCAGGTTTATGAACGAGATCCCAAGTATGATTCAAGTCTAAAGCATGCATCTCTTCTTCCATGGCCTTACGCCAACCAGGGTGAGAAAGTGCTTCCCTGTAGGACTTGGGAACAACAATAGATGAGACGGACAAAGAGAATGCTTTAAAAGAAGAAGATAAGTGATCAAAGGAAACAAAGTTAGAGATAGGATGGTCGGTACAAGTCCGCTTACTCTTACGAAGGGCAATAGGAAGATCAAGATCTGAGGTAGACTGAGGAAGAGGTGGATCTGCAGACGTCGAGGCGGATGAGGGAGGCAATGGAGGGGACTCTACTTGTGGTGGAACTAGAGGTGCATCTTGATGTCGACGACGAACATAAACCTGAGAGATAGGTGGAGCCTGTGGAGCAAAGGGAATAGGTGTAGGAATAACAGGACTAGAGAGGATAGATTCCTGTAACTGTCCTCCCTGAGGAGAATAATAAGGAACATCCTCAAAAAATGTCACATCAGCACTAACAAAATGTTTCTGTAAGGAAGGACTGTAACACCGATAACCTTTCTGAGTGCGAGAATAACCGAGAAAGATGCACTTGTGTGCACGAGGATCAAGTTTGTCTCGACTAGGATTGAGATTATGGACAAAAGAAACACAACCAAAGACTTTAAGGGGAACAGAGAAAGGACTCTTATCAGCAAATAAAATCTCAAAGGGAGACTTACCTTTGAGAACACGAGAGGGCATTCTATTCAAAAGATATGTAGCAGTAAGAACTGCATCTGCCCAAAAAGATTTAGGAACATGCATTTGGAGCATAAGAGCACGAGCAATAGCTAGAATGGGCCCATTTTTACGTTCAGCAATGCCGTTTTGTTGAGGAGTACGAACACAAGATGTTTGATGAATAATACCCCTAGACGTAAGAAATTCTTGAAATGAACTTTCTGTATATTCACGAGCATTGTCAGTGCGGAAAGCAAGAAGTTTGGCATTAAATTGATTAGAGATTTCAGCATAAAAAGTTTGAAAAGTTGCAAACAATTGAGATCTATCTTTAAGCACATACACCCAAGTTAAACGAGAATGATCATCAATAAAAGTAACAAAATAACGTGCACCACATAAACCAGTAGTGCGAGCTGGTCCCCAAACATCAGAATGGACCAACTCAAAAGGATGTAAACATGGCTCATCATTACGAAGTTTAAAAGTAGCTCTATGATGTTTACTCAGTTCACAAGTTTCACAAAAGGACAGTGAGAGAGGTATTTTTTGGGAGGAGATGTCAGGATTGTTAAGTTGGTGGGATGCTCCTTGCTGTATTGGAGGAGATTTCAACATGGTTCGTTTCCCAAGTGAGATCTGGTATGACGTCCTCTAATTCTTCTATGCATGAGTTTAATGACTTCATTTCTGATTGTGGGTTGATGGATATTCCTTTGGAAGGCGGTTTGTTCACTTAGTCCAATAATCGGGATGTCCCAGCAATGTCCAGGATTGATAGGTTCTTGTTTTCTCCGGCGTGGGCTGATCATTTTGGTCTTGTTAACCAGCAACGCTTGCCTAGACTGCTGTCTGACCATTTTCCTATTTGCTTGGATTGTGGTTAGATCGATGGGGGTAAAAGTTCTTTTCGGTTTGAGAACATGTGGCTTAAGGCAGAGGGCTTTGTAGACCGGGTTAGGGGTTGGTGGGCTTCGTATTCCTTCCCAGGCTCCCTAAGCCATAGCCTAGCCAGCAAGCTGAAAGCTTTAAAGATGGATTTAAAGCAGTGGAATGTCAATGAATTTGGTAATGTTCATTTTAAACAACAGAAGCTGCTCTGGTCTTTGCATGAGATGGAGACTTTGGGGGAAAGGAGGGCTCTATCTGAAGTTGAGAACAATTAGAGGACTCGTATGATCAGTGACCTTGAGATGAACACATATTTGGAGGAGATTTGTTGGCGGCAAAAATCAAGGGTGAAATGGTTAAAGGAGGGAGATAAAAATTCTAAGTATTTTCATACGGTTGCTAACTCTCATAGACGTCATAATTCTATTTGCCAATTATCCATTAATGGTGTTCTTTCTACAGATCAGGATGCTATAAAGGCTGAGATTTCTGGTTTCTATCAACAATTATACATTGAGGATACCACTTGTAGACCGTTGTTGGATGGTTTAGCTTTTTCCCCAATTTCTCCAGCAGAGGCTTCTTGGTTGGAAAGACCGTTCGAGGAGGAAGAAATCTTCAAAGTGATAAGCAACATGAATGGTGACAAAGCTCCCGATCCGGATGGTTTCCCCATGTCTTTTTATTATGCTTGCTGGCCTATTTTGAGGAGTGATGTGTTGGCTGTATTTTCTGAATTTCATGAATATGGTTCTTTTGTCCGAAGTCTGAATGCCACCTTCTTATCGCTTATCCCTAAAAAAGCTAATGCAGTTGAGGTAAAGGACTATAGGCCTATAAGCTTGGTGGGTAGTGTGTATAAAATTTTGGCGAAGGTCTTAGCTAATCGGTTGAGCATGGTGCTGGCTGTGGTTATCTCCCCTTCTCAAAATGCTTTTATTCAAGGTTGCCAAATTACGGATTGGGTGTTAGTAGCGAATGAATGTCTTGATACAAGGCTGAAGGATGATCTTCCTGGGGTAATCTGTGAATTGGATGTGGAAAAGGCGTATGATCATGTGAATTGGAACTTCCTCCTCTATCTATTGGAAAGATGTGGTTTTCCTCTAAAGTGGCGAAGGTGGATTTCATATTGCATTTCTATTGTTCGTTTCTGAATTCTTATAAATGGCAGCCCGGAAGGTTTTTTTGGGAGTTGCCGTGGTCTTCGTCAAGGAGACTCTCTTTCCCCTCTTCTGTTTGTCATTGTTATGGAGGCATTAAGTAGAATGATGACTAAAGCTGTGGAGGGTGGTCTCCTTTCGAGTATCCAGTTGGGTGCTAGGGATCATAATATGGTTCATGTGTCTCATCTTCTTTTTGCAGATGATACTCTGATTTTTTCTGATGCGAATCCAGCCCACATCTTTAATTTATGGCTCTTATTTACTTGGTTTGAGGCTATTTCCGGTTTGAGGATTAATTTCAACAAGTTTGAAATGGCTCCAGTGGGTGTTGTGGCTGAGTTGGAGAATTTGGCGGCTATTTTGGGGTGCAAAACGGTTCAGCTGCCTATCACCTACTTTGGTCTTCCTTTGGGAGCGAACTTTAAATCCAAAAGTATTTGGGATCCTATTATTGAGAAGATGGAACGTAAGTTGGCTAGGTGGTAGCGAATGTATCTCTCTAAGGGGAATCGGGTTATTTTGATAAAGAGTACTCTCTCGAGTCTTCCAACCTATTATCTTTCCCTCTTTCCTATTCCTTCGTCGGTAGCCCTTCGAATTGACAAAATTCAAAGGGACTTTTTGTGGGGTGGAATAGGCGAAGGGAAGAAATTCCATCTGATTAATTGGCCCCAAGTATGTTAACCTCTCAAATCTGGTGGCCTTGGTTTCCGGAACATAAGATTATTTAAAAGAGCTTTGATGGGCAAATGGCTTTGGAGATATGGGAATGAGAAGGAGGCGTTGTGGAGGAGTGTTATTTTCTCCAAATATGGTAAGTTGCAGGGTGATTGGACCACAAGGGAGGTTAATGGACCCAATGGGGTCAGCCTTTGGAAGCATATTCGGAAAGATTGGGGGCATTTTGCTAGGCACTTGCATTTTGAAGTGGGGGATGGGTCCAAGACCAGGTTTTGGTTTGACATTTGGTGTGAGACGTGTAGCCTTAAGGATGGATTTCCTGAGTTATATCGTATAGCTAGGAATAAGGAGGCTTTTGTAATGGATCACCTTCATTATCACAATGAGAGGGTGTCTTGGGTTCTTAATTTCACTCGCCATGTTCAAGATTGGGAGCTCGAAGCCGTCTCTTCATTCTTGGAGTTGCTTTATTCGAGTTCAGCACAAGGCCATGGGGAGGATAGAATGTGCTGGAGAGGGTCTTCTAAGGAGGATTATCAGGTGAAAAACTATTATAAACATCTCTTACCATCTGCTGGTGTATTAGTTCCTTGGAAGAGCATTTGGAAAACCAATGCTCCCCCACGGGTGGCCTTTTTTGTTTGGGTTGCTGCCATGGGGCGTATTCTTACCATTGATAACTTGAGGAGACGGCATGTTATTGTGCTTGATTGGTGTTGCATGTGTAAGGAGAGTGGCGAATCTCTCTCTCATTTGTTACTGCATTGCTCGGCTGCAAGAGAGATTTGGTCCTTCATCTTCAGTATTTTCGGCATCCAATGGATTATGCCAGGTGGGGTGATAGATCTGTTATCTTGCTGGGGAGACAGTTGCCATAGCAGCAGAATTAGGAAGGTGTGGAACATGGTTCCTCCTTGCGTGTTTTGGTGCATTTGGTGGGAGAGGAACTCTAGAAGTTTCGAGGGGAAGGAAAGTAATCTGCTGGAAGTTAAAAGGACGGTTATATGAACTCTTTTGGATTTGTCTAAGGCCGCTGGAGCAGTCTCTTTTTCTTCTATGTTCGATTTCTTAGACTATTGTATTGCTTGAGTTGTATTGTTCTGATTGGTACACTCCCTGTGTACTGTTTTTTTCTCTTTTGCAATAAAATTCTTATTTACTGATAAAAAAAAAATTATGTCTTTAGTGGGTGAACTTTTCTTGTCATGCATATTTTCACTAATCTCAGTGTTTTGTGGTTGACTTATGCACAAAATTTGTGCAGGAAGCTGCAAACAATGATAATGGACGAGCATCTCATTCTTCCTGGAGAAATTATGATGATTTTAATGAGTACTTCTGGTGTGATTTTTGAAACAAATTTTGTTTTATAAAATTTTGTTATATCTTTATGACTGACCTTTTATTCCACTTTTATTTTTTCATCAGGTCACTTCATTGCTTTGAACTTAGTTGGCCATGGCGTAAAAGTTCGTCATTTTTCCAAAAGCCAAAACTGAGATCAAAGGTTAGCTGCTCTAACTGTTTAAATGGTTGGAAATTGGTTATTTGTGCTTTCTGATGAATTATTCTCCATATCCTATAGTAAATGTGATGCAAGGAGCACAAAGACAATTTTATTTTAATTTAGTTTCATTTAATTTTAAAAGTCAATTGTATTTTACTATCGATCCATTGGATTTTATTTTATATCTTACTAGCTAATTAGGTTATTATTATTTTATTTGATTTCCTAGAGTTAATATTATTTTTCGTAATTCAATAATTGGTCTTTGGCCCACATCAATTAGGGTTAGGGTTGAGTCCTAGTAGTCTATATAAGTGCGCTATTGTACTACAATGGGGATCGCTTGATTTATTTCTATTGGAATTTTCTGAGGACTTGGTGGTGATTCCAAGCAACCCTATGTGGTGAAGCCTAGGGTTGAGACTGTTCTAGGTGGTAAAGTTTATGGTTGTACTGCTCCTTCTTTTATCATTTCCTGCACACAAGCTGTTTTTGCAATTTTGTGCGGCACCAAAACATCTATTTTTTTTGGGACATCCCAAAATAAGTGTTCACTTTCCAAGTGTGGAAACACTTCGAAGTTTTCTTAAACTATCTCAACCTTTTTAAGAAAAGTAAAGAAGATTATCTCTAGAAGTTGTGCCCACAAGAGATAGAGTGAAGGGCATTTTAGAATGATTACTAAACTCTTGATAATTGTGCCATTTAGAACCAAGAAAATTTATTTTGGGATGATGGAGTTATTCTTATTGGGAAAAAATGGTGGTAGTTGGTTATTTAGTTTCTGATTTGTATTATCTTTACTTTTAAATTTTGGAAAGCTAGAAAACATGGATGAAATGAATCAATTATGTTTGATTGCATGAAATGTGAGAAACAACGTTTGACATTGTTCATAAGAACAATCTGTGGACTTTTTGCAAATAATTGAAGAAAGAGAGGAATACATGAATTTTGGTACTCTAATTCTTTTTGTCCTCAATACAGAATAAGTTAATTCTATCTTGTTTTCAATATTTATACTTTTGGAATTTGAATTTTTGTCTCAGTACCAGTTAGACCCTTAGAATTTAAATTCTTAGTATCTTATGGTGCCTTGAGAATTTCTTTGCATAAATATTCTGCTCTTTTTGTTGCAGAACATGCTAGCATGTGGTGGAAGTCAGCGTCGAGGGAAAACTTCATTTGTTGAGCACCGGACATTTCTTCATCTTTATCATAGTTTTCACCGTCTCTGGATATTTCTTGTTATGATGTTTCAGGTTTGCATGTCCATATTGAATGCTCAATTTTATATACATTATATCTCTGTTGTGAACTCAAACATTTGTTAACTTGCTGAGATTGTTGCCAATATCCTGCATGTTTCCAGCCACTCTTTTCCTTCAATCCTTGCCTTTATTGATGATTGGACGTAACATGTTTCAGCTCTAGTATTTTCCTTATGTACTAGGCTTTTCTTGATCAATAAAGTTATTATTACTTATCAAAAAAATATTCTGTTCCACACCTTCCATTGTGTCTCTCCTGACGAAACTAGAAGTTAAGAACACTAATAAAATCTGTTGATGTATCTTATTTACTTTTCTTTTTTTGAAAAAAAAAAAAAAAAAAAAATTCACTGTGCTCTTCCCTTCTTCTTAAATGTAAACGTTGCTTAAATGGATCCCTGTGTTGACCTATAAAAAAAAATGGATCCCTATGTATAACTTTAATTTGGTGTATGCTAGAATACATTCTGGAGTTAGTGTACCTTTTGCCTATGAATATCTTTGGTGGTGTATTACTTGTAATTCAAAATATTCTTCACCCCTCCTTCTATCTTCTCATTGCTATAGATTCCTCAGCCTGACCTATATCTTATTCAATAATATTGTGATTTTATCCTTTATCTATTTATGAATACTTTGGTTAAATCCATCTATTATTTATGCAAGTATTCGTTTCTTTAACATATTTTACTTTTTTATTTTTTTATTTAAAATTAATATTTCAGGCTCTCACAATCATTGCATTCAATAATGGACATCTTAATGCCAAAACCTTACGGGAAGTTCTTAGCCTTGGTCCAACGTTTGTGGTGATGAAGTTCTTTGAGAGTAAGTTTCTCTTCCTGCAAAATATGTTGTGGGTGATTTGTTATGTTAGTCCTCTAAGTTGTACGTAAACTGTATTTGTGAAAGTGTGCGGTGCACTTAGGCATAAAGGCCTAATGGGTCCTAGGGCCTATATTAATAGCATTAAGATCTAACAAGTAATTTTAGTAAGTTTATTTTAAAAAATAAAATTAAAAAGCACACTTTTTTGACGGTGCTTAGCTTTAAGAGCAAAAGGAGCTTAAGGCTTGGCGCTTTAAGCACACTTCTACCAACATTGTACCTATCTAATGTACATTATTTCTTTATTGTTTGCCACCTTTAAACTACCATTAAATTCTGAAGTTACCATTTGTTCATTTAGGTGTTTTGGACATTCTCATGATGTATGGTGCATATTCTACAACGCGGCGCTTGGCCGTTTCTCGAATTTTTCTCCGTTTTCTATGGTTTAGTGTTGCTTCAGTCTTCATATGTTTTCTTTATGTGTAAGCTCTTCTTCCAGAACTTCATTTACTGCTTGGTGGTATTGTTTCTCTACTTATCTCTGTTGGTAAATCATTGGTTACCTTTCTGGTTCTATGTGCTCTCATACAGGAAAGCTCTCCAGGAAGAGAGTAAACCAAATGCAAATTCAGTTATTTTCAGACTGTACTATATTGTAGTCGGCATCTATGCTGGTGTCCAATTTTTCCTTAGTATCCTTATGCGAATACCTGCCTGCCACAGTCTAACTAATCAATGTGATCGCTGGCCTTTAGTGCGCTTTGTGACGTGGATGCGCCAGGTTTTAATTCTCGTCTCTTGTCATTTATTTATTTTGTCTCTTACGCCTGGATTTGTGGTTTCCAATATTCTTTATTTATATTCATTGGTTAATTGATTTTTGTTTATTTGTTGTTTTTGTTCATCAAAGGAGCGGTATTATGTTGGACGTGGCATGTATGAGAGGACTACTGATTTTATCAAGTAATCACTAGTGCTAACTGCCCCCACTTTCTCTCTCTCTCTCTCCCCCCCCCCCCCCCTCTCTCTTTCTATATATATATATATATAACTCATTAAGAAGAATTTATTTCTTCTCTTTAGACTTCTATTTTGTTTGTCTGTCCCTTTCTCTTAGTCGGGTGAAAACAAAATAAAATATTGAGAATGAAGTTAGAAAGCAAGGAAGAAACTTCTCCTGGTGTAGCATAAGAGAAAAGTTTTAGTTTATTGTTGGTACAAGAATTATTTTTGCTGTAGCACATGGGTAATAGGAAAAGAGAAGAAAAAGAGAATACATTTAAAATAAAAAGTACAAGAACTGTTGAAATTGCTTTGAAATTTCTTCTAGATTCTGGAAAGATATATGAATCCTCTTCATACAAATAGGGAGGGAAAAAGAGAACAAGAAGATGATAAGGCAGACCACTAAATTAAAAAAGAAATTTGACTTTCAATATTAGATACCTTCGGAACACAAATTCATACACTGGTAGTTTTTTTTAATGCCTTTTTGAAAATATGAGAAATGCTTTCATCGCTTACATTGGTAATTTTACAGGTATATGTTCTTTTGGCTTCTTGTTTTGACTGGAAAGTTTTCATTTGCCTACTTTCTCCAGGTTAGTGACATATAACATGATTTTTTGTGTTTTCGTTGATCTGTTTTAGGCCTGAATTTTTTTTTGTTGGTTGTTGCAGATCCAGCCGTTGGTGAAACCAACAAAGGTCATAGTAGATATGCCTAATTTATCATATTCTTGGCATGATCTTGTATCTAAAAGTAAGTCCCCATCATGAATTTTAAGATTCATAGATTGTGCTTTGGGCCTATATATTTTGTTAATTTGTTGAATATAACTTTTTATTTTGTTTGTTTGAATATCTTTTGGCTTCTCATGAACAAATCTAAGTTCTTTTCCCTCTTTTCTTTTCTTTTTTTGTACTATATATGATGGACTTTGTTAGCTATGTATGGGGATACCTCCTGTATTTTCTCTTTCCACCCCAAATTTTTCTGCTTCAGTTGTTTGAATGAATAAATAAGCGATACTCTTATTTTTCCACACACACCTTGTGTACTAGGTGATGTTTTTTCAGCTTCAATAAAATTTCAAAAAGGAAAAAGTATACAAAAGCCCCAGCCTCAAGTTTTTAGTGTAACACTTAACGGTGGTATTGTTTTAAGTGTAAAACATTAATTGTGCAACACTTAATTCCCTATGGTTTTTGAGCATAAAGCCCTCCTGTGATTTTGTTTTATGTGTAAATTTAGAGCTGTATTCTCACATAAAACAATGCCACATGGTGGTTTTGTTACACTCAAAAACCCAGAGGCGATTAAGTATTTTACAATTAACGGTTTACACATAAAACTATACCAAATGTGGGTTAAGTGTTACACTCAAAACCTTAGGAGGGTTCCGTATTTTAAGGGAAAACCACTTGAGGGTTTTGTGTATTTTTCCAAAAAAATAAAAACGATACTCTTTAATATATGTGAACACCACAACTTGTTACAAAACACATCTAAATGTGTCTTGCATGATGATTTCTTGAACATATCAGCAGCTGGATTCCCTGTAGAGACATATAGTGTAGCAATTATGCTACTCTCCACTTTTTCATGGACAAGATGGTAATCCACTTCTATATGTTTTGTCCTTTATCAAACACTGAGTTTGAAGCGATATGAATATTTGTTTGGTTGTCACAATATGTAGTCATAGGAAATTGTACAATAAACTTCAAGTCCTCTAGAAGTTACTTAATCCACATGAGTTCACACGATGTATGGGCCATGGCCCTATATTCAGTCTTTGCACGAGAGTGGGACACCACACTTTGTTTTGTTACTTTTCCAGATGATCAAGTTTCTGCTAGGAAGGTACAATACCCTGTAGTAGATCTCCTATTTGAAGGTGATCCTGCCCAATCTTTGAGATATTTCACAACCTGAAGAACAGCCTCCTTGTGTGGAAGGCGAGGTACTGCCTTGTGTTCAGTTACTATGCTGTCAACAAAGGATATATCTGGCCGAGTTATGGTGAGGTAGTTTTAGTTACCAACCAACCGACAATTTCACTCTGGATTAGGTAGTATATCCTCCTGATCCATAAGATCCTCTATAGGTTTTCACTTATCAAAAAAAAAAAAAAAAAAAAAAATATCCTCTATAGGTTTTGACTCTAATAGGCCAGTCTCTAATAAAATGTCTAACACATATTTCCTGTGCGATAGATTAATTCCTTCTTTGGAACGTGTTACCTCAATGCCCAAGAAAGAAATATTGTAACTTTCTCAGATCCTTAGTTTGGAATGAGATTGAAGAAACCCCTTTAACTTAGTGCCCTTTTGGTCATCACCAGTTATGATGATGTCATCAACAAAAACTATCAAGAAAATTTTTCCTTTCACAAAAGTGGAAGAGAAAATAGAATGATCAGATTGGAAGCGACACATTTTAAAACTGACAACGTTGCTAAACTTCCCAAACAACGCTCTGGGAGATTGTTTGAGGCTATACAAGGATTTGCACAATCGACAAACCTTCCAAGACTCCACATGAGAAACAAAACTCGGGGGTTGCTCCGTGTAGACTTCCTCCTGTAAATCGCCTGGTAAGAAGTTGTTTTTGACATCTAACTGAAATAACAGCCAACCAAGATTAGCAGCTAGGGAAATGAAAATGCAAACCAAGGCAATCTTAGCAACCGAGGAAAAGTTCTCAAAATAATCAATGCCATATGTTTGAGTACACTCTTTGGCTACAAGACGAGCCTTTGAGCGCTCAATAGACCCATTAGGTAAGTACTTCTTGGTATATACCCAACTACAGCCAACATCACATGGTTAGTGGTGATCGAATGGGGTGTTTGGTGTTCAACAGTGGTCGACTATTCAGTGCCATGTGTACCAGTGAAATAATCTGGTATTATTGTCTTTATATCACTTAACCCTAAATACATGTAATATTTATATGTGAACCTCCATAATACAAAATGACCCACTTGCCCTTACAACAAAACCAATAGTACTCATATGTCATAACAGTATACTTCCATTGTAGAGGTGGACTGTCAATCATTTTTTAGATAACTAATAATATATTATTAAAAAGCTGAATAAGCCTTGTCATAACAATAATGCACAAGATAAAGTAAATCTCTATTGTTGCTAGACTCATATTTTTATCATTTAGACTTCATTTTGGTCAAATCAAAAAAAGGAAGAAAAAATAAGTTCGGAAATTGGCTTCAATGAATTGGTTGTCACTTCGTGTAAGTTTTTTTTTTTTTTTTTTAAAAAAAAAAAAAAAAAAAAAAACCACTGATTACTTGGCTTCTGACTGAAGGTTAGATAGTCTTGTGGTCTTGCCATTTCTTTGAGTTGTGTGATGTAATATAGTCTTCTCTGCCTTTTTATGTGTGCAGATTTATGTTTTTAATTGGATAGTCTTAGTTGTCCTAATTGATCCTTCTGGATCTTTATGCTGCTTTCTTTTGTTGCAGATAACCATAATGCATTGGCAGTTGCTAGCTTATGGGCTCCAGTGGTTGCTGTAAGTTGTGATTCATGTTTTGATTTGGCTTTATTTTCCCTCTGGTTTCTTTTTGTGATTTAATTTATTTTTCTGAAACAATTTGGTCCAAAAAGTCTCCCCCCTTAAGTGAAAAACACCATCTGGTCACTGGAGTGGTATGGATACTTGTAGAAAGATGTCATATCCTTAATAATTACTTATTGCCCTATTAACTTTTTATTTAGTGCTTATTTTCAAGGGGCCCACTTAAATCTTAAATAGAAGGTCTGGGATCAGGCTTGTACTTACTTTAAAAGCCTTTGATGCAGCTCTAGAGTCACTGCTCCCTTGTAAATCAGCTTAAAGCCATTTTGCCAAGAATTTGTCCTTTTTTGGGAGCTCTCTGCTACTAAGTGGTTTGTTGCAGAAGAGTTTGGTTCATTTAATAGTTAAATTAGAATTTATATTATTTTAAAAACACCAATTTGGATGGTAGGAAGTTACTAATTGTCTAATCCAAGAAATTTTCTGGGATGTATGAGATAACTAACCACAAATAAGTACCTTCGGAAAGGAAAAACTAAGAAAACAATTGTTAAGTAAGGAGCACACGAATAATGATGTCCCACCCTCTGGTATTTAGATAGAATATCTCAAGTGGATAGTTCTGGTTTTTAGAAGCTAATTTGTTGCAGTCAATCTCAATTTTTTATATTTTTTTACTTAGTGCATTTTCATTTTATTTTTACTCTTTCTCTCTCTCACTCACACACATGCATTAACATGTCTTCTGATCCTATTAATTTTTTTTTTCCTGGTACAGATCTATCTTTTAGATATCTATGTGTTTTACACTATTTTATCTGCTGTGTGGGGATTCTTGCTTGGGGCTAGAGATCGTCTTGGCGAGGTATGTCATATTTTGTCAGATTTCAAAGGATTCTTTTTAATAATTTGTGATGCACATAGAAGCTAAACCTATTATGTTTTTCCTGACATGTGTACATGTTATCTTTACACCATTAATCTGTACTAAATTAAGGCACTCTCCCTTTTAGTGTTTTGCTTGAGATGGAGCTCTGTAATATTTCTGTTTTTGTTAATACCCCTAGATGAATGGGAGAAAAAAAAGAAGAATAAATGGGTAAAATCTAATTTTGTTTTCCTTCACGTGTACATGTTATCTTTCTACCGTCAGTCTGTACTATTATATTAAGGAACTCTTAGTGTTATGCTTGAGATGGAGCTCTGTAATGTTTCTTTTTTCTTTAATACCCCGTAGATAAGTAAGAGAAGAAAAAGAATCAAGTGTGATGAAATATTTAAATGAAGGATAGAATAGGTGAAACCAAATTTCTGGAGGTTCTTGGATGGTGGCTGGTAGTTCCCTGCATCCATCAGTTACCACCAAGAAGAAGAAAAAAAAATGTTTCTGGAGTTTCAGATTAAAAAGTTCCATTATCCACCGCACGTGGTAACTCTCTCTCTGTCTCTCCTTCTTTCCTGGAATGAGTGCTAAAAAAAACATTTCTTAAAGGTCACCCCTAAAAAATAGAGTATCCTTACCATGATTTGCACCTTCAATTGATAAGTGCTTTAAATGTCCATATTTTTGTGTCATGATATTCAGATTAGGTCACTGGAAGCCCTTCACAAACTTTTTGAGCAATTTCCTGGAGCTTTTATGAACACTCTTCACGTTCCTCTACCCAACAGGTTGAGTTTATTTGTTCTTTTCCCCTCAATAAAGGTTGATATTACGATTTCAGTTCTTTGTGGACCAATATGTGTGTGTTTCTGTTGCTTTGTTTTGTTTTGCTTCTGAATGCAACATGTCTTTTGCAGGACGCGTCACTCTTCTTCCAGCCAGGTGAGCCATCCATCTAAAGAATCCGCATCCCCCCCTTAATGTTTTTGGATCATGTTTAAGAATTTAATTTCTGGAAAACTAATAATGCTTCGTATTTTAAGGATGTGGAGAAGAACAAGTTTGATGCTGCTCGATTTGCACCCTTTTGGAATGAGATCATAAAAAATCTAAGGGAAGAAGATTATATTGCTAACTTGTGAGTACTCTGAAATTTACTCTTCTGTTTGTTATTGCTTTAACAGCTCTCATTCTTTTGGTTTTTGTTTAAATACCTGTGTGCACGCCAATATTTCCTCTACTTGTTGCTCTGTTATGATGCCATTTGTTTCTGCCTTTTTTTTTTTGTTAGCGAAATGGAGTTGCTTTCTATGCCAAAAAATTCTGGAAATCTGCCCATGGTTCAGTTGCCCCTTTTTCTTCTTGCCAGCAAGGTTATTTAGTTGGTTTAAAATTTTTCTTTATTTTTACTTGTTATCAGCATCTTCAACTGCAGTTTAGCAATGTAACTATGTAGGTATTTCTTAATAGTTATATTTATTTGAGTTTAATTCAATGTAACTATGTAGGTATTTCTGGCTAAAGATATTGCTGTCGAGAGTAGAGATTCACAAGAGGAGCTCTGGGAAAGAATCTCAAGGGATGAATATATGAAGTATGCTGTTCAGGAGTGCCATCATACGATTAAGCATATTTTGACCGAAATATTGGATGGTGAAGGAAGGACGTGGTTAGTTTTCATAAAAATGCTCTGTAGATTATAATATTATTATTTGATCTGAAATATGACTGATGAAGAAGATAGGAATCAAAAGCTTTGTGTTGTAACTATCTCATTTTTTTTCAGGGTCAAACAGATATATGCTGATATTGATAAGAGTATTGAGAACAGGAGTATTCATGTTGACTTTCAACTCAGTAAGCTGCCAATTGTGATTTCCAGAGTCACTGCACTAATGGGAATTTTGGTTCGTATTTTGTTATATTATCTTTATTGTTGATTTAGTTGATACTAATTCTAAGGCAAACAACTGTTGACCTTTAATGGTTTATTGTAGCCTCTCTTGGACACTAATGCTAATGTTCTGGATAAGTTTGATATGGGTCATTATGGATTTCATGTCCTTCATCCTTAATATAAAATAGGGCTTTGTGGTCTGATCTGTTTGTACTTTGAGTGATTTTTGTATGCACTTGCTTAATGTGAATCTGAATCATGAACAGTGTGCGTGAAAGCCTTCTAAATATTGTTTGTCTTTAGTCTGAAAATGATAAGTTCCCTTTGTGTGAGTTAAATGCATTTTCATTGTGTTTTCTTTGTTGGTGTGCAATTTATTGTGCTGAGTGGAGTGATATTTATGGAGGGTGATTTTGTTTGATAATGCAGTAATGAGTGTGATTCTGCCTACTATGGGTCCCATTGGGTGTAGTATTTCCCTTAGGGGGAGATGTAAAGAAATGAGGAGGCTTGAAACTGCTGATATACTAGATGCGAATTTTCTTCTATTTCATATTTTCTTGAGCAACTATAGCTAGAATTTGTGTTGCAGAGTCTTTGTTCTTCTAGCCCTCTTAGTATGATTTGGTGCTTTGATGGGATGGTTGAAAGGTTCTAAGATCATGTGCAGGATCAAGCTCCCTTTGTGTGGAAGTCAGATTGTTGTTTATTTTAGGGGTTACAGAGGGCCAATCAATATGATTACTTGGGTACAGTAATCTCTGTCTTAAGCCATGGGCTTTTACCCAAATTGGGTGGAGGGTGATGCTGTGGGTTCAAAACCCCATGTAACTTACCAATCCAAAAAATGTATCATAGAGGGATTTTACCACAAATCTATTGATGCTATATGACTTATCACCTTGTACCACTTTATTAAATTAAGGCATGAGATCAAGGGAAAGGTGTTTTTTTTTTTTAACTTCGGAAAGAGCATTGATACATAGAATAACTTTTTATTTGATTGATAATCATATAAAGCAGAAGTTATTTTAGCCACTTGCATCAAGCTCAAACTTCCTTCTTGGATTCGTGCTCCTCTGAAAGCACACACGAAAATAAGAGGTAAAAATTGATTGGTAGCATATTCGATCAAACGGGTGATTTTCTCGCCAACTACGGATCCCATACTACGCCCCCATAAACTCAAAATCCATAACCCCAATTGCTATGTAATATTCTTCTGTCAGAATCAAATATGTTTCCATCAGATTTTCTTTTCCTTTGGGTACTTGATATTAATATGAATTGCTTTTCTGGACATTTTTTCTCTGATCAAACTTTTGGCTGGGAATAGTTTTGACACTATGTACCGTAACCCTTGTTTTTGGAAATGAACAGAAAGAGGTGGAAACACCATTGCTGGAAAAAGGTGCTGTTAAGGCTGTTCAAGATCTCTATGATGTTGTGCGACATGATGTCCTTTCTATTAACAAGAGGTCTGTTAAATTTGATATTGTAGGCCTATGTGTCCAGCTCATTAAATTTGCTTTTTGTTGAATATATAATGTTGCAAATGTATATTTTAGGGACAACATTGAAACCTGGAAACAATTGTCAGAAGCATGGACTGCAGGTCGTCTTTTTGCAAATTTGAAGTGGCCCAAAGATGCTGAGTTGGTATGTTCGAGGAGATTTATCTTTTTTCGTTTTTAACCTGCAATTATCTTTTCTAAAGAAACGTCTGTTTTCACTTCTGGATGAGATTGAGTAATTTTGCAAGATATGCAGAGAGCACTAGTCAAAAGATTGTATTCATTGTTGACTATCAAAGATTCGGCTGCGAATATTCCAAAAAATCTTGAGGCCAGGCGTAGGCTGGAGTTCTTTGCAAATTCCCTTTTCATGGCAATGCCAAAAACTAGGCCAGTGCGTGAGATGTTGTCATTCAGGTCATACCATTTATTTCATGGATCTCTTTTGCTTTTAGAGTTTCCAATACCTTTGTTTGACGAATCTAGCATCCTCATATTTTTCCACGTGTATATGCAGCGTGTTCACTCCATATTATTCTGAGACTGTGCTTTATAGTGTGGCTGAACTCCAAAAGAAAAATGAGGATGGGATATCGATTTTGTTTTATCTTCAGAAAATATATCCAGGTACTTTCTTCTTAGTGTTTCTGCTTAATTTGATTCCCCATTTTCTATTTTTGTTTCTCCTTTTGGATCTAGTTTGTATCAAGTTCTGGGAATATGAATGAAGTATTTGTCAGACCAATAAAAAAAAAACTTGGATTATAGTCACTATTATTTTGTATTATGTGGATTATATGTATCTAGGGTTTACATGATATGACATGTAGTGGCATCATGCATGTGCTCAAGAGTACTAGATTTTTATCTTTGCGTTTAGTGTGAATAACTTTTTTTAATTATGAACTTATTTTGCTCAGATCTTTCATTGTCAATATTTGAACTTGAGATTGTAACCCTTCAGCTGTAGTCGAGTACACATGTTGTGAATTCAGACTGCTGCTTTTTTCTTAGTAAAGTTGTTTTACTTTTCAAAAAATCAAATCTGTCATTATTATTATTTATGACCATGTGTCTTTATTAATTTGTTGAATATAGAATGTCCATATACATGTGCCAGTTTATTTTTAACAGCCCTGTATTCGGCACCTTGTATGCCAAGGAGATATAGTAGGAGTATGAGTATGCTGGAAAATAAAGTACTAAAAGGATACTTAGCAAGACAAAATTGCAAAGTTAGTCTTTCCCTAAATTTTATTAACTTGTTCATGTTTTGGTACCATGTACATGTTCTATTGATGATCTCATCTTCCATAGATATCCTGTGAAGTCATGGGGATAAGTCTGGAAATATATTATCAAGGAACCCGCCCCCCCGGGGGTGGGGGGGTGGGGTTCTATCTGCATGTAAATGTCTTGTGTATACTCTATAGGATATTATATTGGCATTTAGAGGTGGAAGACTCGGGATTGTAAAAAAAGGAGGGAGACACTTGTGATTTAAGTAAACTCTTGAGTCATGAGAGTTTTGTTGGTGTCAATGGTATCTTAAAAAACCATGCCTTCTGATCTCAAGATGGAATCTAGTGTTACAGGGGAGGGTGGGACAGGTTAATCTTACCTTCTGGAGTTGCAGTAAATAGATTGCAAGAATTTCTTCATCTTTGTAAAGACATTACCCTTGAAATAAATGTGATCAAGTTTTGGAGGTTTTCTCTTTCTCGAGTGGCGGTCTTGGTTGGAATCCTCACTTTTGGAGGTCTTTCCAAGATTGGGAATTGGAAGCTGTAGATAGTTTCTTCGATTTATTGTACTCTTACCTTCTTCAAGGGTAAGGTAGAGACCATAATTCATGCAGAATATTGAAGAGTGGAAAGTTTGAGGTGCGTTCTTTCTATGAATATCTTAGAGGACATACATGAGTTCACTTTCCATGGAAGAGTATTTGGTGTGTAATGGTAGCTTGTAAGATAGCTTTCTTTGTTTGGACAGCAGCTTTGGGTATATTCTTACAGTGGATAATCTTTGTAAACGCTCTCTTACAATTGTCGATTGGCATTGCATGTGCAAGAGTAATGGAGAGTCTATTGATCACCTTCTGTTGCACTGTTCCTTAGAAATGGACTTGTGGTCATTTGTGTTTACTCTTTGGTTCTCTTGGGTCATATTGAAGACATTGATCCGGTTGTGTGTTGTGGACCATTTGGTAGGACAGGAATCTTAAGACCTTGGAAGGTATTGAGTAGCCTAATCATGTACTCAAGCAAATGGTTTTGAGGTATCTGTACTAGTGGATGACTTTTGTTTAGAGTCAAAAGTCCCAAATTGGGCATTTAAAACCTTGGATCTCTAAATGTAAGATTTTGGGCCTCTTCACCCATTGCCAATTGGTTTTAAGGTTGGATGCTCCAAATTTAATATGGTATTAGAGCATGTTATTTCCTTCACGTCACCCAATATAATCAATCCACGTGTTTGGCTGGTACCGCCACACGTGAGGGGGCGTTTTGAGAGTCAAAAGTCCCACAATGGGTATTTAAAACCTTGCATCTCTAAATATTAGATTTTTTTGAGGTTGGGTGCTCCAAATTTAATAACTATTTTAGGCAATATGTCTTCATCTTCATTGAGATTGATAACTGGCAATACACGTATTGTGTATTTGATCTAATTCCTCCTTTGAATAGGCTGTATTTGATCTAATTCCTCCTTTGAATAGGCTTGCAATCTGTAAAACGAAAATAAGATTTTGCTTTCAATAAAATTGAGTTTTTCTTCATTTTTGGTAGATTCCAGAATTCTTCCTTGTGGATTCAAGGAACCCCTTGGTTTTAAGGGTTTGCGTCTAGCTTGAACCTGATCTAGCATTTTCATGCTTTCCATTCTGCGTCATTTTTACCCTTAGGATGAAGATAGAAAGTGAGTACTTTCTCCATCCTAAAATGAGTGTCTTACTTTCTTTCTTTCTTTCTTTCACTTGTCCCAAATATTGCCCCTAGGCTCATAATAAATTCTTCGCTTGTATTATCAAAGTACAAGGGTAATTTTGGAAGAATTATAGTATTATAATAATATTTCAGGTGTCACTACAGTTGATGCTTATTGAAAGCTGTGTCTTTTTCAAAGAAGGCACTCAATTGGGGATGGAGGTAATAGTT
>OU015770.1:1253809-1395202 GCA_907173295.1 Fagus sylvatica | reverse complement strand
TTTATAAGAAAAATTGAGTAATACTAATTGATAAGATTTTGGACGACTAGTGGTTATTGTTAATTATACATGCATGGTTAAGTGTTTGCCAAGATGGAAATTATTACATTGGTTATTATATCATGATATTAATGGAGAACTAAAATGTTTTATAGGATGATAGAATTACCAAAGAAACCAATATTTCAGAAGAAATGGCTAAAATATCTGCGCATGAAACTACTCCTGGGCAAACTTTCTCTAATGCAGTTTTGATATCATCAACTACATCAAATCCAGCTGCTGAGCCACCAGCATTAGGAGCTGCATCTTTCTCGCTTTCTATGCCATTTGCGTTGTCTAGCAAAATTGAGCCATCACACCCCTACATCCGATGCATAGTGAAATCTGTGTTAGTATCTAGTATAGAAGCAAAGTTCAATGAAAAATATACAAAGTGGACGTGAAAAACTATTATTAGACACAAAAATAAAGATGGGAGAGCTTCTTTTTTTATTATTATTATTATTATTTTTTTTTTAAAGCTCATACAAGGGTGCAAACTAATGCTTGAAAAGGGCAATTTAAGTACAATTTTTCTTGGCCTCGTTATGCATGCATTTGATATTCTTCTTTTGGAGCCTCTTATGTGCACAAACACATAGATATACATGCACATACAATACATCCACATAAATTATATATGAAAGAGAGAAATTTACATCGACAAAGCAATCATGGAAGTGAAGGCGAATGAGTTTGGCACCAATTCGGGCATCATTTTGTGCAGCCTGCTCCACCACACCACGTACAATGCTTGACACATTTGGACACGTACTATCATAAAAGGTAGAACTCAGTTGAGCATTAGAAACTGAAAAAAACAAACTCACAAAGAGAAATATTGCCACTTGAACAGAAAACGAAGACATAATTTTTTTTTTCTTTTAGGGATTGTTGAAATGGAAATGGAATTGAGACTTGAGAGATTGCTTGCTCAAAACTCTATCTTGGTTTTACAAGGGATGGACTTGTGAGAAACTATATGTAGCACAAACCTTTTATAAAGGGAGACTGGGAGAGTTAGTCAGTGAAAAGGTGAAACCGTGAAAGTGCAGCCCATAGAGCTTAATTATGTGTTAAGCAAATGAGTAGAAAAGTCATTCTTCTAGGTGATGATAAGATAGTAGAAAAAGTCATTCTTCTAGGTTTGATAAGAAGTGGAAATTAATTTTCATATGATGTGGGGTTTAAGAATCTTTAATGCAAGCCAAAGTAGAAAAGTTCAATGTTGGCTAGCTCTTTCTAAATCAAGGTTTTAAACAATAAAGTAATAAGCTAATCTTTCTTGCAAAAGTAGTTCAAATAATATATATATATATATATATATATGGTCAGTTATTTTAGTTAGGAGATAAGGCAGAACACATGAGTAAGCTGGCCTGGGGAACATTTTTATAAATTCTACTGAAATTTTAAAATAATGGAACTGCCTATGTAATTAAATTCTATCTCTACCACTGTAATCCTAGTCCTACTTATATTATTAGTCTTAACTTTTAATTTACCCCGAGGATACCCCAATGGTTCTGCACCTCTTGTGGCACTTCGGCATTGGGGTTTGAACTTTGAACTTTGAACCCCGCCAAACCTCTCCCACTATTTACCTAGCAAACAAACAAAAAAAAAAAAAAAAAAAACTTTATGGACTTTTAGTCTATCACCTATTTGATAGTGCCGTGACTTGTTTATATGATTTTGTTCTTATAAACCGTCACATAATGGGTCGGAGAAAAATTGCGTTAATCTTTTGACATAATTAAATGGTAATTCTAAATTAATCTAAGGCTAGCATAAAGTTAATATGTTACAAATTATGATCAGTGGTGTCCTTCAATTATTTGACACACAATATTCTTCTCTTTCAATTTTTTGACCAATTAATGCAATCTCTAATCACTCCCCCTTATGGGCTTATAGCTTACACAATTTTTTTTGCTCTTCAAAAAATTCACAAACACGGGATAAGAATTCTCTGTTCCTTATTTTCTTAGACTTTCCTGTATATCCACTCATTTTTCCCTTCATGAACACTGTCTTAGAAAATTTGTCCAATTTTAATTATGCTGACTTTTAGTACTTTTTAGTTATACCTGAAATGGAAGACAATGTCTCATTATGCAAAGCCATGTAGCAGTCCTTCATTGATGAGTTACTCCATAAAATTGACTGAAGGAAAATGGAGACATGTTCTCAAGAAGTCTGACCAGTTGTTAGTATGCCTTAATTATATCTTTAAGAAAATTTCATCAATACACTAAACTTCCTCACATTAACTGGTTTGGAAGGAACCTATTTCATTGATTTATTCGGCTTAAAGTACAGTTTTAATTTTTTAAAAAAGAAAAAAAAGAAAAAAGAAAAGTAAACTAAAAATAAACTCTCTTAAATAAGCCATATTGAATATCTCATATTAAAAAAGTTGTACATAACCCAAAAGAATATTATCTTTTCAGTTTTCACTGATATATATCTCATCCCTACTACTGTTGTTAAAAGCTTGACTTATATTGAGATTCTTTTTATTTTATTTTCTGTGGAGTAGGCAGGCCTTTTTTTTTTTTTTTTTTTTTTAAACTTACTGAGAGTTGAAAAATATATTTGATGGTAATTTATTTATATATGGTATCATAATTTAAATTGGACTATACAAGCTGCGAAGCTTGTGTGTCCGCGTACGGCATATCCAATTCTGGAACTCATAGACTTGTCCAACTTTTCGTGTACACGACACGGTTTGAGAAAAGTTGTTAAAGTATTCCATCAAATTAATAGGGACCGCGTTAACAACTAATAGTGTCTTGTGCATGGTACTAAGCTTTGTGTAAAACAAAAAGAAAAAGTCAATGTTATTAGTGAGAAAATCATAATACCAACATCACCTAATCATATTCAGCATAGCATTTATGGGGTTTGTAACTTTGTCAGCCCTCCAAAAAGAAGAAAGAATTGCATTTTAAACTTGAAAAATAAACTAGTAATATTTAACGCATTTTATGTAGGACAAAGAAAAAAAAAAAAAAACATTCTTGGTATACAATTGACGGCTGATAGCGTGTTATTTCAACAAGCCTCAAGTTACAAGCTAGGAATCAAATGCTTTCATACTTTGAATTTCCAATTGCAGAGATGCAGTTCAAATGTTGCAAGCTAGCTAACATGTGATTGTGCTCAAAATATGGAAGATTCTTGGGGAAATCAAATGCTTTTGCACCTGACTCCTATTGGTCTTATTAATTAACGTCCTTTTCTATGACATTTCTGCTTTGATTTTATCTAAAAACAAAATAATTAGATTTTGCTTCACTATCACTGATGGTTTATTAAGGTACCCCATGTGTGGACTAAAATATTGAATTACTAGCATGGTTTGATAGATTGTTCAAATTTCTTTATCTCTCTAAATATTGAAGACCACAACTAATTTTTGTTTTCCTGTTAATTCAACACATACATAATTCCAAAACTTCTAAGATTATTGTTTTTTAATTTTCATTTAAAAATTTTCATTTTGATGTCTGTCACCCAACCTTAACTCCATCGATGAACCTAATATCCATTGACATGGTTCAGTGACTGTTGTAGCTCGATCAACGTTGGTATTACTAATATCGACCCTAGCTAATATATTAATTCTTATTAAGAGTGATACTCCCACATTTCTTGTATATATACAATGAAATCTTTGGCTAAGTAAGCTTCAAATTGATTTTGAGTTGGAAAATAGTCATATAAAAGACTTATATAATGGTGTAGCTCTAGTGTGTGTGCGAGAGTCAGAATATAAAAATTTTATTTATGATTTTATTTTAATATAAAAATTTGAAATTTAAACATTTCATGTTATTGATTTTTGATCATCTTAAAATTTTGTAAGCATGAAGGATATAAGAACAAAATGTAATCTGATAATAGAATTGTCAAAATACATATTCAATAAAAATTATTGAGTTGTGTAATATTGTCAAAAGTCATTGCAAGTGTAAGTGAACCAACCCTATAAAATATTATCAAAAAGAAAAATTTTATGAAATGATTTGGTGGAGGGAAAACGTATATATTTGAAATGGTAACTAAAGACTAAAGAGACAGACTTTGAATAAGGAGAGAACTCCATTATACTCTGCATTACATGTCCCAAATTAATTTAAGATAGATTTACAACAAAACATATGTGATTTCATATTTCTAGTAATGAAACAGTACAGCAATAAAACACATTATAGATTTACTACTCACTATAATACATTACTACATTGACCACACATCCAGTACCATACTTTAGTACATATATATCTCTTTTCCCCCATCAAATCCTTGTTAAGTTGAGCACAATTTATAAATTCACAATCCTGCGGTTCTTTCTGATCTCTCCTTTGGACCCAATAAGTGGACTTATATTCCCCATATTGATCATAGAATTAAGAAAGTCAACAAAGAAAAGAGCACTATTAGTGCTATAACTTTGGACCAAACTTTGGGTTGTGGTTTTGGCCTCATCACTAGAGAATAAAATTTGGTCAGAACCAAGAAGACCCTTTCCATTGAGTAAGTTCTGAAAGTAGTGGTTGTCAAATAAATCAGTCGAGTTTCGATCCAGGACTGCTGTCTTGTTTCCATCACCATTTACTGGGCATAAATTTTGCAAATCAGACAACATATTTGTTTCCAAAGTACTGTCTAGATTGCCTGTTCCCGAAAAGTTGAACAACCTATTGCTGAAGAGGGCACACCTAGCTAGTCCGATAGTATGAGCTCCTAAACAAATTATACAATGCATCAATTTAAAAATAGAATCATAATTAATGGTAAATAAAAGTTGATGGCTATAATATTATAGAGTAGTGATATGTACACACTACAAATATACACCATCCGTGCATGCACATCACTTAAAATGTGAATACATATCCAAAAATATGGACATATATATGAGAATGTCCATAATTTGTGGATGTATAAGTGGTGTGTAACAACTAACAACACTTACCTTTAATTTTTATAATATTGAGTAATTTATAAGAATTTTCAAAAAAAAAAAAAAAAAAAGTATTAGAATTGTAGTTAAAGTTATGAAGGAGATTTTAGTTTGGTGAAATTGAGAGAACTTTTGCTTAACATGTTTCAATGTCATGTTATGTTAGTTAAATTTATAGTTTGATTTATGCAAAACTTAAGTACCTGATAAGGACACCACATCTTTGACATTGAGGCCTACATCTGCAAACTTCTTAATTATAATATCGAGTGTCTCAAATGGAGAAGGAAGCCCATTATTTGCTCCACTTTGGTTTGCCACTAGTCCATCTCTCCTGCCCAACAGAACCTTCCATGTTGGTCCTCCACTCTGCAAACCATTACAAAACATGGTAAATGTTGAAAGATAATATTGAACTAAAATTTCATAAGATTCTTTGTTTTATGTGGTAATTTAGTGTGTACTTCAATTGAAGTTCCTTCAACATAGAATACTCTCTAATGTTATTAGACTGATTCTAATATCTTGTTTTGTATTTTAATAAACTAATCATAATCAACTACATGTATTCTTTTTGGGCATTATAAATCAACAATATAATCCTAAAAAAAAAACTTATAAATAACCACCATTTCATTCCTCTTAAGTTACTTCCAAATATCAAATTGTATATTATTTTACTAGTGATCATATATATGTCAACCAATAAAAGAGAGGATTTAATTACACTTACTAAGAGCACAAAATCTCAGGTAGCTATGGCTATTATATCAGCACATGATACAACACCACTACATGCATTCTCCACAGAGCTTTTGATATTATCCACTACTTCAAATCCTCTAACTGAGTTTAAGTTGGGAAGCGGCGAATTTCTCTCCATCACTTAAATCCAACAGTATTGATGCATCGCAACCCTATGCAGAAAGAGCTGAAAATTTTATACTAATTATTTATGATACAAATGAGGCTATGAAGCATGCCTCAGAAAGTTAAAGGCAAAAGGAAGTTAAAAATATTGAGAGTGGCTTCATAGGCATATCCACTTATGATATATTTAAAAGAAGCACTTTTCAGATAAAGACAGGAGACCAAAGAATACTTTTTAGTGTCCTTGTTAAAATCCCATATTGGAAATGAGAAATTAATTAAGGGGTTTTCATTGAATTCTTCAGATACTTCTTGGAATAATTAGTTTCTGTACTTAAAAATATAAACCCTTTCATGACCTAGGAGTATCTTTCTCATGAAACATGCAAGATATGCTAAAAAAAAAAAAGTTATGAAATAGAAAAATAAAAAGATAACTTTGATGGGCATATTAATGAAATGTTCAAATGTTCTTGATAAAAATATTTGATGCTCAAACTTACATTCACAAAGCAATCATGGAAGTGAAGCCGAATCAAAGAGGCGGCCATACGCATTTCAGTCTTGATAGCATTTTGCACCACTTTCCTCACAATAGTGAGAAGATTTGGACACGTTGTCTTATAAAAATCTGTAGTCAGTTGAGACCTTGCAACAAGGAACAACGTAAAGAGAGCCAGAATCAAAGAATAACAATAAAAGCTATTAGACTTCTTCATGGTTATTTCAATAGCTTCCACACTAGTATAATCAAGGGGATGCAAAGAACTCAAAAAGATAATGTAATGAAAGTGTTAAGGCCTTGATGCATGAAACATATCTTGCATGCTTAATTTAAAGCCAAGATCACGAGAGCATTAGCAATTTTATAATCGTGATAATGTACGTATTTTATGTTCTTATACTTTATAGTTTAGTGCTGATGATGTATGGCTGCTGCAGGTGTCTGCATATATTGTAGCTTTCCAGACATATTAGTAGTTTTAATATCACCGACATTAAAGTTAATTGAAAGAGTAGTGGGTTCCTAGTTATCAGATTGCATAGAAAATGAGCTTGTCTTGCAAGTTCATGAATCACAACACACCTAAAAGCCTTAGTGCTTGTAGAACAGTGGAAGAGCTAAAGCTTTTTGCTACCACTTAGGTGCACGATTTAGTTATGCGTGCATTAGGAATGTTTAAGATTAGTGGTAATCCCCCTTCCCAAAAAGCCCCACTCCTCTATGAAGGTGTGGGTTCAATCCCCGGGGTCTTCAAATATTCGTGTGTATAAATTTAGATTAGAATTTCTATCATATCTCAAAAAAAAAAAAAAAAAAAAAAGATTTAAATTTTGTTGGTATTAGCATTATAACTTGTATTGATGGCTACACTTTCATTTTGGCCGGTTGATTTTAATGCTTTAAACATATCTTGTCTCATCTAATTTAATGGAAGTTATTAAAGGTGGTTAGAATATTCCTTAGAACACATTTAATTAATTAGAGTTGTTGATTTGATTATGGTTATATAGGGTTTGACATTTTGATTGAACAACTAACCATGAGTGACATGTTAAATGAAAGATGAAGTGGAGACACGATTCAAATTTATGATCACCTACTTTGATATCATGAGAAATTTATAATTTATATAAAACTTTAAACACTATGGTGGGAGGCAAATGGGTCGCTTCTTGAGGTTATTAGTCTAAGTATAGTTATAAAGGTTTTGTGAGAATAAATTGATTGTAACTGTTTCTTTTATAGTGATTTTTCTTATAGGGGTTGGTTACCTTTGGATTAGTTATTCATTTCAAGAGTTCTTCAAAGTTTTTAACTGGGTCATCAAAATCTTTATGTTCTTTATTGTTTATATTGTTTTAGATTGTGGTAATTATTATTGTGAGAGTGATATATATTAACTTGTTGGACTTAAGCAAAGATTAATCCAAAAAATTTGTTAGTTGGAATCTAAATTAGATTTGTTTACTTTGCAATATGATTTTTTCATATACTGTTCCGGCATAATGTACAACCCTTATATATTTATTTTACAACAATTCAAGACCATATATAGACAAATTCTAAGCCATATAACTCATGTAACACTAATCTTATTTAGCCAAAAAAAAAAAACACTAACCTTAGTAGAGGGGTAGGCTCTATAGGCTCATAAGTGAACAGGCACCCATGCAAATCCGTTAGGCCTAAGCTCGGGCACCCATATATATATATATATATATATATATATATATATATAAGATTGTCATTAGTACTTTCTTATACTTTTTTTTTTTTTTTTTTTTTTTTCTTATCTGTCTCTAAGTTCTCAATTCTTTTACAGTTAGATGTCCTCATATTTTTTTTTTCTCAATATCTATTTGAATTATGTAGATACGTATAAGTTTATTTATTTATATTATTACTATTACAGCATTGCAACTTTTGAAATGCTGGTGCAAAAATTAATATAAATAAATATTAAATATTTAGCCTAATGGTAATTATGGAGACAGACTTTGAGGGACAAGGATTTTCTCCATTTGAAATGAAATTGAGAGTCTCCATTTCATGGGTTAGATTAAATATCTCAAATCTAACAATATACAAACGACCACGTCATTTAAAATGAGACACTTTGTACACCGTTAGATTTATGAAATAAAATCTGAATCATGAAATGAACAAATTGAAAGATTTCCAAATGGAAAAGATCCTATTCCGACTTTGAGTCACTTTGATAATGAGCTTTTACCAAAAGCATGGTTTTCACTTCTTAATTAGATCTGAAATTTTGTTCCCATAAATACTCCATTATATATACTTTGCATTGCATCATTATTCATTACATGTCCCAAACTTATTTCTAGTATTACAAACAGCAGAACCAAAATTAAGCACCCTATATAAACTTAAAATAAGTCATAATGATACATGACAACATTGACCATACATTGCGAAGCAGATTTTAGTACATATCTTATTTATTTTCATCAAATCCTTTCAAAGTTCAGCACAATTTATCAATTCACTCTCCTGCAATTCCTCCGGATCTCTCCAGTACGGGAGCCAGAAGGTGGACTTATATTCCCCATCTTGATCATGGAATTAACAAAGTCAGAAAAGAAACGATCATTATTTTTGCTATAAAGTTCGACCAAACTTTTAGTGTCAGCACTAGACAATAAAACTTGGTCGGAGCTAAGAACGCTTTTTCTATTGAGCAAGTTTTGGAAGTAATGGTTGCCAAAAATATTAATATAACCCTCATTTTCTGAGTCTTGATCTAGGAGTGTTGTCTTCATTTCGTCGCCATTCATCGGGCACAATTTTTGCAACCGGAACAACTGATCTTCGTCCATACTACTATCTGGACGGCATGTTCCTGAGAAGTTATACAACCTATTGCTGAAGGCAGCACACCTAGCTAGTCCAATTGTATGAGAACCTATACAAAAATCAATAGAAAAATATATTAGGGCACTTTTAGTTGGAATCCTTGGACACAAACCATTTCACAGTTAAGATTATATTTTTTTTAGATCTAATCGTGTATCGACTGTCACGTTATTTAAATGACGTGACAGTTTATACACATTTAATTTGATTTATAATATTTAATCTGAGCTCATGTTAATATACACAGGTTTGGATCTCATGTCATATATGTTAGCAAATTTATTATAATTTATGCTAAATTTTAATTATGTACCTGATGAGGACACCACATCTATTATATTGAGGCCTACTTTTGCATACTTCTTAGTGATATTTTCAAGTGATTCAAATGCAGAAGGAAGTCCATCATCTGCTGCAGTTCTGCTTGACACAAATCCATCTCTTCTGCCCAACAGAACAGTCCATGACGGTCCTCTAGTCTGCAAACCATACAGAACTTGTATGTTTAAAAACAATATTGAACTCAGATTTTGTAAGAGTTTTGATTTTGCTAGTTACGTTACATACTTAAACTTTTCTTGTGATAATTAATTTATTTTTTATCAAAAGTTTTGTAACTCAATAATATTATCCAGTCTCTCGTATGTATAGAACATTTTTTTTGGATGTTCAATGGTTGCTTTGGATGTAAATGCAACAATATAGTCCTTAAAAAAACACTTATATAAATGACGTGATTTCATTCTTATGAATTTGCTACCAAAAATGAAATTGTATATTATTCTACTAGAATCAATATATGTCAACAAAAAATAAATAAAAGATTTAAACTTACTATGACCACTGAATCCCGAGCAGCTATGGCTAGTATATCAGCACAAGATACAACACCAGGACATTCCCTCTCGACGGCATTTTTGATATCATCCACAACTTCAAATCCTCTAGCTGAGTTATTGTTGGAAATGGAAATCTTCTCACCATCACGTGCATCCAACAGTATTGATCCATCACAACCCTAGAAAGGGCAAAAGATTAAAATTTTATGATACAATTAATGTTGTTAATAATCGGTTATGCAAGATTAAAGAAAAAAAAAAAAAGAGAGAGAGAGAGAAAATCAACACAACGTGTTTCAATAGTGTGCTTACATCAACAGGAGTGAGCAGTAATAATCTAAGAAATTAGGTCCTTGGGCCAATTGGCTTCTTACATTTTTACAAGGTAGTACTTTTCGAATAAACAAAGGAAGCATTAATGGAGATGCGAATTAATTCTTGGTAATTAGGTTCATTAATTAAAAATATATATGCTTTCCTGAACTAGTACTATCTTTATCATGAAACAAAAGTAAATTTTCGAGAACTTCTCTCTTATCGTTGGAAGATATGGCAAGGATTAGTTTGTGTTAACTTAAAAGCTTATTTGACTTATTTGTTTAAGTATATATAACTTTTTGAAATCTCATATTTTTTTTTAGATACATGCAGTTGTAGTTTTACTCAACTCATTTTTTTAAGCAAAATAACAAGATAACTTGATGGACATTCGATCAATGAAATGTTGACAAAAAAAATTGATGCTCAAACTCACATTTACAAAGCAATCATGGAAGTGAAGCCGAAGCAAAGAGGCAGCCATACGATTTTCCTTGTCGAAAGCTTTTTGCACCTCATTCTTCACAACAGTGAAAAGATTTGGACACGTTTTCCCATAAAAATTTGGTGTAAGTGGAGACGTCGACCTTGCACCAAGGAACAACATAAAGAAAGTGATAATCAAAGAATAACCACAAAAGCTGTTAGACTTCATCATGGTTACTTCAATAGCTTCCACACAACTGATCAAAGGATAAAATGACAAGAAATGATAATGTGAAAGTGTTAAGGCCTTGATGCACATGCAAAATCTTGCAGGCTTAATTTATAGCCAAGATCATATAAAAATAAGCAATTTTATAATCAATCAAAAAATAGTTTATGTTGTTATTGTTTAGTGCTGGTGATGTATGGCGGCTGCAGCTAGTGCATGTTTGCCTGAGTTCAAAAGAATGCACTTAATAATTGATAGTTAAGTAGACCTAACAGATTAGTAGTTTTAATATCATCAATGTTGTAGTTAATTTAAAGAGTGGTGGATTAAACATTCATCAGATTGCATGGAAAATTTGCTTCTCATCATGCAAGTTCTTTGAAAGAGTGGTGGATTGAATATTCATGAGGTTCCTTTGGATTCATTTCTACTTGTGGATTTTGATGGCTGAAAAATTCTCTAGTACCTAGCTAAATAAAGTTCTTGATCAATGTTCACAGGGGCCAACCTTCTAATTAATTCAAGTATTAATATAATGATCCGTGATGAGCTCCACATGTGGAGAAAGTATCTCTTATTTCCAAAATTTCAGCTCAGTATGATTATTTGGTATTTCAACCCAATAGGAATTTGCCACCTGTCTTCCAAAAAAAAACTCAATTTACTGTATAAGCTTAATGAAAAAGACAATTTTATCCTCCAAAAATTTCAAACCCCATCCACTCTCTCTCTTTCTTCCATTTTCTGAAAATTGCAAAAAGGCCAGGCCTTTTTGTCTCTCCAACGCCAGACGCTTCCCCCCCTCTGCTATCTCTCTCCCTCACTGCGCCACCGACAAAGACACAGACCACAGCCCCGATTGCGTTGTCACGCTGCCGCACCGCTCGCCTCTATCTCTGAATCTGACCACCTCACGTCTCCAGTCTCCCATCTCCCGTCTCCGTTTGTGACTGCCTCAAGGATTTTTTCTCTTTATCTTTTCTATTTTTATTTTTAGCACTTTTCTCATCTTGTTTTTCATTTTATTTTTGCCGATGTACAGATTTTTTTTTTCCTTTTTAAGGCCGAAAACGGCGATGTTGGGCAGTGTCTTCACCGGCAGCGCAGTAAGGGAGAGAGATAGCAAAGGGAGAAGCATCTGGCGATGGAGAGAGAAAAAAAGGCATTTGGCTTTTTGCAATTTTCAGAAATGGAAGAAAGAGAGAGAGTGGCGGGGTTTGAAATTTTTGTAGGATAAAATTGTCTTTTTCATTAAGTTTATACAGTAAATTGAGTTGGCTTTTTTTGGAAGACAGGTGACAAATTTTTATTGGATTGAAATACCAAATAATCATACTGGGTAGAATTTCGAAAATAGAAAATACTTTCTCTCACATTGACTTCCAAGGCATTGTGCTTAAGGATGGCAATGGGGCGGGATGGGTCGGGTTTCGCCCCGCCCCGCCTCGACCCGACCCGTTTAGATACCCGCCCCAAAAAACCCGTCTACTGCCCCGCCCCGCCTGTTTAACGGGTACCCGTTTAACCCGCCCCGACGGGTACCCGACCCGACCCGATTTATTTTTTAAAGGATTTTTTCAATCAGTTTCTTCAGATCCGGTCAACGTGGAGCTCAATCAGCCGTTGGATCGGATCTGACCAAACCACCATCATCGGTCATCTGAATCCAACGTGTTGCCGCTCAGCTGAATCCAAACAAGATCTGAGCCACCGTCGATCTGTGCGTACAGATCCAGTTCGTGGGTTCTGTTGCGCTCCGTTCTTCAGACCCGATCTGATCCACGCCTCCGCTGCAAACCCACGCCGTGAAAGATGCTACGCCGTTGATGGTTAAGACCCACGGGTCCAAAGATCCGGTGAGATTCGGAGATTCGGAGAGGGAGAGATTCGTGGGTTTTTAAAAAGTTCCGGTGAGATTCAAGACCCACGGGTCCAAAGATCCGGTGAGATTCGGAGATTCGGAGAGGGAGAGATTCGTGGGTTTTTTAAATAGTTCCGGTGAGATTCAAGACCCACGGTTCCAAAGATCCGGTGGGATTCAAGATTCGGAGAGGGAGAGTTCGTCGGTTTTTTAAATAATTCCGGTGAGATTCGTGGGTTTTTAAGATAGTTCCGGTGAGATTCGGAGATTCGGGTTTTTCAAACAAAACCCGACCCGTTAAAAACCCGATTAAGACCCGTGTAAAACCCATTTTCAGTTAAAAACCCGACCCGACACCCTGTTACATAAACGGGGCGGGGCGGGTCGGGTACCCGTGGGTCACGGGTTCCTTGCCATCCCTAATTGTGCTTCCAAGTTGAAAACAGAAAAGTGGATAATGCAATCTGTATGCCATTTTGTATCATGTTATAAATTTATGAACTATAGTGGATGTACATATATAAGACAATTTGAAGCATGTATAATGTCTTACACCTGGACGACTCAGTGTCAAAAGGTCAATTTCTCAACATTAAAAAGAAAATGCTACATTGTCAAAATGGCAGAAAATAACTATATTAAAGAATATAAGGAATGTATGAACGTCAACCATTTGTCTAAATTGTCAAAATTAATGGCAAACGCTAATGCTTACAAAATTTAAATCTTAAACATTCTTATTGCATTGTGCAGGGAGTGGTAGGCAAAAGGCTTTAGATGTTGCTTAAGCACTATTGCATTTAACTATTTAAGTGTGTTGCATGGAAAAATGATATTTTTATTCAATCCGAAGAATATGTACCCACTAACCTGTTAATTAATTCATTTCAAATAAGGAAAGAGTTCATTTGATGATAGTCTATATTAAAATTTAAAATAATATGATATCATGTAGTAGAGACAATATTCGAACTTAAGACGAATTTAATCATTATTCTAAAATCCTCCTCACGTGTGGACCTAAACTCTTTTTTTTTTTTGGTCCAACATGTGAGATTTTTAACATTTTAAATAGGAGGTAAAGTAGAGACAACGTTTAAACTCTAATACCATAATAAATTATCACTTATCCTAAAAACTTCACCTTTTAAGAAATTGTGAATATAATCATTTAACCATTATTGTAACAAATACATCTTATTTTCTTTTTATTCATTGTCCAATTTAGACAACAATGATACATTGATATAATTCAATCAAATTGAGGTGTGAATCCAACAAATTGATAATTTGAGATATGGTGAAGATTTAGGGTAGTAAAATATAATTTCTCCTAAACAAAAAAATAGAGTTAAAACTACTAATATGTTTGATTTGTACACGTATGTTAGTGTACATGCAAACACTAGCTGAGTGCAACAGCCTTACATCATCAGAAATTAGGTAATAAGTAATAAATTAATTAATAACGCTTTCTATAAGATAGTACGTTATAAAATTGTTTATTATCTCATGTTATTATAAATTAACCCAGTAGAAGTTTTTCTTCTTTTAAATTAAATGTGAAAATGTTGTTGGATTGAGAAAGAGAAAGTGGAAGCACACAAGAAATGATGCGGTTGGATATGTTTAGAGTGAAAAATTGAGTAGCTACGATATTGAATTATTATATTACAATGACTCTCTTGAAGATATTTATAAATTAAGATACTAAACCTAGCTGGGTTAAATATTGACTAACCTTAGGATAGAAATATGCAATATGTGTGTGCTTGTATATGAGCTTATTTCTATAAGTTTATTTGTTTATTGTGCAAAAGTACACGAGTATCTTGAAAACATAGTAATTTAAAAAGCTGTATATTCTATTTTAAGATGAAAATAAGTTCATCTAAATAAATATACATTGAATTTGGACTAGCTACAATGAGTTTAGGCCTTGAGCCTTAATATCTTTAACATCCCCTCAAATTTAAGGTGGAAGTTTGAAAACAATTTGAATTTGGAAGGAATATGAGATTGTGAAGGAAAGCGTGATCCTGAAAGACTGGATTAGATATAAAATAGACCAAGCACGATGCATAATAGAACTCATGAGGCAAGTGTAGACGATAACAAACGACAACAATCAATGATGGATGGAGAGTGCAAAATGGTTGCACCAATGATCAAAGAACCGTGATCAAAGGATGGCATATGATATGAGAGATACACACCAAAACTATGATAGAAGGGCAACAATCCAGCCAGTTGGCCATAAGATATTGGTTGAAACAACGCATTATGAGATGTGTGAGTGAGTTGACTACCTTTGAGAAGACTTTCACATAAAATAATGAATGGTGGGCAATTTGGGCCAATTCGAAAAACGTTACAGATTTTTGGTTGCTTGCTTTTAGAATTGGGTTGAATTTGTATGAGAAGATTGCAATAATTGAATTATTAGATCCCACCTCATTTAGAAGCAATGCTTGTGAAATTAACACCCCAACCCCAACCCCAACCCAACCTTTTCCATTTCGTGAGAGGCCTTGGCCCATCAAGATTTTGCACTGCGAGAGACAGTCCAGCCCAATGAGTCGCTCACTGGCGCCAAGAATCTAAATGGAGAAGGATAACACTCAGTCAGGATTCGACGTGTCTGATCCATAACTGTCTACGTAAGCAATACTCTTAAGATAATCCAACGGTTTTAACTGTACCACAATAAGCTTAGCTCTTTAGCAAAACCAAAAAAAACACACTCACTTTCTTCTTCTTCTTCTTCTTGTTCTTGTTCTTGTGCGATGGTTCTCAAAGTTTACACAACAAATCTTGGATTTCAATCCAACCCAATTCCCACATTCTCACCTATATTCAATCCAAGAACTCTCCCTTACAAAACTCCCAAGCTCTTTGAGTCTTCAAGTAGTCATAGAAATGTTTATGTTTATCGGTCGAGTATCGTGGACAACCAGCAACTAGTGTCATTCAATGAACCTGAAAATCAGCTCATTGATGCTCTTATCGGGATCCAAGGCCGAGGCCGCTCTGCTTCTCCTCAGCAACTCAATGTATAGTGTTCCTTCACAAAATTCCATTCATATTTTCCTTGCTCATTTGGATTGCACTTAATCTAAGTACTAGTTATTGTGGTTACCTGCTTTTCAATTTTCTTTTTTGATGGTATGAGAGATTTTTGCAGGATGTTGAGCATGCCGTGCAAGTTCTAGAAGGTTTAGAAGGCGTGCCGGATCCGGTGTGTGATCAATATTAAGATTTTATGTTGTTCTGTTTTGTACTAAGGGTTTTGTTTGTAGTATAGTTTGAAAGAGTTAATTTTGTTTTCAACTGTTGCATTGTGGGTTTTCTTCAGGTTAGTTCTTGATATTGACACAAATACTAAAGTGGGAAAACCAATAAATGCTACTAGAGTAGTACTAATTAGTTTGCATAGGAACTTTGAGTTGTTGAACTTGGAAACTGCTCAATGATCTCTCTGTTGCTTTGAAATTTCTACCTGCTATGTTACTCTTAAAACCGGCTGAAGCATTGGTTGCTATCACTCAAGTTAACGGGTGTAGAAAATAATTTATCTTCTACTACTACATGTTTATTCCTTAGAATTGACCATGCCTTGAACATTTGCAGACAAACTCTAGTTTGATTGAAGGTCGATGGAAGTTAATGTTTACGACTAGACCTGGAACAGCATCTCCGATTCAGGTCTGACTTCGAGTCTCTGAATCTCAGATGCCATGATCTGATTTTGTGTACATTTTTTCAAGTTCTAGTTTATTTTCTTGCATTTTAGCCTTTTGCTGTTTTACTTAATTGTTCTCAAAATAACTCCCAGGTCCAACATAAAGTATTTGTGAAAAAACCAATAGATTTGCAAGATTAAGGGTCCCCTATATTTTCTAGAGAGCACAAGAGACCAGTAATTGCTTTAGAAAGGAGTATAATTTAAAACCATTTGAACTATCCCTTTTCTTATGGTTCATTCTTTTAAAGTACTAAATAGAGTGTTAAAATGTCAGAATATACATATATGAAATCAGTATGAGCTTTTAACATGGGGTTCATGCTTTGTATGTCATTGTAGAGAACATTTGTGGGGGTGGACTTCTTTAGCGTGTTTCAAGAGGTTTACCTTCGGACAAATGATCCACGTGTATCCAATATTGTAAGATTCTCTGATGCAATAGGTGAGCTAAAAGTGGAGGTATGACTTTTATTTCTAGCTGATGTATTTGCTTATATTTGGTGAATTACTTAAGGCAAGGGTTGCTACTTGCTACTAGCGATTCCTCTTCAGCAAAAATATGGCAATGTTATATTATAGTTAGTTAAGAAAAAGAAAAAATCAGTTTTGCAATTTTTTTATACTCAATCTGAAAATTGTTATGGGTTTTCGTCTCAAATCTCAATTTCATTCCCTGAAATCGTTTAGTATCAGAATATTCTCATTTTCCGTTGTACATAATTTGGCTTTCTTCTTAAGCATCATGAATTATCTTTTGATACATGCAGGCAGCAGCATCAATTAAAGATGGTAAACGAATACTTTTCCGTTTGATCGAGCAGCCTTTTCTTTTAAATTTTTACCATTTAAGGTTCCATATCCAGTGCCATTTAGGCTACTTGGAGATGAAGCAAAGGGTTGGTTAGACACCACATACTTGTCGCCTTCTGGAGACCTCCGTATCTCAAGAGGAAATAAGGTAAATGTGCTGGTGTTAGCTTTACACTCACCATACTCATAATTATTGCTAAAACCTCCTTTTCTATTTGATCTGCTAAGGATATCCAGCAATATCTCTGTAGTGCAGGGCACCACATTTGTGCTGCAAAAGAAAACTGAACCAAGGCAAAAATTGCTGTCAGTCATTTCCACCGGTACAGGAGTTAGAGAGGTAAAATTTCCTATTCAACTTTTACATTTACTCTCCTGGAAAATGTTGCTTTATTTCTGATTTTGTTTCACTCTACCAACATTTCTTTTCGTTTGCTATAACCTTGGCAGGCAATCGATGAGTTCATCTCTTCGAATCAGAATCTAAGTAAGGCTGAAACAGAACTCCAAGAGGGTGAATGGCAAATGATATGGAGTTCACAGGTAGTTTTCTGAAGATAATAGCATTTATAACATATATTCAGTGACACAACTATAATTATATAGTGAAGATTATCTAAAGAAACAAGCCAAAAAATGAAGTATTATAAAATGTGGATCATTTCACTAGAATGTGATCATAACTTAGATATGGGATTGGAATTCTGGCAAGAGGTAAGAATAGTAATTGAGTGAAATACAGTACAAATTTTAGCCTAGAATCAAAAGTGAAGTAGCTATAAGACTTTGGTTGAAGTAGTGAAGAAATGATTACAACTACTCATCAAAATATGGCTATAGAAATTATTAAACCTACTCATCGTATAGCACACTCCAGCTAGTTGGATAGGAATTTGTTGGTATTGGTTTGGATGATTCAAAATCATGCATTTGTCTAGGCATGTTTGCAAATCATTTCAGTTTTTTTTTTTTTTTCTTCTCAAAAGTTCACTCCGGTACCTTATTTTATCATCATCTCTATTATGCAAACAGACCAAATCCCATCACACTATTCTGAGTTTGCTTTCCAGATAATTTATTTTATGACACTCATTTAATCGATGGCTTGCAAAGTACCTTTTCTTTAACCTTTATAACTTCAACCCACTAACTCTGTGGTCATTGACACTCCTTTTGATGAATCCTTGATTTATATTGCAAACACCTTCTCCCTAGTGTTATCATAGCTCAAACATCAACATAATCAAGCTTCTTACAACATTTTTCAGTGGTACTAGTCATAGCCACACAAAAAAGTTCATCCATGAGTAAATAATTATGATTCGGAAAACCTTAGCACAAGAACAACTAATTGCAAATATCATATATTTTCATTGGTAATTGGTGAACTAATTATGTAAGTTTTCTTTTCACTTTGTTGATGCTGTCTATAAGCTAGGCTATCCTGCACTGCTTTTGAGATGACATAGGTAAAACACTTGGGAGATGGTTATGTTCTACTTCATCTAGTAATTGTAAACTGAGGAACTAGTAAACACACTTAATGGGGTCTCTCTCTTTAACCAACTACTACTGCCACCACCAAGTTGCATAGATACAAATTGCCAATTATGTAGCTGTACACGATCACCACAAGCAATTTATTGAAGTGCAGTGTCTAGACTCCAAAAAGAATCATGTTTATGGTATTTCATTAAGACACTAATATCCTGTCTTACTGATGAACTCATTTGCTGTCAGGAGCAAGACTGATGCCTTTAACCTTTAAAACATTTTCATGCTATTTCTTATTAATATTTTCTCTTTCTTTCACTGAGGTGAACTTAACCCCTTGTAGGTAGAGACAGATAGTTGGCTGGAGAATGCTGGGAATGGTCTTATGGGCGTACAGGTGAGTATTGGATGATAGCTGTCAGTCAATTTTACAGATTATGCAATAGGATTTCTTAGTTGATTAATTACTTCCTCAATCTTAACCAGATTGTCAAGAAGAATGGACAAATAAAGTTTCTAGTTGACATCTTGTTGGGGCTTAGATTCTCCATGAATGGTAGATTTGTGTAAGTTTCTTATTGGCTTTTATTTTGATTGGCATGGGTTAGGAAAGTAATCTTTATAAAGAGAAACTTTACTGTTGAATTATTTGTTACTAGCTTAGTCACAAATAAAATTGAAAACTGATGTTTGCCACAATCCTTACAACTAAATTATAAACTATTTTTTTTTTTTTTTTGACAATAACCTGCGTCATGTTCCAACTGAAATACCGACTATAATTAAACCTTGTATTGCTGTCAAACAAAGATTTACAATGGGTCGATACCTCTGAGGTGTAGTTTCAAGGATAAGGATTCTCTTCATTTGTCTTAAAATAGAGATTCCATTTCGTAGAAGGATTTCATTTCCATGAATCTAAAGGTCTATATAATGCCATGTCATATATCCCATACCATCAAATATTGAATGATAACTGATTTCAAATAACGTGACGTCATGTTCATCTTTAGATTTGTGAACTACTAAATCTTTACTGTGAAAGAGACCATTTCTATTTCAAAACAAATGTAGAGGATCATTTTCTTCCTTTCTAGACAGCAATTTAAAAGCATGGAGTAGAGTGTAACTCATATACATCTGAAACTAGGGTCTTCAATTGTTTTTCAAGTATATGATGTTAGCTCATTTGCATAACTGTGATAACCAAAGATGCCTTATTGAATGGTTTAAAATGTCTTGGGTCAATATGTTCATGCTGTCTCACATGTTGGCAGGAAATCTGGCAACAACACATATGAAATCATAATGGATGATGCAGCAATAATTGGAGGCCAATTTGGATATCCTATAGAGATGGAAAGCAAGTTTAACCTAGAGTTGCTGTAAGATTTTTCATTCAACATCACTCCCTTTTTTTTTCAATTTATAAATTACTGACTAACAAGAAGCAAAACTCAACTGAATTTCTGTTGCAGATATAGTGATGACAAGATCAGAATTACACGGGGATACAAAAATATTGTTTTTGTGCATCTACGGATGGATGGATTGAAAAAGAAATAAAATGCATGTTGAATTAACCAAAAGAAAATATGTATCTACGGTTTGTTCACAATGTATATTTACTGCTCTCCATAAGTGGATGTGTTGGATGTGTAAGAGTCAGGATGAACATATTTGTTCTTGTTGCCTATGTGTAATTGTGTAACATATATATACACACAACAAACCCACGTACATGTGATGTGTATGTATGACTTGGTGACAATTTTATAGCACTAAAAAAAGATGCCGTTGGTGGACAAATACTAGAGGAAATTGTATGGGCAAAGTATGGCCTGCTCACATCAAGGTCATCTCCAATCTCTTTCATCTATCTTTTTCGCGTTTCATCCTTTTCACCCACTACCATGATTGATTTTATGCATTTGGTTCTTTTACATTCTCTCTTTTTTAGAGTTGAACAAATGGTATTTTTTTGTAATTGTTCAATATCGAAAATTTTGGGGCTTTTTTATATCTCGCGTAATAGAGAATAGGGACTAGGGAATCTAGAGCCTCGTCGTAGAACTGTTTCACAATTTGCTTATCTTATCCACGGGCTACAGAAATCAGACTCTGCCATTTGGAAGTTCATAAATGATAAAATCTATGACATTGGTTGTAAGCAATATCGTCCACAAAGATCATCTAAGGTTGTAAACAAGAAACAGAAGGCAATAGATCATTAGCTTTGGATTTGATCTAAAATTTTGAATTTGAATACTTTATATTCTTGCTTGCATTTTATATTTTTTATTTAATTTTGAATCTAATTTAAAATTCAAGCCCTAATTCCACGTGATTAAAGACCAAATTTAGAGGGAGGAGAAATCCAGTTGATTACGAAACACCAAATTAAGAGATGGTGTCATATACTTGCGACACACCAAACATGGTGTCAATATATTAAAAAGACTTTTCTTTTCTTTTTTTATCAGTAAAAATAATTGTCAATATATTAAAAAAAACTTGGTCTCAGTACATAACCTCTTCTAAGTAGAAAAGGCATGAACCACCAGCAATACAACGAAATTAGCTTGTTATCCCCCACCGGGGGCATGGGACACCAAAATTGACCTGTGGTCTGTCTAACCAATAGAAAACACAGTTATCTATAATGTACCCTCAATTTAATGAACTCTGAGTATGCCACCAGCACCAACGGTCAATATGCAATTGGAGAATTGATCTTCTCTTGACTTTCCCAGTCCCACCTTTTCCAGAGTCCAGTCACCTACAGGTAGTGCCTTCTGAGATCAGGTAACAAGCTTCCATCTACTTCAAGCTCCAAATTCACAAATCACCAAACAAGGATGTTAATGAATGATTCAAATTCTGAATCCGGAAACCAAAATGAAACAAAGTAAAAGAAAAATGTACTCAATGTATTAGAGACCAATGGTTCCTATAAACTCAGTTGTCCACCCAAGATAGAACGACAAAACCTGACTCCTAATATAGGAGTCAGACAGAAGCCTACAAGTAGAGGCAGACATAGGAGAAAGTATTCAAATTTGCAATATATATTTAGTCTTGGAAAATCCATATACAGATAGACCACAACACAACTAACTACACAGGTTTTTCTTCATTAACTACTTTATTGGGGTAAGAAAACATACTTCCCTTACTAACAATAGACGAGCTTCAAAGATGTTCTTTCATGAGTTGCCATCTCCTTTTGTTCTGGTAAGTTCATCATGAAATAAAAGATTCAGTTTTTCTTTTTATTCTCTATCAGAGATAAAAGAATAACTACAACGATAACACAAAAGAAAAGAAAAGGCAATTAAGGCAGCATTAAGCTTAGTATAGCAAGAAAGGCAAAACACCTGACCTCTAAGAAGCATGTCTTAAGAGACAAATAAGAAACAGTTGTGTTACATGACAATGAAGAAATTCATTCTCGCTGAAATAGCAGGCATACCAAGACAAAGGGGATATATTTTCACCTACACCCTCTAACATCAACACAACACAGTGTTATACTCCCCAGAATTCCACATTAGACAGTAAAAATAACCAATTTTTGATCTAGTGCTTTTCATACCAAAAACATTTTCAAGTACTAGATTAAACTGAAAAAAAAAAAAATGTGAATTCATTGCACAAAAGACCTGTACTACTTAATTTGCAGAATGTCTTTTTCACCAAGTGGACAAACCTCACTGATGGCAATCTACATCTATAGATATGTACTCAAAAGAAGCACCAACTGCAGGGAAGGAGGAACTTGATATAATAAGAGCAGCATCTTCAATATGGAGATTAAAACAGATAGTTGGAATTTGAGAAACCATCTAACCTGACTCACCTCCTCATCAGCATGCCATACCTTAAGTCCTTAACACCCCCCCCCCCCCCCCCCTCCCTTTTTCATCCTCCAACCCGCTGCTAGGCGACGCTTTCAGCAGAAATCCACATCCTTTAGCATAAAAGATGTCCTTGTGCTCACGCATGAGCAGAAAAGCTTGCATAAACAATGAGGATTTATAGAGAAAAAAAGAACAAAACTAACACTTTTCCCTAACACAAGTTATTTAGGCACTTACCAGTATGAAAACTAATAAAAGTAAACCAACAATATTCTCACATTCTTTAGATGAAAAGCCATCACACAATCGTTGTCTCAACTAACTACCATAATAATTCACATTTCACCCATCAAAATTCAAAATTACTGCTAGAAATGTGAGGTTTGCTTTGTGACAACACCCAAAAACTTTAGCATTTAAGCAGTTTTGTCCACCAAATCCACATCAAACAATTTGGATTGAAAAGTACAGGCAAACTGCAAATCCAAGTAGATCCACATTAATCAGTCTCTTGCATTAATGCAATAGACTTCCACAAAAGACAATAATAATCAAAAGGACATGTTAAAGAAAATGAGCAAGAACTCCAAACCATCTGCAGCTGGTCCATCGCTTTTTAATCTGAAATTTAGTTCCTCAATCTAACCCACAAAAATAGACAAGCTAGAGATAATAGTCCACTTCTTTCACAAATTTAAGTTTACCAACTAGCAAACCCACCACCAGCAGCCAACCATATCCTTTGACAAAATTCACTAAGGGGCCAGTTAGTACAGCACTTTAACAACTTTCGATTACAAGCTATGGGCAATACAAGATAAACTCATTTTAAATTGTGGATCTTCCAGAATCGGGTTTAATTAAACCAGTTATAATTGACACACATGCCAAGATGTTGGAGAGCAAAGTTCCTCATGCTTCAACCACCAACCAGGCCAGATAACTAAATAACAGTAAGATCCACCCTTAACAGATAGCAGAGAGCAATTTTATTAGCACATTATGAAAGTAATCAAACAGAAGAATCAACAATGCAGAAAACCATAAACAGCAGCCTGCACCAAGGATATTTATAGTGATACAAGTAGCAAATATACTAAAAAGGTCAAACCAAAAAACAGAAATACCAGTACATAATAGTCATCAGATTTACCATACAAATTAACAGGTTCTTTTCAAATTCAAAAAGTAACAAAACACAAACATACAGATATATGCCTTGCACCTAAAGAAAAACAAAAACTAAGAAAACTAAAACCTAAGCAACCCTACAGATATTATTATGTAGAATGATGGCAGCATGTAGAGAACAAGGCCAGTCTATCTGTCTCCTTCGTCAGACCAACAAAACATACAAGGACAGACCAATAAGCTACACCTACTTAGATCTCATATTTCCATATGTTGCCAAACCGACAACAAGTAAGTGACATGTTCCCGAGAAATATCTGTTCAGAGAAGCTACTTACATTAACGCGGGACTGATCAGTCACCGTCGCCAATGCTTTTCTCTGAGCACACATTCCCCAGTTCCTCACTCATGGACTCATCCTGATCGTGTACAAACTCGTGCCTTGCTTTGACCCCATCTTCCCTTGCTGCGTTCACTACGTCCGGTACCAATTCTTTCCTTGATTCTTCTTCATTCTTGGCCTCAGTCCTCATTTCCTCAACCTTTACCACATTTTCCTTCACGATTTCTTCATCCTTGGACTCATTTTTCTCGGCAATCACTTCTTTCACGACAAGCTCATTCCTTTCTTCTCCACCCTTTTCGTCCGGTACAAACTCCGACATGCAAACATCCCCTACACCCTCATTATCCGAAGCGCCATCATTCTCCTCACCATTCCTCCTCCCTTGATTGGCATATCCCCCCATCCGTGCATTATTCTCGCAACCCGTCACAGCTGGGGCATCCGAACCGCCATCGCTATCATTCTCAGACCCATTCTCCACCACCTCCTCATTCGGATCCTCCATCACTACATGGCTCTGCCTCTCCAAAAACTGCAGCCTCCTCCTCAAGTCCCCCATCTCCCTCTCCATCAAGAACAGCCTCTCCTTCAACGTCAAATTCTCCTCCTCCAACTGCGCAATATGCGAATCCTGATCATCCACCCTATTCTCCAACACATTATTATACTCAACCCCACTGTAATTCGGGTATATCATCTCGAACCGGCTCAAATCATGGTCCAACCTCCTCTCCACCTCCACATGCTCCTCCACATCGCTCTCACTCGACCCACCATTCTCATCTTCCTCCTCCTCCACCAACTCATGCTCATGTCCCGGCGACCGCAGCCGAATCAACCCTTTCATCGACCCATAACCATCCACACCCCACTCCTCCTTCGCCATATCCCCCAAAACCTCCCTCGACGGCGAGAATATCCTCGGCGTTGGCAGAACCGCCGGCGTCACAGGACAAGGCGACACCAACTCAGCTATCCCACCAGCCCGCTTCGCCCGTATAATAAACGACGTCGTGTTCCTCGGCGCGTAAGGCGCAAACCTATTGTTCTTTCCATTATTGCTATTGTTATTGTTATTAACATTGTTATTGAATTTCTTCTTCTGGTAAAATTTGCGAGCTTTTAACCTATTCTGAGACTGCAATTCGTGAAGAGTCGGTGGCTTATACCCTACTCCGCCTCCGACTCCTCCGACTACTCCGCCACCGCTGTTACTCGGACCACCACTCACCACTGGTTTCTCCATTCTCCTAAGGTCCTTGCGCTTATCACCACCACCACCGACGTTCTTGCCCTTCCAATTGCTTCGTCCGAGCTTCGACGGTTTCATCGACGCGGAATAGTTCGGCTTCGAACCTTGTTGCTGCGACCAGCCCTTGTTGAAACTACGGTTGAGCATCGGCAAAGGATTGGACTGGCTCTGCATCATCATCAACTGAGACTGGTTCATGGCTTGCGACTGAGAGATCATCTGAGGCTGGCTGAGAATCTGAGGAGGCTGATTCATCATCGGAATTTGAGGAGGCTGTTGATTCATCATCTGAGACTGATCGTTCATCGTTTTTCTTTCAAACGAAAACGAAACCCTAGAAATTCCGTGTTTCTCTTTCAATCGGAGATCGCCAAGTGTCAGATCGACAAGTTTTGTGCGTTAATTTTTGAACGAATCGGAAAATTAATACAAACAAAAAATAAAGAGTACGTACACACACAAACAGAGATCGAAACCCTAGAAATCTGTTAGTATTTCAGATTCCGATCTTTATAGAAATTTCCTGATCGTGAGTTTTTGGTGTTTGTTTTGCGAGAAAATTTTTTATTTTCCGAGGAAATTAGTTTCTCTCTCTAAAATTTTCTCTCTCTCACTAGAAATCTTGAAGGGTCTCCTGACAAATCTTTCGTCAATTTCTTTGAAGGACGGTTTTTTGAAGTGCGCGTGAGGACCCTAGGGGTATATTTATAGCTTGGAATTGGGTAAAATGGACGGTTGGATTTAGGGTTTTAGTGATGGACGGCTGTGATGAAAGATGCGTGTCGGCCATGTGTCATTGAATTCGTAATATGGGCATTATTTAGAATTAGTCTTTTTTTTGGGGAAGAAAGAACTAGAAAGTTTACGACTTGGGTCCCCCTCGATGTTTTTGTTAATTTTGCAAATCCCTCTCTTTTATTTTGAAATTGTATTTTTCCCCTCGGATGGGATAAAAGACTATAAACAACTACAAAGGTATCGAAAATATCATCTTCTTTCTTACAGTACATTGCAAAGCAGCAAGCGACAAGCACAACGGTGAGGGGAGAAGAATAGCATATGAGCATCGAGTAGAGGTAGTATATGAATAAGTGTATTGTGGTGTGACCCAAATGAATAGTGTGACTTGGTAACGTTAGCTCTCTAGTTGATCATGTCGATATTCTATACACCCCTACACATGTGTCAGTCACATGATTTCAAAATCGTTGAATTAAATAAAAATCATAAAAACATGATGATTTATGGATTAAGAAACAAATATAGGGTTTTAAATATTTTAAACAAGAACAAGAAGGACTAGTGTCTTGTATTCCTATGCTACATTGATAATTATAGTGTTCAAAATACACTCTTACATGTTTGTAACGTTGGATTCAAATGATTTTAAAACAAGAAAGTCTAGTGTCTTGTGTTCCTATGCTACATTTGATAATGATAGTGTACAAAAGATACTCTTACATGTTTGTAATGTTGAAATCAAAAGATTTATCTAATAATCCAGCTTGTCAAAGAGTGTGAAGAACGATATGAGGATCAACATTTGTTGGGCATTTGCCAAAAGGTAGGATAAAAGCTGTGGACAGGAAACATGGTACACTTAAAGTATATTCTATTCTATTTTCTTTTTTGCTTTGGTGGGAATTATTCCTTCAAAAGACTCAGTAAAGATGGTGATTGGATTTAGACCCTTCACACCTAAGTTTCAAAATATTTCAACTTTTTATTGGTTAGAACTTAGAACCTAATTCTTGTACTTACACACCCCCAAAAAAAAAAAAAAAAAGGAACCTAATTCTTCTACTTTTTTTTTCCTTGGCCAGCATAAGCTCTTCCATCTCGGCATGCTATATATATTGTGGAACAGAGGGCACAACAGTAAAAAAAATCTATCCACAGAAGGGCTTGAAGACTTAAACAGTGTTTTTTTTTTTTTTTTTGGTCCCTTTCAAAAATAGTAAAATGGGGATTAAATTACAAGGTTTTTGGCAAGGGTTTAACAGTGTTAAGATTGAGAAAGATATCATATTTCATGGTTGGCAGATTTCTTTTCAAGCAATTGGTGGAGTGTGAAACATAAGAAGCAGAAAGTAACAAAAGAAAGCAATATTTCTTAAAAAAAAACTATATACTATGCAATTACGCATTGCCAGAGCAAAAGAGAAGATTAGAAACCAATAAATTCAAGCAATTGTATAGGGAAGGACATGAAAATGAAATAAACAACTTCTTGTTTTGAGTGTCTCCATCATCAGTTTTGTTTTTTATGTTTTGATAATCCTGTATTTGTACGAAAAATAGATGTTAACCTATCTAGACCAAGTTCTTTAAGGTTGGTTTAGTGGACTTCAAATGGAAAAGGAAAAAGAAATGGATGATTCACTTTTACGTGAACCTCAATTATTAATTAAAAAAAAAACTTTTGGTGATTATGTGTAGCTTAATAAATTGTAACATTTAAAAATAAACATAATTGTGATTCGAATTGTGGAATTGTGGAATTGCATAATTTTACGATTTTAATTTTATTAAATGATATAAATCTTTCTAAAAGATTACTGATAAGTAAAATTAAGGTGAGATTACGAGTTGGATCGTGAGATCATAACCGATTACAATCCCATTAACTTAGAAATAAATATATCATGTTTAGAATTCTTACCATATATAGTTTGAAAATCAATACACAAGTAAAAATAAGGCATATACACAACTAATTATTTATCTTAATTACACATTTTTCGTGTCTCAAGCAGATTCAAATTTTGTGTGGATAAGAATCAAATTGCCCTCAAATGGATATGAAATTAATATGAACCATATTATTACTTCTATTTATTTCATTGCTTATCTCTATTATGTGGTGGTTGTCACTTGTCATTCTTCCAATTGGTCCACTAAGGTTAATGATTGGACGCTCTCAAGCTCTTATGAACTTGAACACATGTCAAGAAGTGGTTGGTTAGAAATCAAAGACATTTGCTCTAGCACTTGGGTACTACAAAATTGACTAATAGGCTCCTGACACGTAGCAAATCTCCTGGACTAGCATACCTCTGATCATAACCGAGCAAAGATTGATTAGCACCGACAGCATAAAGCGGCGTCGTTCAATGAACACTAGAGAGATGAAATCATACGTTGTCGTTTGGTTTCTGATGTGTCATAGTGACGGGAAAAGGACAACCATCTGCGTGGCATAGTTAAAGAAAGCCTTGCAAGTGAATATTAGTACCTAACTTCTAGTTCACCTTGTCTAGAGGGATATTTTGGTGTGTGTGGCTCATACTCTTGTGGTGTGGGTTGCTTTTAATGCAAAATGCCTTTTGAACCAACAATTTTTGGTAATAGGTTAAAAGCAAGGATCTTTTCGCAAATAATTATTATTAGTATTATTTTTAAAATTTTGATCTATAAAATTATGTAGATGAGTTCCAATTAGTTTAATTAAAATTTATCGTAAAATAAGAAATATGTGATCAAATCTCGTCTAAACCAAATAAAAATTAATTGATGTTTTGATTTAAAGGTAAAGAGCAATTAGCATTAAGTAAGAAGGAGAAGGTTTATAGACCTAAACTAATTTTTAGAATATATGATCATTTTCTCCTCACCTTTATTCTACTTTCCCTTCATCTCTTTCCATCCAAACATAGGGACTGTGTTGACAAGGGATGTAAGAAAGTAAAAATAAGGGTATAGAAATTTCATCTTTATATACCATAATTGATTTCTTCCTCATCATTCTTCTAACAACTTAACCTATTATGTTAGAAGCAATTAGTCATGGTGAAGAAATAAGATCACTCTTAGTTTGAAATTTGAATAGCTTGCTAGTAAGTAATCATTTCTTAAGCAAAATCTAGAAAGGCTTTTATCCAGCTTCTATCTAACTAATCATTACATGACCCGCCTTGTGCTATCAAAGCAAATAAATGAAATAAATGTTTATTGTCCTCTAGTAGTCTTGTTTATTTCAAAATTCCACTTAACTACAATCTACTTCACCTTGCTAAACCTTTTTGATTTAAACATACTTTGGATTAGCGTCCTTTCAGCTTGATATTTGATAATTTTGTTTCAATCAAAATTCGTTTCATTTTAGCCTACAGTCATCACACAATGTCCTGAGCTTTTGTCTGATTAACAAGAAAAAATCAATGTAAATTCATTTTAGGATGTTAGTAGTCAAGAAAAAGGTGTAGAGACCATTATCAACCATTTCATGAAAGAAATATCAATTACTTTTTTTTAATAGGACTAAGCATAAAAATTTGAGAATAATCTCTAGCAAATTTTCCAGTATACAAAATAGTTGAAAGAAAAAGCTAATTATTTTCCCAATTCACCTCTCTATACTCCACAGGATTTTGTTTTTTGTTTTTGATAAGTAACACGAAGTTTTATTGAAGAATGAGACAAAAATTATGTACACAAGGATTATACAAGACGTACACTCCACACTATACCCAAAAAGGACAATGATCAAGAAACTCAAGGAAAGCAAGCCCGAAACTGACACCCAACCAGCTTAAGGATTTGAGGATACCACAGGATTTTGTTAACAACCAAATGGATATTAAACGTTTTAGATCTAGTCACGAAAAACGTGAACATCCACCAACACATGTAAATACTAAATACATTGAATGACCAAAATGAAGTGATATATATTACCATTAACAAAACATACTGCTAGTCAAATGCCTCTACGCAAGCTATCTCAAATACAAAACATATTGCTACATCAAAAATAAAAATTGACAAGTAACTTTGAGATAGAATTTCTCACTTTTACAATTATGTACATGATGTCATGAGCAGAGTAGGTCATCATATCCCGGTATTGGCGTTGTTTCCAGCAAGGATAAGAGAGATTTCCAACCCTCGGCTGAAAGCCTGGTTAAACATGAGGCGGGTTTGGAATGTTGATACAAATGGAAACCATGAAGAGAATGCAACAGGAATGAAAATAAGCATCCCCATCCCCGCATCATATAAACGTGCAAGTGAACGAATTGATTTCCATAATCCCAGCCTTTTCACATATGGCTTCCAAGCTGCAGCAATCTACAAATCATAGAATAATTCCATGTTAATGAGTGTAATAAAAAATGGTGCTATTAATATATCGAATGAATAATAGAAAATAATTACAAGTCTCCAAACAAATGTTAGATGCATAGAATGGGTGGCAAGTTGTTAGGACCAGATTCGTGTACAAATGAGTCTCAAGTAAGAAAAATTTCAGGTGTCCTTATAATCGGGAAAAATAACAAAATTACAAATGCATTACGTGACCAGTATTGAACATTGTCTGATTTAAGTATAAACCACAGGGGACAGTCTGTCCTCATGGTCTGCTGGGTATATGATGCATATAGTTGCTTATGTACAGGAAGAATATACAACAGTCAAACAGAGATTTGGAATTCTGATTCTGTCAAAAACACAAGATTTTCTTACCTGGTAAGGGGGAGCGTACATATATGAAAATGAAAAAAGGGATAACAGACAAAGATAACTTACAGAAAGGATTCCCCATCCAGTGGGTACAAATGCTAAGATGCATGCAAATACGTCAGAGATCGACAAGTCTGTTAATACAACTGCAATGACTAAACCAGCAAGTGCCACCAAGAAGGAGAGGCCTTGGATGAAGCGCAACAAAAGCTGGAAATTGACTGAGATCTTTTGGCTGAACGTGAAAACCTGAGAACCCAAAAATGAAATGAAGGGTTCAAATCACAAAAACATAATTTTGACACCAGGAAGTCCAGTACTCGCATTATAAGTTTTATTCCAGACCTTGAAAAGAATTATGAGCACAGCTAGCACGATCCAAGACAGGCCATACACCTACAGATATACACAAACAGTTACATATGAACTCTTAAATGTACTTCTCAAATATATATATATATGAACTCTTAAATGTGTCAACTTTGTCCAAACTCTGAATTCTACAGGTCACAGGTGTATCAAATACTACACTGTATGGGAAACGTAGAACAGTTATTTGGTAAATGATAAAAGCTATATAAATAACATTTCACAATAAAATTAAACTGGCAAAAGTAGGCTCAAAAGATGAAGGTGAAAGAGAGAAGCAGTGAAAAAGATGAAGGCGAAAGAGAGAAGTAGTGAAAAAGATGAAGGCGAAAGAGAGAAGCAGTGAAAAGTATATCAACTAATGAAGAGAGCCGGTACCGTCAATGATGTATTTGTTCCTTGCACATGCAGCTTGTAGACAACGCCATACTGGAAGATGAAAAATCTCAGACACAAAATAGTTTCAACTATCCGCCCTCCCTAATGTCCGAATATGTATCTGTAGATGCAATATATTGGGATCATTGACCAGAAAAAAGGACTGACAGCAAAATAAAGATGACACATAATAAAAAGCATATGAGTTCAGTGATCAAGAAGGCACAACATGGACAAGAGCCCGAGTAGCTAAATGCATAATGACTGGTGCTCAAGCAGGACGAATGACCCCAGTAGCCTTAAATGGTATGGCACAAAAGGTGTAGCTGACCGAAAGTAGTTAATATGCGGCTTAGCTAAGATGCAATAAAAGTGCAACAAAATACATACACGTAACAGAAAAAGACTTATGTATAAGAATTTACATCCACCTGAAGATCTGTTACCAGAAACCATATTATACAAAGGGAAAAAGAACTTGGAGAAGATAGTACTAGATTTCATTACATAAGTTAGTAATGACAATCCAACGTGTTCTTTTCCTAGGAAAATAATTTAAGCCATGTTTTTTCATGCTCATAGATAAAACCTTTGTAACAAAATATTTATATGCTACTGGAAGCTCTCTTACCCACAAGCGTGTAACTTATGTTTGGTGTTAGTGACATTAATTGTCCTAAAGGCTTAAGCTTTTGGGACCGCAATGGGGGAAAAAGAGTACAAGAGTATTCTGCACAATTTTTTTTTTTTTTTGGTGGGGTAAGTATTATACTGAAAATGGCATTAAAGTTCCAAAAAGGAATTCTTCTTTTTTCTACAATCTATTCATTAATATCCTTCCCATCTAATCACAATATGATTTTTATGATCGGTAAGTTAGACACACACCTCAGCAAGTCTTGAATCCACAACCTAACCCTCCACGTTCCTCTTACAAGGGGAGGAGGTGCCATTTGAACTAGAGTTCATTGGCTCATCTGATCACTATAATAATTCATCCAATGCAATCAATGCATAAATGGAATACTGCAATCTTGTTATTTATATATTAGCATACAATTTTTCTTCTCTCTTAACCCTAATCCTTCGTATTTTATAACTCAACTTGGTAAAACACTACACTAGGTGGACCAACTAGCTCTCTTTTTTTTCTTTTTTTTTTGAGCTTATTTTGGTGGGCCCCACACCAAAAAAGCTTTCCCCCTCCTTTTCTATAATACTTTCAGCAAAACCCATCCAAGAGGGTAGCCTAATGATAGGACGAGCTGTAATATGCACCTAAAGAAGTATAAGTAGTGACTTCAACATCTCATGATAGTGGATTCCTTTGGGGACCACTCCAAGACTAGTCGGCCAAATAATTACCTGGTGCGTGTGGGATGAGGGGAAATGCACGTACCCATGAGATTAGTCGGGGTGAAACTTCGGATACCCATGTTATAAAATAAATAAATAAAACTAATCCAAACAAACTCGAGCAAGATGACATGTACTGTCAGTTTACATTAGATTCGGTTCCAAAACGATCACATATTGATCCTTGGAATGTTCTTCATTGGTAATAGAAAAAACATTAACAACAGAAATTACTTATATATTTTTTTTATTGGTAATTACACACGCATATAATGGGTCTTACACCCACAACCTCATCTTACACTTACAAGGGGAAGAGGTGTCATTTGAGTAAGAGCTTATTGGCATTAGCAACAGAAATTACTTCCAATGGGAAAAAGAAGAGTAACAAGTATAGCAACTTAAGGGCAGTAGTGAAAAGAGATCATTGGGACATTTATCACATAATAAATCCAAGAACAGATGCAATACCAGCTCTTCATCCCACCAAGCTTCCCAGCTTTCTTCTCCCTTCACTCCAATTCCACCTCTGTAAAGAAGCCAATTGGTCCAATCTCTGAAATCCTCTACCACCCTAAAAGGACAACATATATGTTAGTCAATAAAGTGAAGCAGACTTCCATTTCAGAAAATATAAATAATAGACTTACTTCTGCCACTCAAAAGCGGATGGATTGAACAAATAGGGAGCAAAAAGCCAAGAAAGAGCCATAAACCAACTGCTGATTGAAAGAAGAATGTACCCAATTGCACCACCATCATTATATCCATATGCTAGGTACACTATCAACAAAAGCACAACTTCGAATCTGAAGACAAGAGGATGAACATCATTGGTCATTCGAATTTGAGTATACATACTTCGAAGAAAAAAAGGAAAAACCATAAACTGCATAAATTCTGACATGGTTATGGTTTCAAACAAATAAAATTGAATCCAAAATTCAACATCAACAACAAAGCCTTAGCCCCAAAACTTTGGGGTCGGCTATGGATCCTCACCAGACTAATCGGGGTCAGCAACATTTATTGCTCTCAGTCAATCTATCCTATTCAAAATCATACTCTCTATTACATCCTTAATTAACATGTACTTTTTTATTACTACTGGAGTTATTTTAAGTCTTCCTCTACTCTTTTCATTATTTCGACTTTAATCAAATTACTCTTCGTCACAAATATTGATTGCTCTCCTTTACACATGACCACCATCACAATCAACTCCCCTATTACTAAGGAGAAGGGCTAGCATATTACTGACAAAAAATGCATGCTCAAAAATATAATTACTATTAAAATTCAAAATTTTCCCAAGTTTTTCTTGGATAGAATTGGTAGTATATGACAATGCACTTCTGTAAAACACACACACACAGAAAGAGAGAGAGAAGGAGAGAGCCACACCCTTTAACAAAATGACTGCGGGAGTAAAGCCTGTAATTCTCGGCAAATTTAATATGGCGGACGACAAATCCCCTACCAGTTGCTTTATACTGTTGAGAAATAAAAGTTAATTTAACTATCACATGGCAAAAGGAAAAAATAATTAAACAGGAAAAGAGAGAAGGAACAAACCCCTGCACCACCATGAAGAATAGTCCGACCAAAGTAATGAGTTCGTGTGCCCAGAGAGAATGTGAAGAAGATGGTACAAAGCTGAAACTGCATTGTGATAAAACTGACAATGGCCTGCAGCAGTGATTGGAATAAAACTTGACCAATAGAGAAAAAAGGAAAAAAATACAGTCGTAAAAATAAAAAAAGAAGGTAAAAAATATTAATCCAACTAGAGTAGAAAAACAAGCTACCCAGCAGAAGGTTAAGTAGATCTACAAACAACTATTGTATGAAGTACAAGCACCTCATATAAGAACTACTTTCAACAAATAAAAAATTGCACTACACCCTAAATTAGATACTAAAAAAATAGAAGTAAACAACTAGGACACATGGTTCACACACAAAATCACAACTTATGGCCAATGTTGTTTTAAATCAAATGCGCCCAGATAATGATGAATGTCCACTTAATAAATACACCACTATTCAGGCTACACGTTTTCTGTAACTTATGCTTGAGGGCTCTGCACTGATTTCCAACACACAGTTCTCCAACAACCTAAAGATTACATTGGTTATCAAGACTTTGAACATAAGTGCTCACACTAATTGTCTGAAGCACAAATCAGACAAAGCAACTAATAGGGACACAATTCATCTATTATTTTAATTCACTCTACCTAGTTGCAATGTATTTGTTGGACAATATTGAAGGAAATGAAACTAAAAAATACAGCACCAGAAGAAATAGATCCAATAATTAGATTTAACTTCCCAACTTCCTTTCCAAGTAAGTGTATACAAGATCACATGATGCCGAGACCATGCAAATATCAGGGGCGTAAACATAGTTCCAAACCTATGGTAAGGATACACTTCAAAATCACACTTATAAGACAAAAGATTAATTTCAGCACAAATACACATCTTGCACATACAGCTCTGTTGCATGATGCAGCAAACAGCTAAAAATCTTTCTTAAATATGATGAAAAATAAGTGTAAATACATAGGGATGATATAAGAACTCTGCACGTTATTAAAAAGATAAATAAATACATGTAGGATAAGCGGTTACCTTCAAGAAACCCAGCTCCAAGATGAAACCCAAAATCATTGGCACAGCAGTGAAAATACCAATTTGAAAGAGGAACTGTGTGTTTAAAGCAGCACTCAGGGCAGTGTTCTGCAGTATCTGAGCTCTCACTTCAATGGTCTTCACCAACTCCAGATAGTGCCTGCAACACAATCATATAACAGCTGCCTAAAAACTAATAGAGAATAATTATCAACCCAATCTAAGAGAGAGATTGAGCAACTACCAGCACCCCACCCAACCCCAAAGTAACTTGTGCCAAGGTCCAGATTGTACTTGATGCATTAAATATTGAAACAATATTTATTAAAAGAAGCAATATAATCACCATATAAGATTGAAACAGGAGTACTTTAAACATGCATATGCCTTCTTCCTTTGGCATATCAAAGATTTTCTTAGTAGACATTAGACACATTACTATGTATACTTTCATAAAATATTTAAATAAACAAAGTACTGTTTATATGCCAACAACAAGTAGCATATGTAGTAGACTTATAATCTTCTCTTCCCGAAATTGTGCAGAGGCTCGGGAATTGTGGTCCCTGTTATTTTGTTTGTTTGGTGTCTTGTGCATAATGTCTAGCTCAATGATAGACTTATTATCTTGTTGGAAAGGACAATTTGGCAAGAGAAGCAATGGAGGAGAAATGGAAAGCTATTCCATTGTGCTTAATGTGGTGTTTTTGGACAGAAAGGAATACTCACTGTTTTGAGTTCTTGGATTCCATGGATTTTTTATAACTTATTTATTATATCTTTCCTTTTTCTTTTTGACTCTTCCTTTGTACACTCCCCATGTACAAGAGTTGCGCTCATTTCTGTGCTTTTAAATGATATTATTACTTATATATATAAAATGTAGCAATCAGAATACACAGGCCTTTCAGACACAGAAGCATAGCATCATTTTAGAGAAAATCAAGCACAATAGAGTTGACATATAAAATATAGAAAATCCAACATACCAAATATGCCTTCCCATAAAGGAAAGCGTATACAGTCAGCACTGTTAGCTGCACAAACAAACAAAAAAAAAGACTTGTTCAGAGATAAATAAAGTACCCTACATATCATATAGTTATCATGGAACTTTCAATTCATTATCTGAATGCAGCTATCTTGCTTGAAGGCAAATTTATCATGGAACTTTCAATTCATTATCTAAATGCAGCTATCTTGCTTGGAGGCAAATGCCTCTGTTGCTTTTTACCTTTTTTACACTCTAGTATGAAGCAATAGGCAGTAAGAACATCAAATCTTCATTGTATGATGTCAGCATTTCTAAATATTTTGTGGGTAATGAAATATTCCGTTCACAATATCAATAATAATTTATATATTTTAGAATCCATAATATAACCTATTATGAAAAGAAACACACTTCTAATAACTCCCTTCTTTTCCAAATTCCACCACATTAATGTACTATAACATACTATAACCTATTTCACTAGTTCTTGTACTATAACATTAATGTACTATAGACAAACTCCCTTCTTTTCCAAATTCCACCACATTGCCTCTAATGACAAAAATCACAAATAAAAAAGAAATGAAATATGAATGAAAGGTGCACATTAAGAAACTAAACCACGCAAAGATCCTAATGTCGTTAAGAAATTACAAAAGGAAAGCAAAAAGCACAATGCAAAAGGAAATAAAATATTTGTAAATAAACAAGTTAGTTAACAAAAAAAACCTTGAACATTAGTAGCTCTAAGAAACTATGGAGCTCCATTTTTTTTATAAGTATATAAATATGATATTAACAACGGGAAACTGACCCAAGAACACAGTTTGTGTACGTTGGGAAAAGCTAAAAGCAAGAAAAAAGAAAGGGCTACTACATAGGATTAATGAAGCAAGAAAAATCTCAACGAATCGAAAAGATCCAAGAACCCTGTACTAGAAGACATAGAGGACCACGAAGTCCATTCTGACAAAGACTTCAGCAATATATATTTCGTACTCGCCCCGTTTAACTCCTGCCTTCGAAACAACGGGCATTCCGTTCTCTCCATAAACACCACATGATACACAAGGGAACAATGTTCCAAACTCTCCCATTACCACCTTTACCAAACCACCCCGACCAAAATGACAACAGCTCAAGAATAGAAACACAAAAGATCATAGACCACATCTCCCAGGCCACTGTGCAGTGTAGGAATAAATGGTTCACGTTTTCCCTTGATTTTTTTACACATGAAGCACCACAGCACTATAACCACCCCCCACTTTCTTAAATTATCAGCAGTCAAAACACTCTCCACGCCACACACCACGAAAGAAAAACACCTGAGGTGGCGTCCAAACTCTCCAAATACGAAAGCGATAGTAACTCTTCACTTGAAAGCCGTGCTTATTCAAAGGGAGTCAGGCCAACTTATCCTCCTCCCCAGGATGGAGCTGCATATCATACAGAGTCGTCAATAACTGGGCAATGGAACCTAACCTACCTCCCAATCATGTACAGCATGAATGAACAAAAGATTCCAATGTAAACAGCCATTTCTGTACTACACACAATCAGCCACTGTTGCTCCCCTATCTCTTGCAATAAGAAACAAAGTGGGATATCGATCTTTCAATGTAGTCTCACCCTGCCACAAATCATGCCAAAACCGAACTCTATAGTCCTTACCAACATCATAACAAATTAACCTTATAAAGGGATCCCACTCTCGTCGAAAATACTTCCATAAATTAACCCTATAGGACCTTCTAACCACACCCAAAGTCCAATTATCAGGAGTAGAGCCGCACTTGAACTCAACCACCCGATACCAAAGAGAATAAGGTTCTATGGCATAATGCCACAGCCACTTTCATAACAAAGCCAAAGAGAATAAGGTTCTATGGCATAATGCCACAGCCACTTTCATAACAAAGCCTGATTAAACAGACAATAATTTGTTTAACACCCAATCCTCCACAATAAACATGAGTACAACACGTATTCCATTTAACTAAATGGAATTTGAATTCGTCACCCATACAGCCCCTTGAGAAAATCCCTCCGGATTTTTTCCATCCGATTCGCCACCCCAGTCCTCCATTTGCTTTTACAAATCACATGAACTATTTTAAACCTCATTCCACCAACCAAACTAATTACAACAAACATATTCCATGGCTAATATAATGCACAAATAGCATACCATAGTACAAAAGTAGTATCCGACAGTGGTATGGTAGAATGACATCATCCTAAAGAAATCAAGGAGCTGCCCAAGCCTGTATACATCACGACTAAGAACTTGTTCACCATTACCACCAGCAACATTCCCTTCAAATAGAGCAATCTGATTGAGCCCGACATCTCTTCCTTTTCCAACCTGTAAAATTGTATTAGAAAATTTGCATCCCGTTTATACATCAAATGAGGAAATGAGCATATCTGACCTGGATATACTCATGATGAGTAATATTTCCTTGCCGTAAAGTTGAATTGAATCCTGCATTTTAACAGAACTGAATAAATCACCAGGGGAGGGGAGGGTATCAAAACAACATGCATTCAACTCAGCATAATTCTGTTATAATAGTGATGATATAAATTATTGCAACAAGTGTAGAAGTAGAGTGGTTATAAGGTCCAAAGAGCAGGGGAAACACCAAATAAGACATCCAAAAGATGACAGCTTCATATACAAGATAGAACAGTGATATCTATTGGTTTGAAAAGTGATATCTATTCTCCTTGGAGGCCAAAGACCAGACTCCATGACTACAAAGAGGAAAAGGATATATCTACTCAATAACACCTTATTGCTTTCATGGTGAGTGAATCTTGGGTCCAGAGAAACAAAGGGTTTCACTGATTGATAGGGGTTCTAGAGAATCTCCATTGAGTTGGAATGTTGCTTTGGGTTGGGATTTTTAAAAAGAGGTTGATTTGGTTTGGTATTTTTTCCAAACCGATAATCCTGAACCAACCCAACCTTTTACATATATGTATATATATATATAAAATATTATTAACTACATGTGTATTGTTTTTATTGGTGCTCTCATTACACTCTATACATCTTAACCCATCCAATAACTTGTCACCTACACTCACCCAACTTTTATATGATATGAAAATATCTAATTCCAATTTTAGCATTTTCTTTCTCTCATTGTCACTCGTTACTTCGTTAGTCCTTGTTCCACTGGCAGCCCTTCAAGAATGAACAATTTGCACCACCCTTACAATAATGGTCACTTGTCCACTTCTCATCACAGTTGCAACAAAGCCCCTTTTTCCTCCCTTTTTCCATCTGAGCAGGAGTCAATCTTTGTAATGGCAGCTTGATCTTAGGCCAAGTCTTCACTTCCACCTTAGGTAGCTGATGCAGGAACAACAATGGGGAAATAGGATAAATGGGAAGAAGGACAGAAACAAACAAAACAAACACTAGGAATCACCACCTAGAATCTGCCTGCAAAACCCTAGGCATCACCACCTTAGGGAGTGTTCGGCATCACTACCAAACAAAGAAGAGAGACGCATCTCAAATCATAGAAATTTTCATTAATCATCAAGTCCCTTGAAAATGAGTACAAGCTTTGCTTAAATAGACTACGAAGCCTTAACATAAGAAACCCTAATTCTAATGGGCTCGGCCCAATTATTGGAATTAAAATACTAATAAACTTGATTAGATACTAAGACCTAAAATAAACATACAATCAACTTTGAAATTAAAGATAAAAATAAAATAAATATTCTGCTCCCGCATCAGTAGCCGCCAAGATTGAAGGCCTGCCTTGATCATAGGAGGGCTTGAAGCTCTTTTTGCTGGCCATCAAGTACTCTTCTTGGATTTTTGCAAATCCACGGCTGCATTCAAGCTTTGGGGGTTCAACATCCTAACTGGCAGTCTTATGTCTCACTGCAGCCCTCTTCTGTTGAAAGCTCAAACTGGCCCTGGGGGTAGCATGGGGGCAAGTCTGTGTTCTAAAGAATAAAGGAGGGTTTGGGTTAAAGAGGGTTGAGGATTGGAATAAAGCTGCCACAATGAGGAATATATGGAATCTGTTCGCCAAAGCAGGCTCGATGGGTGGCTTGGGTGAAGGGGAATCTACTAAAGGGAAGGAGTTTCTGGTTTGTTAAAATCCCTTAGATTTGTACATAGGGATGAAGGAAAAGGCATTGTATGATGCAGCTAGCAGTTTGGCTAGATCGGTGAAATCTAGGGCCTGTTTGGTACGTGTTTTCGTTTTTTGTTTTGGTTTCGTGACTTTTTACTTTTTTTTTTGATAAATAAGAATTTCATTAAAGAGAAAAGAAAGGAGACAAAACAAGTACACAGGCAGTGAACCTGAATGAAACCAGCAAAAATTAAAGACAAACAGAACAATAATCAACTGTCAGACAATGAACATGAAGAATCTAAGTGAGCAGCCTTAGCCCAACTAAGGAGGATGTGCAGCAGGTGAAACTTGAGGGCTGGGATAGATTTCTCCACCCCATTGAATGTTCTATCATTATGCTCCTGCCAAATACACCACATAGCAGTGGGGGCATTTTCCAGTCTTGCCAGCCTCCGACTTACTACGAGGACCATGCCAACAATTGAAAAGATCAACCAACCTCGAGGCATAACCCAGGAGCCAAAAAGAATCAAAACCATAGACCATAACTCCCAAGCTACCGGGCAATGGATTAACCGTTACTTTTTAAGAGGGTTGAATTCAAGGATTGGAAGTTTTGGTTTAAAGCATTTTAAAAAAAAATTGTGTTTGCGTTTTGGTTTTTAGACTTAAATTTTATTATTACATTATTATTATTAATGAGGAATACTTTTTTTTTTTACTTAGACCCACAGTTCGTCCCCCCCATTTCTCTCCTTTTTTCTTCCTTTTTTTTCTTACTCAATCAGTTGTCTCCTTCCCCAGCTTGCAAGGAGCTCCTCTTGGTTGAAAATGTTATCTGTTAGCTCGATGGAGTTTTTCTGGTTAATAATCAGGCTCTTGTCAACTTGGTTTGCCACCAGTTCAAATCTCCGGCTCCGATGACCATGGCTCGACGTCGATATGGAAGGGAAGGTTCCCACCAGTTTCTGTTCCCATGTTTCCGACGACCACGACGTTAAGGCGGTGAACGGTTCCCTCCGGGTTCCCACCACCGATGAAGGGGCTTGTGAGAGCAAGAGAGAGAGAAGCAGCACAGCACTGGAGGAGAGAGAGAGAGAGAGAGAGAGAGAGAGAGAGAGAGAAAATAGAAAAGGATGAAGGAAAAGGCATTGTATGATGCAGCTAGCAGACATAAAATTTTGGATTTCAATCCTCACTAGTACCAAACATCATTTTTTTTTTTAGGGACCCGGCGATTATAGATTTGAATCCCAGTATCAGGATTCAAATCACGTGTACCAAACACGCACCTAGATGGTTTGTTATACACCAAATATGGATTCAGGGCTGCATATAATACATCTCGCAGTTTGGAAGTAAAGGTTCTAGTGTTTGGAGAGGTATGTATTGGTTTCAAATGGCAATCATGACAGGCCTATTTGGCTTCCTTCTAAGTCTGGAAAATTCACCAGTGCAGAGACCTTGAATGCTTTCAAATTTAAGCTTCCTGAGGTCAGCTGGTCTAAACTTGCCTAGTTTTATTTGGCGATTCCCAGGCATGCTTTTGAAATTTGGTTGGCATTTTGAAATTGTTTCGCCACAAGGGACGGGCTAATTCAATGGGGTAATACTAGAGATACAGCTTCTGTATACTGCAAAGAACGCTTCAAAAGCAGAAATCATCTATTTTTTTAGTGTTTCTTTCACCAGGAGGGTGTGGAAAGAGGTTATGCGAACCTATTTCATATGGTCACGTATTAAGGTAAACCCAACACTAAATGATAACCTACATTAAAATTGACTAAGGAACAAATTTGTTCCCACTAACATCAAATGCCAACAAACTTGTTAGACACCATGCAAACAGAAAGATTGGTAGTATATCCCATTAACACATTTGGGAAAAGAAAAGATATCAACATATGTCCCCTACAATGTTTAGGTGTGTCTGGGAAATATCAACTCCTGATCAGCCATAGGTTTAACTTCAATCCTGTAGATACAATATCAACAAGAACTACACCATGCTTATATTTCTCAAACCTGTTTCAACAATTACTAAGACAAAAGCAAGCATTTGATACAACAAGAAGCATCTGACATTCCATCGTATCACTCACACGTCATAATGTGCTAAAAACTCCTGTAACACCTCTTTCTACCACCATATTCAATCTTTCAAAAGCATCCTAATCCCAACCACAAAATGTTAAGAAGAGGTACACAGAATGCAGGAGGAGGTGCCAAAGCCTTCCACACACAATGCATAATAATTAGGGAGCTTTCTTTGTTACACATGTCTAGTTCAATCTGAAGTCCTCTTTTCCCCCTTTTCTAGAAGGGTTAAAATCAAGAAGTGCAAAGGGGCCAATTCTAGCACAAGTGAAAAGAAGAGCTCACCATAACTATGCATAGGCATATTTCTAAATCTGTCCTATGTCACGGCGACTACCAAAAGAAGGATATGTGATCCAACTAATGTAGCATCCAGCAAAAAGAAATCAGAAATGGAAGGGCTTGAGCCTATGCAATGGCAGCTCAACACAATAAAAAATTAGACTGTCTCTTTACTGTCCAAAAACATAACATAATGAGAAAGCTTAGCAGACCAAATGTCTCCCACATAACATTTAAGAAAGTCCTTCACCCTTATAATAATTAAGGAGATCCCTGAAATGATTGCTTTTACACATCACTAGTGTTAAATGAGAAACATCACAATGACAACATAAATGGAACAAAACAAGTACAATAGCTTCTTGATCAAAGAAAAGAGTAATACCTGCAAAGATATCTTCACTAATATTGATAACACGAGAGGCCTTGCTAATACCACCCCTGGTTATGTGGAAAACTCTGTCAAAAACATCTGGATGGCCATAATGCATACGAACCCTGAAAAATAATTAGGACATCAATATCAACAAAACTGAATTAGGGTATAAGGGAGCCAATAAAATTACTAGCATAATTCAAATGAACTTACTTTAATGGATTTGCCAAAACACGCTGACCCATGGTCACAAAGCTACCCTCCTGATTCGACATGAATGAAGGCTAAAGAAGAGACACTGCACATCAATAAAAATAATTACATGAAAGTAAATATGGAAAAGAAAAAAATAATCAGAAAGTAACATTTTAAACAAATAAGGATTTGATGGAAAGTTACCTTCCAGTAAATACATGTTCTCTGACACCAAGAATAGTAGGAGGACGAATACCATGATCAGAATGGAATTCTTCAAGAAGATTTCTCACCTTCAATGCTTCCTCGAAATAATTATCCTAAAGTACAATCAAGTAACATTACAAACATCAGAGCTGGAAAATGCAGCTAGAGATTCATAATAAGCATGAACAATGAGGAATAAGGCAAGATCATAATCTGTTTAAAGGAAAACTAAACCAACATAATGATACTAGAAAGTTAAAAGCCAAAGTTACATAGAAATGTGGATCGTTGTGGAACGAAGAATGGGTACAAAAAGATGTATGCAACTTTTGAATGTGAATTGATGGGGTACATTTGCAGTATACACCCTATCCCCACCCTTGCTCACTCTGTTTCGCTCTCACTCAAATGGCTGACAATGTGAAAAACTACAGCAAAGCTATGCTACAGCTCCAGATACTAGCCAACCAAGCATGTGACCAAGTGAGATTCAAAAGAACTGGATCAAGCATGTCAGAAAATCAAAGAAGGCAGCCATAAATGCATGTCTTTATTAAAACCAGCATAGTTAACCATGTCAGTTTTAATGTACCAGCTATTTCCTTTTCAAGTAAGTATTGATAAACAAATAATACTCATCTTTTCAATCCACTTGTAACACCAAGCTCCAACAATGAGCTTTATCCATGTGAATACTTCCTCAATTTAATTGACCAAATTTAAAGGGATAATCAATCAATTAATCACCTGATTCATATCAATTGTCTGAACTGCATTTCCACGAGTAAATATGATTGCATGGTTTTGGTTCTCAGGTTTTCCTTCACCAAGTTTTGGATTTCCAGGCAATTTTATGGAGTATATCTCCTGCCAAATCAGAAAAGAAAATGTAAAAAGGGTCAACAGTAAAATCATGTAACATCAATAAGATGACAAACAGGAAGGTTTTTTTAAAACTTTAAATTTATTCAAGTAAAAATCCCCAAAACTAGGAAAAAGATAAACTCATTAAAGCATAAGTTACGTGCTTTAACAATAAGTTGAACAAATTTGGCAAGAGTTCTGGTAAAATAGTGGGGGCAGAAAAATCGACATGTTACACTAAAACTTCAAGAGAACATATGCACCGAGCACTCAAGGTATCAGAAAAAGTTGACAATTTATAACAAGACAAAAATATTAGTTGATAAGAACTAGTATTTATTTAAGAATAAAAAAAGGTTCCGTAATACATAGAAAATATACAAGAGAGAAAACAATTACACAAAAAAAAAAGCAGAAAAAAATGAAAGCCTAGAATTCAACAAATTGTAACAGTCACAATGGTGACAATGAGGGTCTAAATAATAGTTTCTGCTAGCTTGTTGCTCTTCCTTTCCTCCTTTTCTTTTCTTCCTTTTTTTTCAAAACCTTACATGCCTAAATGTTCATGAGAAAAATAAAGAGGCATTTCAAGTGATGGTAAGAACAGGTAAATAAACCTTATCTTTCCCATTAATATCAGCCTTCACAAGCTTTGAGTAGAATTCTGTGTGTGCTTTTCCATCTTTTAAATTTTCAACATCATCGATAAAAGCGACTCGAAGAGCTTCATTCCTAACATCAAAAGAAAAAATGAAATCAGACATCTAAAGAGTAATTATCTAAAGCACTTTATAGCAGATAAAATTATTACAATCAAGATTCTGAAGACTAACATATCAAAAACAAAGTCAAGAGAATCCCAGTTTCTTTTCTTTGCATAAGCAAAAAATCACCTTTGCATAAGCAAGGCAATATCAGCAGCCTCAGGTTTTTGCTCCTCTTTCTGTCTTCCATATATTTGACATGTAACAACATATGTAAACTTAAGATCTGCCTGAGCCCGCGCTGCAGGAGATAGCTCAAAACCTTGAGTTTCAGTTGCATCATTAACAGAAACTGCAGCCTCCAAATCTGATGTTACCAATACACGATGAGATGACTGACGATTCAGGATAGAACAAGAACAAGAAACAAGAAAATAGATGATTATGCTAACCTTCGGAAGTTATCCTCTCTAAATAAGTCTGAAGCATAAGAGCTTTTCTATAGTACATCATCCCACGAACTGCAAATCTCAAATTATTTAGTATTTTAGTAGGAAACTATCAATGGATTGAGAAAAGCATGCATACACTTATTGGAGTAAAAGGTATAAGAATCCAACGAAGTCATTTTGATAAATATAGAAACCAAGAAATGTCCCGACAATATCAAATCAACAAACTACAACATTTTTTAGGCTGTTCACAGCATTCAAATGCTTGCCCCAATCAACTACAACAACATGATACACGATTTGCATTAAAAAAAAAAAGCTTCATGCACCAAATATCCATATAGAATATGGCTCTCTCCACCTAAATTGAAACTTGTCCCAGAATATCCAACATAAGAAATGTATATGATTGAAATGAACATATAAGAAGAATAAACAACATATGGCAGGAAGACAAATTTCAAGATTAAACCAAATAATATTGCAAATAGAGAGAAGAACCATCTACCAGTTCTGGCCAATGTTTGTCCCCTGTAGGAGGCCCAAAACCGAAGTTCAAGGGTATCATTAACATTAGTACTCTTCAAAATTTCTTGGTCCAGCGTATTTTCATCACGACCAATTCGAGCAAGAAAGTTCTGCCATTCATCTGTATTGAAATATGATTAATGTTAATATTTGAGAAAGAGGATCAAGGCAGTGCTACCAAAAAATAATTAAGGGCCACAAAGAATCAGTTCCATAGACTAGATAGCACGCCAAGTTATAAAACACAGAATTTAAATAAAAAGAAAGAAAATAAAAATGCAAGATCAACATTTAGCAGGCAGGAAACATGGTTACAGTACCACACAAATTTCTTATAGTTGAAGCACAACTATTACCTCCATCCCCAATTGAGTGCCTTCTTTGAAAAAGACACAGCTTTCAATAAGCATCAACTGTAGTGACACCTGAAATATTATTATAATACTATAATTCTTCCAAAATTACCCTTGTACTTTGATAATACAAGCGAAGAATTTATTATGAGCCTAGGGGCAATATTTGGGACAAGTGAAAGAAAGAAAGAAAGTAAGACACTCATTTTAGGATGGAGAAAGTACTCACTTTCTATCTTCATCCTAAGGGTAAAAATGACGCAGAATGGAAAGCATGAAAATGCTAGATCAGGTTCAAGCTAGACGCAAACCCTTAAAACCAAGGGGTTCCTTGAATCCACAAGGAAGAATTCTGGAATCTACCAAAAATGAAGAAAAACTCAATTTTATTGAAAGCAAAATCTTATTTTCGTTTTACAGATTGCAAGCCTATTCAAAGGAGGAATTAGATCAAATACAGCCTATTCAAAGGAGGAATTAGATCAAATACACAATACGTGTATTGCCAGTTATCAATCTCAATGAAGATGAAGACATATTGCCTAAAATAGTTATTAAATTTGGAGCACCCAACCTCAAAAAAATCTAATATTTAGAGATGCAAGGTTTTAAATACCCATTGTGGGACTTTTGACTCTCAAAACGCCCCCTCACGTGTGGCGGTACCAGCCAAACACGTGGATTGATTATATTGGGTGACGTGAAGGAAATAACATGCTCTAATACCATATTAAATTTGGAGCATCCAACCTTAAAACCAATTGGCAATGGGTGAAGAGGCCCAAAATCTTACATTTAGAGATCCAAGGTTTTAAATGCCCAATTTGGGACTTTTGACTCTAAACAAAAGTCATCCACTAGTACAGATACCTCAAAACCATTTGCTTGAGTACATGATTAGGCTACTCAATACCTTCCAAGGTCTTAAGATTCCTGTCCTACCAAATGGTCCACAACACACAACCGGATCAATGTCTTCAATATGACCCAAGAGAACCAAAGAGTAAACACAAATGACCACAAGTCCATTTCTAAGGAACAGTGCAACAGAAGGTGATCAATAGACTCTCCATTACTCTTGCACATGCAATGCCAATCGACAATTGTAAGAGAGCGTTTACAAAGATTATCCACTGTAAGAATATACCCAAAGCTGCTGTCCAAACAAAGAAAGCTATCTTACAAGCTACCATTACACACCAAATACTCTTCCATGGAAAGTGAACTCATGTATGTCCTCTAAGATATTCATAGAAAGAACGCACCTCAAACTTTCCACTCTTCAATATTCTGCATGAATTATGGTCTCTACCTTACCCTTGAAGAAGGTAAGAGTACAATAAATCGAAGAAACTATCTACAGCTTCCAATTCCCAATCTTGGAAAGACCTCCAAAAGTGAGGATTCCAACCAAGACCGCCACTCGAGAAAGAGAAAACCTCCAAAACTTGATCACATTTATTTCAAGGGTAATGTCTTTACAAAGATGAAGAAATTCTTGCAATCTATTTACTGCAACTCCAGAAGGTAAGATTAACCTGTCCCACCCTCCCCTGTAACACTAGATTCCATCTTGAGATCAGAAGGCATGGTTTTTTAAGATACCATTGACACCAACAAAACTCTCATGACTCAAGAGTTTACTTAAATCACAAGTGTCTCCCTCCTTTTTTTACAATCCCGAGTCTTCCACCTCTAAATGCCAATATAATATCCTATAGAGTATACACAAGACATTTACATGCAGATAGAACCCCACCCCCCCACCCCCGGGGGGGCGGGTTCCTTGATAATATATTTCCAGACTTATCCCCATGACTTCACAGGATATCTATGGAAGATGAGATCATCAATAGAACATGTACATGGTACCAAAACATGAACAAGTTAATAAAATTTAGGGAAAGACTAACTTTGCAATTTTGTCTTGCTAAGTATCCTTTTAGTACTTTATTTTCCAGCATACTCATACTCCTACTATATCTCCTTGGCATACAAGGTGCCGAATACAGGGCTGTTAAAAATAAACTGGCACATGTATATGGACATTCTATATTCAACAAATTAATAAAGACACATGGTCATAAATAATAATAATGACAGATTTGATTTTTTGAAAAGTAAAACAACTTTACTAAGAAAAAAGCAGCAGTCTGAATTCACAACATGTGTACTCGACTACAGCTGAAGGGTTACAATCTCAAGTTCAAATATTGACAATGAAAGATCTGAGCAAAATAAGTTCATAATTAAAAAAAGTTATTCACACTAAACGCAAAGATAAAAATCTAGTACTCTTGAGCACATGCATGATGCCACTACATGTCATATCATGTAAACCCTAGATACATATAATCCACATAATACAAAATAATAGTGACTATAATCCAAGTTTTTTTTTTATTGGTCTGACAAATACTTCATTCATATTCCCAGAACTTGATACAAACTAGATCCAAAAGGAGAAACAAAAATAGAAAATGGGGAATCAAATTAAGCAGAAACACTAAGAAGAAAGTACCTGGATATATTTTCTGAAGATAAAACAAAATCGATATCCCATCCTCATTTTTCTTTTGGAGTTCAGCCACACTATAAAGCACAGTCTCAGAATAATATGGAGTGAACACGCTGCATATACACGTGGAAAAATATGAGGATGCTAGATTCGTCAAACAAAGGTATTGGAAACTCTAAAAGCAAAAGAGATCCATGAAATAAATGGTATGACCTGAATGACAACATCTCACGCACTGGCCTAGTTTTTGGCATTGCCATGAAAAGGGAATTTGCAAAGAACTCCAGCCTACGCCTGGCCTCAAGATTTTTTGGAATATTCGCAGCCGAATCTTTGATAGTCAACAATGAATACAATCTTTTGACTAGTGCTCTCTGCATATCTTGCAAAATTACTCAATCTCATCCAGAAGTGAAAACAGACGTTTCTTTAGAAAAGATAATTGCAGGGTTAAAAACGAAAAAAGATAAATCTCCTCGAACATACCAACTCAGCATCTTTGGGCCACTTCAAATTTTCAAAAAGACGACCTGCAGTCCATGCTTCTGACAATTGTTTCCAGGTTTCAACGTGGTCCCTAAAATATAAATTTGCAACATTATATATTCAACAAAAAGAAAATTTAATGAGCTGGACACATAGGCCTACAATATCAAATTTAACAGACCTCATGTTAATAGAAAGGACATCATGTCGCACAACATCATAGAGATCTTGAACAGCCTCAACAGCACCTTTTTCCAGCAATGGTGTTTCCACCTCTTTCTGTACATTTCCAAAAACAAGGGTTACCGTACATAGTGTCAAAGCTATTCCCAGCCAAAAGTTTGATCAGAGAAAAAATGTCCGGAAAAGCAATTCATATCAATATCAAGTACCCAAAGGAAAAGAAAATCTGATGGAAACATATTTGATTCTGACAGAAGAATATTACATAGCAATTGGGGTTATGGATTTTGAGTTTATGGGGGCGTAGTATGGGATCCGTAGTTGGCGAGAAAATCACCCGTTTGATCGAATATGCTACCTAATCAATTTTTACCTCTTATTTTAGTGTGTGCTTTCGGAGGAGCATGAATCCAAGAAGGAAGTTTGAGCTTGATGCAAGTGGCTAAAATAACTTCTGCTTTATATGATTATCAATCAAATAAAAAGTTATTCTATGTATCAATGCTCTTTCCGAAGTTAAAAAAAAAAAACACCTTTCCCTTGATCTCATGCCTTAATTTAATAAAGTGGTACAAGGTGATAAGTCATATAGCATCAATAGATTTGTGGTAAAATCCCTCTATGATACATTTTTTGGATTGGTAAGTTACATGGGGTTTTGAACCCACAGCATCACCCTGTAAAAGCCCATGGCTTAAGACAGAGATTACTGTACCCAAGTAATCATATTGATTGGCCCTCTGTAACCCCTAAAATAAACAACAATCTGACTTCCACACAAAGGGAGCTTGATCCTGCACATGATCTTAGAACCTTTCAACCATCCCATCAAAGCACCAAATCTTTTCAACCAAATCATACTAAGAGGGCTAGAAGAACAAAGACTCTGCAACACAAATTCTAGCTATAGTTGCTCAAGAAAATATGAAATAGAAGAAAATTCGCATCTAGTATATCAGCAGTTTCAAGCCTCCTCATTTCTTTACATCTCCCCCTAAGGGAAATACTACACCCAATGGGACCCATAGTAGGCAGAATCACACTCATTACTGCATTATCAAACAAAATCACCCTCCATAAATATCACTCCACTCAGCACAATAAATTGCACACCAACAAAGAAAACACAATGAAAATGCATTTAACTCACACAAAGGGAACTTATCATTTTCAGACTAAAGACAAACAATATTTAGAAGGCTTTCACGCACACTGTTCATGATTCAGATTCACATTAAGCAAGTGCATACAAAAATCACTCAAAGTACAAACGGATCAGACCACAAAGCCCTATTTTATATTAAGGATGAAGGACATGAAATCCATAATGACCCATATCAAACTTATCCAGAACATTAGTGTAAGTGTCCAAGAGAGGCTACAATAAACTATTAAAGGTCAACAGTTGTTTGCCTTAGAATTAGTATCAACTAAATCAACAATAAAGATAATATAACAAAATACGAACCAAAATTCCCATTAGTGCAGTGACTCTGGAAATCACAATTGGCAGCTTACTGAGTTGAAAGTCAACATGAATACTCCTGTTCTCAATACTCTTATCAATATCAGCATATATCTGTTTGACCCTGAAAAAAAATGAGATAGTTACAACACAAAGCTTTTGATTCCTATCTTCTTCATCAGTCATATTTCAGATCAAATAATAATATTATAATCTACAGAGCATTTTTATGAAAACTAACCACGTCCTTCCTTCACCATCCAATATTTCGGTCAAAATATGCTTAATCGTATGATGGCACTCCTGAACAGCATACTTCATATATTCATCCCTTGAGATTCTTTCCCAGAGCTCCTCTTGTGAATCTCTACTCTCGACAGCAATATCTTTAGCCAGAAATACCTACATAGTTACATTGAATTAAACTCAAATAAATATAACTATTAAGAAATACCTACATAGTTACATTGCTAAACTGCAGTTGAAGATGCTGATAACAAGTAAAAATAAAGAAAAATTTTAAACCAACTAAATAACCTTGCTGGCAAGAAGAAAAAGGGGCAACTGAACCATGGGCAGATTTCCAGAATTTTTTGGCATAGAAAGCAACTCCATTTCGCTAACAAAAAAAAAAAGGCAGAAACAAATGGCATCATAACAGAGCAACAAGTAGAGGAAATATTGGCGTGCACACAGGTATTTAAACAAAAACCAAAAGAATGAGAGCTGTTAAAGCAATAACAAACAGAAGAGTAAATTTCAGAGTACTCACAAGTTAGCAATATAATCTTCTTCCCTTAGATTTTTTATGATCTCATTCCAAAAGGGTGCAAATCGAGCAGCATCAAACTTGTTCTTCTCCACATCCTTAAAATACGAAGCATTATTAGTTTTCCAGAAATTAAATTCTTAAACATGATCCAAAAACATTAAGGGGGGGATGCGGATTCTTTAGATGGATGGCTCACCTGGCTGGAAGAAGAGTGACGCGTCCTGCAAAAGACATGTTGCATTCAGAAGCAAAACAAAACAAAGCAACAGAAACACACACATATTGGTCCACAAAGAACTGAAATCGTAATATCAACCTTTATTGAGGGGAAAAGAACAAATAAACTCAACCTGTTGGGTAGAGGAACGTGAAGAGTGTTCATAAAAGCTCCAGGAAATTGCTCAAAAAGTTTGTGAAGGGCTTCCAGTGACCTAATCTGAATATCATGACACAAAAATATGGACATTTAAAGCACTTATCAATTGAAGGTGCAAATCATGGTAAGGATACTCTATTTTTTAGGGGTGACCTTTAAGAAATGTTTTTTTTAGCAGTCATTCCAGGAAAGAAGGAGAGACAGAGAGAGTTACCACGTGCGGTGGATAATGGAACTTTTTAATCTGAAACTCCAGAAACATTTTTTTTTCCTTCTTCTTGGTGGTAACTGATGGATGCAGGGAACTACCAGCCACCATCCAAGAACCTCCAGAAATTTGGTTTCACCTATTCTATCCTTCATTTAAATATTTCATCACACTTGATTCTTTTTCTTCTCTTACTTATCTAATGGGTATTAAAGAAAACAGAAACATTACAGAGCTCCGTCTCAAGCATAACACTAAGAGTTCCTTAATATAATAGTACAGACTGACGGTAGAAAGATAACATGTACTCGTGAAGGAAAACAAAATTAGTTTTACCCATTTATTCTTCTTTTTTTTTCTCCCATTCATCTAGGGGTATTAACAAAAACAGAAATATTACAGGGCTCCATCTCAAGCAAAACACTAAAAGGGAGAGTGCCTTAATTTAGTACAGATTAATGGTGTAAAGATAACATGTACACATGTCAGGAAAAACATAATAGGTTTAGCTTCTATGTGCATCACAAATTATTAAAAAGAATCCTTTGAAATCTGACAAAATATGACATACCTCGCCAAGACGATCTCTAGCCCCAAGCAAGAATCCCCACACAGCAGATAAAATAGTGTAAAACAGATAGATATCTAAAAGATAGATCTGTACCAGGAAAAATAAAATTAATAGGATCAGAAGACATGTTCATGCATGTGTGTGAGTGAGAGAGAGAAAGAGTAAAAATAAAATGAAAATGCACCACTCAGTAAAAAAAATAAAAAAATTGAGATTGACTGCAACAAATTAGCTTCTGAAAACCAGAACTATCCACTTGAGATATTCTATCTAAATACCAGAGGGTGGGACATCATTATTCGTGTGCTCCTTACCTAACAATTTTTTTCTTAGTTTTTCCTTTCCGAAGGTACTTATTTGTGGTTAGTTATCTCATACATCCCAGAAAATTTCTTGGATTAGACAATTAGTAACTTCCTACTATCCAAATTGGTGTTTTTAAAATAACATAAATTCTAATTTAACTATTAAATGAACCAAACTCTTCTGCAACAAACCACTTAGTAGCAGAGAGCTCCCAAAAAAGGACAAATTCTTGGCAAAATGGCTTTAAGCTGATTTACAAGGGAAGGTGACTCTAGAGCTGCATCAAAGGCTTTTAAAGTAAGTACAAGCCTGATCCCAGACCTTCTATTTAAGATTTAAGTGGGCCCCTTGAAAATAAGCACTAAATAAAAAGTTAATAGGGCAATAAGTAATTATTAAGGATATGACATCTTTCTACAAGTATCCATACCACTCCAGTGACCAGATGGTGTTTTTCACTTAAGGGGGGAGACTTTTTGGACCAAATTGTTTCAGAAAAATAAATTGAATCACAAAAAGAAACCAGAGGGAAAATAAAGCCATATCAAAACATGAGTCACAACTTACAGCAACCACTGGAGCCCATAAGCTAGCAACTGCCAATGCATTATGGTTATCTGCAATAAAAGAAAGCAGCATAAAGATCCAGAAGCATCAATTAGGACAACTAAGACTATCCAATTAAAAACATAAATCTGCACACATAAAAGGGCAGAGAAGACTATATTACATCACACAACTCAAAGAAATGGCAAGACCACAAGACTATCTAACCTTCAGTCAGAAGCCAAGTAATCAGTGGTTTTTTTTTTTTTTTAAAAAAAAAAAAAAAAAAAAAAAAAAAAAAAAAAAAAAACTTACACGAATTGACAACCAATTCATTGAAGCCAATTTCCGAACTTATTTTTTCTTCCTTTTTTTCATTTGACCAAAATGAAGTCTAAATGATAAAAATTTGAGTCTACCAACAATAGAGATTTGCTTTATCTTGTGCATTATTGTTATGACAAGGCTTATTCAGCTTTTTAATAATATATTATTAGTTATCTAAAAAATGATAGACAGTCCACCTCTACAATGGAAGTATACTGTTATGACATATGAGTACTATTGGTTTAGTTGTAAGGGCAAGTGGGTCATTTTGTATTATGGAGGTTCACATATAAATATTACATGTATTTAGGGTTAATTGATATAAAGACAATAATACCAGATTATTTCACTGGTACACATGGCACTGAATAGTCGACCACTGTTGAACACCAAACACCCCATTCGATCACCACTAACCATGTGATGTTGGCTGTAGTTGGGTATATACCAAGAAGTACTTACCTAATGGGTCTATTGAGTGCTCAAAGGCTCGTCTTGAAGCCAAAGAGTATACTCAAACATATGGCATTGATTATTTTGAGACCTTTTCCTCGGTTGCTAAGATTGCCTTGGTTTGCATTTTCATTTCCCTAGCTGCTAATCTTGGTTGGCCGTGATTTCAGTTAGATGTCAAAAACAACTTCTTACCAGGCGATTTACAGGAGGAAGTCTACATGGAGCAACCCCCGAGGTTTGTTTCTCATGTGGAGTCTTGGAAGGTTTGTCGATTGTGCAAATCCTTGTATAGCCTCAAACAATCTCCCAAAGCGTTGTTTGGGAAGTTTAGCGACGTTGTCAGTTTTGAAATGTGTCGCTTCCAATCTGATCATTCTATTTTCTCTTCCACTTTTGTGAGAGGAAAAATTTTCTTGATAGTTTTTGTTGATGACATCATCATAACTGGTGATGACCAAAAGGGATAAGTTAAAGGGGTTTCTTCATTCTCATTCCAAATTAAGGATCTGAGAAAGTTTTTTTTGATAAGTAATGAGAACTTTTAATAAAGAAACAAAACACCTACTAAGTGCATAAAATAAAAGGGAAATTACAAGGAACTGGAGAAGGAATACAAGTAAAGAAGCTAAAGCAAGGGAATTCATGAGAGTAAGGCCCCCAACCCAAGCCCAATCAAATAATAAACCAAAGAAAAGCTCAACAAGTTTAGAGGGTGATTGCTCCATATCAACAAGCCCAACAACTAAGGATCTGAGAAAGTTACAATATTTCTTTCTTGGGCATTGAGGTAACACGTTCCAAAGAAGGAATTAATCTATCGCACAGGAAATATGTGTTAGATATTTTATTAGAGACTGGCCTATTAGAGTCAAAACCTATAGAGGATATTTTTTTTTTTTTTTTTTTTTGATAAGTGAAAACCTATAGAGGATCTTATGGATCAGGAGGATATACTACCTAATCCAGAGTGAAATTGTCGGTTGGTTGGTAACTAAAACTACCTCACCATAACTCGGCCAGATATATCCTTTGTTGACAGCATAGTAACTGAACACAAGGCAGTACCTCGCCTTCCACACAAGGAGGCTGTTCTTCAGGTTGTGAAATATCTCAAAGATTGGGCAGGATCACCTTCAAATAGGAGATCTACTACAGGGTATTGTACCTTCCTAGCAGAAACTTGATCATATGGAAAAGTAAGAAACAAAGTGTGGTGTCCCACTCTTGTGCAAAGACTGAATATAGGGCCATGGCCCATACATCGTGTGAACTCATGTGGATTAAGTAACTTCTAGAGGACTTGAAGTTTATTGTACAATTTCCTATGACTACATATTGTGACAACCAAACAAATATTCATATCGCTTCAAACTCAGTGTTTGATAAAGGACAAAACATATAGAAGTGGATTGCCATCTATATGTGGATTGCCATCTTGTCCATGAAAAAGTGGAGAGTAGCATAATTGCTACACTATATGTCTCTACAGGGAATCCAGCTGCTGATATGTTCAAGAAATCATCGTGCAAGACACGTTTAGATGTGTTTTGTAACAAGTTGTGGTGTTCACATACATTAAAGAGTATTGTTTTTATTTTTTTGGAAAAATACACAAAACCCTCAAGTGGTTTTCCCTTAAAATACGGAACCCTCCTAAGGTTTTGAGTGTAACACTTAACCCACATTTGGTATAGTTTTATGTGTAAACCATTAATTGTGTAATACTTAATCGCCTCTGGGTTTTTGAGTGTAACAAAACCACCATGTGGCATTGTTTTATGTGAGAATACAGCTCTAAATTTACACATAAAACAAAATCACAGGAGGGTTTTATGCTCATGCTCAAATACCATAGGGGGTTAAGTGTTGCACAATTAATGTTTTACACTTAAAACAATACCACCGTTAAGTGTTACACTAAGAACTTGAGGCTGGGGCTTTTGTATACTTTTTCCTTTTTGAAATTTTATTGAAGCTGAAAAAACATCACCTAGTACACAAGGTGTGTGTGGAAAAATAAGAGTATCGCTTATTTATTCATTCAAACAACTGAAGCAGAAAAATTTGGGGTGGAAAGAGAAAATACAGGAGGTATCCCCATACATAGCCAACAAAGTCCATCATATATAGTACAAAAAAAGAAAAGAAAAGAGGGAAAAGAACTTAGATTTGTTCATGAGGAAGCCAAAAGATATTCAAACAAACAAAATCAAAAGTTATATTCAACAAATTAACAAAATATATAGGCCCAAAGCACAATCTATGAATCTTAAAATTCATAATGGGGACTTACTTTTAGATACAAAATCATGCCAAGAATATGATAAATTAGTCATATCTACTATGACCCTTGTTGGTTTCACCAACGGCTGGATCTGCAACAACCAACAAAAAAAAATTCAGGCCTAAAACAGATCAACGAAAACACAAAAAATCATGTTATATGTCACTAACCTGGAGAAAGTAGGCAAATGAAAACTTTCCAGTCAAAACAAGAAGCCAAAAGAACATATACCTGTAAAATTACCAATGTAAGCGATGAAAGCATTTCTCATATTTTCAAAAAGGCATTAAAAAAAACTACCAGTGTATGAATTTGTGTTCCAAAGGTATCTAATATTGAAAGTCAAATTTCTTTTTTAATTTAGTGGTCTGCCTTATCATCTTCTTGTTCTCTTTTTCCCTCCCTATTTGTATGAAGAGGATTCATATATCTTTCCAGAATCTAGAAGAAATTTCAAAGCAATTTCAACAGTTCTTGTACTTTTTATTTTATATGTATTCTCTTTTTCTTCTTTTTTCCTATTTCCCATGTGCTACAGCGGAAATAATTCTTGTACCAACAATAAACTAAAACTTTTCTCTTATGCTACACCAGGAGAAGTTTCTTCCTTGCTTTCTAACTTCATTCTCAATATTTTATTTTGTTTTCACCCGACTAAGAGAAAGGGACAGACAAACAAAATAGATAAGTCTAAAGAGAAGAAATAAATTCTTCTTAATGAGTTATATATATATATATATAGAAAGAGAGAGGGAGGAGAGAGAGAGAGAGAGAGAGAGGGGGGAGGGCGAGAGAGAAAGTGGGGGCAGTTAGCACTAGTGATTACTTGATAAAATCAGTAGTCCTCTCATACATGCCACGTCCAACATAATACCGCTCCTTTGATGAACAAAAACAACAAATAAACAAAAATCAATTAACCAATGAATATAAATAAAGAATAATGGAAACCACAAATCCAGGCGTAAGAGACAAAATAAATAAATGACAAGAGACAAGAGAATTAAAACCTGGCGCATCCACGTCACAAAGCGCACTAAAGGCCAGCGATCACATTGATTAGTTAGACTGTGGCAGGCAGGTATTCGCATAAGGATACTAAGGAAAAATTGGACACCAGCATAGATGCCGACTACAATATAGTACAGTCTGAAAATAACTGAATTTGCATTTGGTTTACTCTCTTCCTGGAGAGCTTTCCTGTATGAGAGCACATAGAACCAGAAAGGAAACCAATGATTTACCAACAAAGAGATAAGTAGAGAAACAATACCACCAAGCAGTAAATGAAGTTCTGGAAGAAGAGCTTACACATAAAGAAAACATATGAAGACTGAAGCAACACTAAACCATAGAAAACGGAGAAAAATTCGAGAAACAGCCAAGCGCCGCGTTGTAGAATATGCACCATACATCATGAGAATGTCCAAAACACCTAAATGAACAAATGGTAACTTCAGAATTTAATGGTAGTTTTAAAGTGGCAAACAATAAAGAAATAATGTACATTAGTTAGGTACAATGTTGGTAGAAGTGTGCTTCAAGCGCCAAGCCTTAAGCTCTTTTTGCCCTTAAAGCTAAGCACCGTAAAAAAAGTGTGCTTTTTAATTTTATTTCTTAAAATAAACTTACTAAAATTACTTGTTAGATCTTAATGCTATTAATATAGGCCCTAGGACCCAATAGGCCTTTATGCCTAAGTGCAACGCACGCTTTCACAAATACAGTTTACGTACAACTTAGAGGACTAACATAACAAATCACCCACAACATATTTTGCAGGAAGAGAAACTTACTCTCAAAGAACTTCATCACCACAAACGTTGGACCAAGGCTAAGAACTTCCCGTAAGGTTTTGGCATTAAGATGTCCATTATTGAATGCAATGATTGTGAGAGCCTGAAATATTAATTTTAAATAAAAAAATAAAAAAGTAAAATATGTTAAAGAAACGAATACTTGCATAAATAATAGATGGATTTAACCAAAGTATTCATAAATAGATAAAGGATAAAATCACAATATTATTGAATAAGATATAGGTCAGGCTGAGGAATCTATAGCAATGAGAAGATAGAAGGAGGGGTGAAGAATATTTTGAATTACAAGTAATACACCACCAAAGATATTCATAGGCAAAAGGTACACTAACTCCAGAATGTATTCTAGCATACACCAAATTAAAGTTATACATAGGGATCCATTTTTTTTGATAGGTCAACACAGGGATCCATTTAAGCAACGTTTACATTTAAGAAGAAGGAGAAGAGCACAGTGAATTTTTTTTTTTTTTTTTCAAAAAAAGAAAAGTAAATAAGATACATCAACAGATTTTATTAGTGTTCTTAACTTCTAGTTTCGTTTTCCTTTTTCAGAGTCAGGAGAGACACAATGGAAGGTGTGGAAGAGAATATTTTTTTGATAAGTAATAATAACTTTATTGATCAAGAAAAGCCTAGTACATAAGGAAAATACTAGAGCTGAAACATGTTACATCCAATCATCAATAAAGGCAAGGATTGAAGGAAAAGAGTGGCTGGAAACATGCAGGATATTGGCAACAATCTCAGCAAGTTAACAAATGTTTGAGTTCACAACAGAGATATAATGTATATAAAATTGAGCATTCAATATGGACATGCAAACCTGAAACATCATAACAAGAAATATCCAGAGACGGTGAAAACTATGATAAAGATGAAGAAATGTCCGGTGCTCAACAAATGAAGTTTTCCCTCGACGCTGACTTCCGCCACATGCTAGCATGTTCTGTAACAAAAAGAGTAGAATATTTATGCAAAGAAATTCTCAAGGCACCATAAGATACTAAGAATTTAAATCCTAAGGGTCCAACTGGTACTGAGACAAAAATTCAAATTCCAAAAGTATAAATATCGAAAACAAGATAGAATTAACCTATTCTGTATTGAGGACAAAAAGAATTAGAGTACCAAAATTCATGTATTCCTCTCTTTCTTCACTTATTTGCAAAAGTCCATAGATTGTTCTTATGAACAATGTCAAACGTTGTTTCTCACATTTCATGCAATTAAACATAATTGATTCATTTCATCCATGTTTTCTAGCTTTCCAAAATTTAAAAGGAAAGATAATACAAATCAGAAACTAAATAACCAACTCTCACCATTTTTTCCCAATAACAATAACTCCATCATCCCAAAATAAATTTTCTTGGTCCTAAATGGCACAATTATCAAGAGTTTAGTAATCATTCTAAAATGCCCTTCACTCTATCTCTTGTGGGCACAACTTCTAGGGATAATCTTCTTTACTTTTCTTAAAAAGGTTGAGATAGTTTAAGAAAACTTCGAAGTGTTTGCACACTTGGAAAGTGAACACTTATTTTGGGATGTCCCAAAAAAAATAGATGTTTTGGTGCCGCACAAAATTGCAAAAACAGCTTGTGTGCAGGAAATGATAAAAGAAGGAGCAGTACAACCATAAACTTTACCACCTAGAACAGTCTCAAGCCTAGGCTTCACCACATAGGGTTGCTTGGAATCACCACCAAGTCCTCAGAAAATTCCAATAGAAATTTCATTAAACAAATCAAGCGATCCCCATTGTAGTACAATAGCGCACTTATATAGACTACTAGGACTCAACCCTAACCCTAATTGATGTGGGCCAAAGACCAATTATTGAATTACGAAAAATAATATTAACTCTAGGAAATCAAATAAAATAATAATAACCTAATTAGCTAGTAAGATATAAAATAAAATCCAATGGATCGATAGTAAAATACAATTGACTTTTAAAATTAAATGAAACTAAATTAAAATAAAATTGTCTTTGTGCTCCTTGCATCACATTTACTATAGGATATGGAGAATAATTCATCAGAAAGCACAAATAACCAATTTCCAACCATTTAAACAGTTAGAGCAGCTAACCTTTGATCTCAGTTTTGGCTTTTGGAAAAATGACGAACTTTTACGCCATGGCCAACTAAGTTCAAAGCAATGAAGTGACCTGATGAAAAAATAAAAGTGGAATAAAAGGTCAGTCATAAAGATATAACAAAATTTTATAAAACAAAATTTGTTTCAAAAATCACACCAGAAGTACTCATTAAAATCATCATAATTTCTCCAGGAAGAATGAGATGCTCGTCCATTATCATTGTTTGCAGCTTCCTGCGCAAATTTTGTGCATAAGTCAACCACAAAACACTGAGATTAGTGAAAATATGCAAGACAAGAAAAGTTCACCCACTAAAGACATAATTACTTTTAAGTACCAAGATTTTCAAACAATCACCAGCCTATATAACACCAGATTAAGTTGAGGCAAAACTAACATCTGGAACCTGCTTTCAACTCCTTGGAAACAATAAAATAACTACTGATATATAAGGCCAAAATCTTGAATTTGTGCAGAACACTACAACTCTTACAACATCCCTGAGGGAACAACCTCTGCTAGCTCAATGGAAGCCAAAAACACCTTAAAATCAATCAATCTAACCTTTATCCCATGCCAAGATCTTAAACTATCCCACACAATAATAAATCCTAAAGCTTAAAGGTTTAACCCATTGATATTTATCAAAGGTAGGTCTAATCAAGCACAAAGCGTTGTCCCCCCCCCCCCCAAATAAAAAAATAAATAAATAAAGGTTTATATTCCGGATTGGGTTCATCCCTGTAGTAATCGTACAACACACGCTGAACAAGAAAATTGAAGAAAAAAAAAAAGTGTTTGCTTTTTTTTTTTTTTTTTTTTTTTTTTTAAAAAAAAAAAAAGTGTTTGCACAACTCAATGATAAGCAAGACTAGAAAACAGTTATAATCAGCATAGTGAATGAATGTATATTGTATAGCAAACAACCAAATATCAAATTTCATGTTAGCTAAATGAACAAAACCCAACACAGTGAATGAATGTATATTGTATAGCAAACAACCAAATATCAAATTTCATGTTAGCTAAATGAACAAAACCCAACACACCCTGAAAATGAAATTTAAAAAAACAAAAAAGTGTTTACACAACTCAAGGATAAGCCAGACTAGAAAACAGTTATAATCAAGCATAGTGAATGAATGTATAGCAAACAACCCAAAATCAGATTTCATGTTAACTCAATGAACAGAAAGAAACATACCGCAGAGACAACCTCGTACAAAGGAGAGATGACTTCATCAAGGAACGACACACCATTGTCAGAATTGCAACTATTGGCTGGCTGTGCAATCTGCTGCCTCAAAATCTCATCCATTTCCCTTGCCATCTGGATATGAAATTCATGATTCAAAGAATGACTGAAGTGAGGTGGAAAAGGTAAGTAGAGATTACCAGAAAAGTGACAACACATGCGTCATAAATTTCAAATAAATTCAGCATAAGAAATTCAGATGGCTCTACTAGTCTGTAAAATGGTAAACCACAGGCTACTCTATGCTAACAAGGGTAAAACTTAGGTACAGTTCCTTAGGCTAGGTACATTAGGTTCCTAGTTGAATTCAAATACATTGAATTTAAATATTCTTGAAAAATATAACATTATTTGTATTTCATTGGTTAATGCAACCATGTGTTTGAATTCAATTGGGGAACCTAATGTACCTAACCTAAGGAACTATACCTAAGTTTTACCCTGCTAACAATAGAGGAGCCAGGGGAGGGAGGGGGAACTCAAGATACATATTTAGAGACAAGAAATTGATAATTCACAGCAAATATGAATGAAAAAACCATGAGAGATTCAATTAAATTTATCTTAAACCCCCACCCCCCAAAACAACAGAAATAAGCAGTCCTATAAAAATTAAATGTCAGTGACTGCCTTAAATTCCATTTAACTTCGTGCACAAGCATTAAATATTGGGCAAATGTCACTGGTGGAAAAGGGGAAAAAAAATCAAGAGAAAGCAAGTGCACAATAAATTATTAATTTCTACACAAGTGACTGCACTAAATTTAAGTTCATCCACAGCACTTCAGGTTTGGACCAACTTTTAAAGAGGAAAAATTAAAAACCTGGAGACAATTATTTCCATAAGTTCAGCAAATACACAAAAAAGGAAATCTTGATGCTAGAAATTGCATAAAATCAATTGCACTGAACCCTAGTAGAAACACTAAGAATCTGGACCAACTTTCATTGAGTGTGTGCGGAGGGTTTTTTTTTCATTGGGGAAAAGGGCGGGGGAGGAACTCCCCCAAAAGAAAACAATCAAGAAGCAAGGCTAGAATATTAAAAACAAGAGCTTAATACTGAATCCAACAAGAAATTTTGTGTTGGGATTTTTTTTTTGGGAGGGGGGAGGGGGAGAAAAACTCCAAAAGAAAGCAATCCACAAGCAAGGCTTAAATATTAAAAACAAAACCTTAATACTAAATCCAACAAGAAATTTTATGAATCAATCACTCCTGGATTAACTTACATGATGAAATATGTAGCACAAGCATTCTGGAAGAAATCTAATGTTGGCTGCTTCACCCCATATCAGAAAGTACAAAGAAACAAACAGTAATTTCTTTTCCTTGCTAACAGCTTCCAAGCTGCAAAAAACCATATTTATTTCATAACTCTCAATCACCAAAAATCATTAACAAGAATTAATTCATTGAACAGCCACAAGGAGTAATAAAAAAAATAAAAAATTAAAAAGCCATACTTGCTCCAAACAGGCTGGATGCACAAGTAGTTACACCATTTAATGTAATTGTCGAGGGACTTCAGAAATACCTTCTGTACAGCAGCCTCATCCAATATCTGAAGCAATAACAAGGAAAATATCATGATTCGATGGATTAAACTGTGTAAATGAAAAAAATATATATATATATATATATATATATATATATGTGTATATATAAATACAATTCGACCAACCAACAAATAATGAAGTACCAAACTGTAATACATACCACCTATTTGACATAAACAGAAATTCAACAATTTAAATTTAAATCTCTTCAAATCCACACTCCATGCTTCTTCTTTTTTTGTTAAGTACATTACATGCTTCTTACTCAATATACATTGTCAACTTTCAAGTTTCAACCCCAAGTCCCCAACACCTTCCCTCCCAAAAAGAAACCCCTCAAAATTGAGTCACCTGTACTTTTAGGCTAATAATTAAAAGAATGAATCATTTCACATATATGAATAAGATTTTATTTTAATCGTGAATTCACATGTCAACTCATTCTCAAGATGAGAGAACAACAGTTGCTAGACCTGAAATGAATAATACTTCATACTTTAATGGATTGGATGGCTACGACAGGCTTGTTTTCTTTTACAAATGTTCTTAATTTGATTGATTTTTGCATTGTTTAATACTTTGTTATTTGGGCATTCCTATTGTATACTTCCTGTGTACTTGGGCTTTTGCCTTCTCTTAATGCAGTAAAGAATCTTACTACCAATAAAAAATAAAATAAAATAGATATTTTTAAAATATAACAAGTAATGCGTTGCATTGACCTATAAATAACAGACAGCGATAGTTTATTAAAGTTGTATTTACTACAAGTGGAGAAACAATAAACCATCTTCTTCTCCATTGCAATGCTGCAAGGAAGTTATGGTTGCTGCTGTTCTTTTTGTTTGGGGTTTCTTGAGTTATGCCTAAGTCGGTGGGCCAGTACAGGAATTTTAAAAAAGTCATTTTAATAGACACCTAAGTAGCATCATATGGAATGATCAAAAAGTAGCATCATATGGAATCCCTTTTTTTTATATAGTTAATAAACCAGTTTTATTAAAAGAAGATCACTCTGTGTGCATAAAGCATGAACACCAGAGTGTCAAATAATTACAAAGAAGTAGACACAAATGTGAAACCTAAATCTTTAATAAAGCAAACAAGAGAAGTAGAAGATGTGAAACCCCAAGCTCAAGACCACTGAAACCAAGCAGTAACAAAATTCTCAAGCAATTTGCCCTCAAAGCTCTCACAATCCTCAAAGATAAGTCTATTGCGTTCGGTCCAAAGAATCCATAACAAACAAGCGGGGAACATGTTCCAGATAGAAGAAGAATGTCTCCCAAACCAATTCTGCCAAGCAAAAAAAAGGTCCCTAAGTAGGACCCAAACCACCCCAAAAGACCAGAGAACAAAATTCGACAAACCAACAGCCTTAGGACAATGTACGAATAAATGGTCCACCGTTTTCCCATTCTCTCGACACATGCAACACCAACCCGCCAAGATATACCCCTTTCACATAAGATTATCCGTAGTAAGAATCTTTCCCCACACCACAGTCCAAACAAAGAATGCAACCCTCCTAGGGGCCTTAACCCCCCCCCCCACAAATACACACACACTTCTCCACGGAAAAGGCTCGCCTTGTGAATCCATCCTTATCACACTATAAAACAAGCGTGTATCAAACACCCCATTGCAATTCCTCCTCCACCGCCAACCATCCATCTCCTCTCCAGATGGGGTATGAGAATTTAGTAACTAAAAGAACTCCACAACTGACCCAATCTCCCAATCATTAAAGTTTCGGTTGAAAGTCACATCCCAATCATATGGAACCCTATACCATTATCTCATGGGGAGAATTTGGAGGGAGAGGAATACTCAAACTTTTGAGGGAACTGAGCTCTTGATGATGAGATAGAAGTTTATTTCTGAAATCTGTAGTTGATTGGATTAGTGCTGTTAAGAGTTTCTCATCTTTATCCTTCTTGAATTTTAAAGATGGATAATTTAAGGGAAAGGCATATTATTGGGGTAGATTCATGTTATATGTGTAAAGCAGGTGGGAGATCATCATTCATTTGCCTCTTCAATGTGCCATCCTTAGAGACTTATGGACTATGGTTTTCAGTCTCTTTGGGGTCCACTGGGTGATGCCTAGAGGCGTATTGAAGCTGTTAGTTTGTTTGCAATACCAATTTGGTCAACATCAGAATATAGAAATCTGGATGTTGATTCCTCATTGTGTCATGTGGTGCATTCGGAGAGAGGAATGATGGGAGCTTAGAATAATGTGAGAGATCAGTCTTAGACTTGAGACTTTCATTCCTCATTATTTGAGTAGATGACAGCTTCATGACAGTATTCATTTTCAAAATTACTTGAGATGCTTTATCATTGTAATTTCCATGCCTAATTGCTGGTATACTTTACCGTGTACTTGGGTTATGCCCATTTCATGAGTATAATACATTATTCACTAATAAAAAATAAATCTTATTGGACTTTTTGGATTTTTGAAACTTTAGATCTTTTTTCTTTTCTTTTTTTTTTTTTTTCTTTGATGACATGGGAACCTCTCCAGGGCCTTTTTGAAACATTAGATATTAGCTGAACCACTGTTTATTTTCTCTACTTTCCCTTTCCATATCTCTTACAAACATCCCAGGAACTAGGGCAATTCGCACTGCAGATTAATTTTGAATGAATTTTAATTACTTAAAAAGAACAATATACCCTCCACAAAATCAAGAGATTTCCAATCTTACCCATCAAAGAATAAAAAGAGATTGACAAAAACATATAGTTGCACAAGCCTACAATGTACTTTTTGATAATTGTAGTATTATTGTATTCAAAAACATATAGTTGCACAAGCCTACAACATACTTTTTAATAATTGTAGTATTGTTGCATTCATAAAACCAAAAAAAAAAATATTCTAGTATTAGTTTGCAAGATGACAAGTCTCAATTTTATATTTTCAAATTTGTACAGTCTTCACTAGCAAAGGAAAAATCTCTGCATGCTTCTGAAGTTCTAAAAATAAGAACATATTAAAAAGCATTCAATTGTGATTTTCCCTTACAAAGGATCAAAAGAAGGGAGAGAGAAACTCTTTGGATGTATTCTTTTTTATTCTTTTTCCTTTTATCTCTGTGGCAGTTAATCCTTTGGAAATTTCCTTATAGCGTTGAAGTAAATTTACACAATAATCTAGTAGTTTTTAAACCCAAATGTTTAAGGTTTATTTTCCAAAAATCTTGACCAAAGAGTGAATGTATCGTGGAAGGTAAATATTCAATAATAATAAAAGAAATTGGAAATATAGAAGCTTCCAGATTAGTTGTGGCATGCACCTTTCAAGCACCACAGTTTTCACAAAATTTTGCAAGTTTCCTTATTCAATTTTTTTAAGAATTAAGTTCTATTTTGCCCTTTGTGTATTCTTCTCGGGTTTCCTCTGGTGTGCTCAGCAAATACTTCAGTGTATGTCTCCTCTAGGTAATTAATGAACATCTAATACAGCATCCCGGATAATGCAATTATGTGACAAGAAAGATTTGAGATTTACCGGTTCAGATTCTTCAGGAGTATGAAGCCGAGATTGCTCATTTGCAAGGAGATGAATTATTTGTTCCCGCTGGTTAGAAACATTGTCCTTCTGATAACCATAAACTTTAAGCATTAGATGCAAAAACAACTTATAACAGTACAAAACCAAAATATATTAATCTCACAAACAAGACAAGGAGGATTTCAAATCCAACATATGGACATAAGAGGAAGAAGACAATGAACAAAGGGGGAACCCTCCCTAACCCCATAAAATGATACACCTTACAACCAAAACTCTACAACAACAACAACAATAATAATAAATATAAATCAATCCAATTGATGTTATTTGGCTGTATCTCACTGAAAAGATCAAACTCAAGCATTCTACTCTACATTTACCCATACACGAGCAAAAGACTAACATTCAGGACAACCAGCATTCAGACCAAAAGAATTCACACGCAAAAGGGGATAGATAACACAAAAATCCAAGAATAACCAAGAGCCTCCAATCCAAAAGAATACTACAGACTTGTATACATGAACCACTATAGGGGGCTGACTGTACGCCTCAAAAAAAGCAGCAAGACCCCTTATCCACATTTGCAACACATTTTAAGAAAAGCCCCACCAACATAATGCAGCCCAAAGGCTTGGTCCATGAGGCAAAGACACCTATCACTATCCAAACATTTCAACCTCCATATTTAAAATCATAGAAACACAGACCTGAAATCCAAATATATAGTGCAGAAAATCAAGCATATCAGCATTCCTTGTTGCAGGGATAGGAAAATCCACAGGCAATTTTGGTAGGCCCCTGTAGTACTTTAAAGCTGACACTGCTGCTCGCACCTGGCAATAAGTTCCTCAGGTGAATAGATGGCAGAAGCAACCGAATATGAACTTGAGAATTACATAAAAGGCAACAAACTAACCTCAAGCATATGCACGATGGCATTTGTTAAGGTATGACCATCCAACGGGATAATGTTATAAGCAATTTCTTCTGTCATCTCCGCATCAGATTCCATCAGCCGTTTAAGCTGCAGGTCACATAAAATCAGCCCAACATCAACAGGGACACCAACATCAAACAGGAAAAGTACAACTATCAAGCATCTCAGGTAAAGTACCAAAAGAAAACAACCCGAGGCATTTATCCACTCAAGCAAAGTCTTGAGGAATAAAAGCTTCAGGTCAGAGACAGATTTTTCAAATCCTTCAAAAGTCCTGAGCTCTCCTGCCAAATGTCCCACATGAGACAATGGGGGATTACTCTCCAAATCGCCACACTATCGCCACTATCGCCACACTATCTATAGAACTTCAATAATTTTTTTCAGATTACAAGTAATAATTAATATATACATCAAATGCATTGCATACAACCCAGGTAGGGTTAGGTTATATACATTCTAATTATGAGAAGGGGTTATTCGAGCGTATCTAAATAGATACTATGTTTACATATGGATCCCTACGTCGTTACATTCCATTTAGGATTAGGAATAGGCGTAATCGGACCTGCTTTTTACATCTCTCTCGTTATTTGGGACCCTATTTATCTCTTTGGGCTTCTATTGAATCGAGAAATAGGTTTGATTGTCTATCTTTTTGATATAATATATATAAGGCATCCTCCGGATAATTCAAATCGAAGGAGAATTTTAATACAAACGAGTGTATGCTTTTCATTTCCATATTCAGCTTCTGACATCCCATACAAATAGGCTATTCGAAAAGAAAAGAAAAGGTAAAGGTTTGCATTCCTACAAATATTGCAAAAGATAACTTAGAAGATGTCTAACCTCTTCAGGAACTTCATTAGTTAGCTGTTTCAGCACTGTCCCTAAAACTTTCAATGTTGCAAACACTCGTTTCCTTTTAACTTTCTTCCGTTCCAACCTGAAATTGACAATTCGTAAGTTTTAATAAAAAATAAAAAAATAAGTAAAAAAATAAAAATAAAAAACATAATGGAAAACAAAGTTGGACAAAGCGTGATTTTCATTATTAAAAAATCAAGAACTGTGAAACAAACATCTAAGGATATGAAGTACAAGCATCAATATATATATTAAAGATAGGCCTTGGAGTCAGAGAAATGGGTGATGAGTAGCTAACAAGGAAATGAAAGAAGAAGAAAAAAGACTATTTGACATATAGCACATTTTGAAGATACCATCCTGTATCAGCCAATACACAATGGAAATATTAACATTGAGTACCATCTTGTATCAGCCAATACACAATGGACATTTTAACATTTAGAAGATACCATCCTGTCTCAGCCAATACTAAACTCTAAACACCCAACATAGACTGAATGTGCAGCTTCATAAGTAATAAAATTCATTGCAAAAGTAAAAAGAGAGGCGCAAACCTAGTACACGGGAAGTATACAAAGGATGTGCCAAAAAAAATACAATATAAATTATCTAAGATTCATGTGATCCTGGAACACTCTAATAAGTTCGAAGTCAAGAAAGCTGATTCTCCATACTCCAAGAGCTAAGAAAAAACCTATGGGTTCACATTCATAAAACTAGAAGACGGGTTTTCAGAATGACTTTTTGTTCATTTCTATTTTTTCTCCTTTTTTATTTTTTCACAGAGGGGCGGGGGTGGTCAGGTTTGTATAGATGTTGGCACTTGGCAGAAAGAATAATTGGTTAAGAAAATTTTGAGGGGCACGTGATTGAGCTAAAGCTGCTGTTTTTTTGCACATTGTTTGATTGGATGTCAGCCACAGGATTATTTTGCTTTTCTAACCTTCTAGAATTCATAGATTCTTGCTCTATTTGAGCTGTATTCTTTCGCCTTGTATACATCCAGTGTACTTGGCTTTCCTTCAATAAAACTTATTACTTACCAAAAAAAAAAAACAATGCCAGGGAGGTGCTGACTATTTAACTAAGTAGTTCTTCATACAATTCGAACTGTTTCAAATACTTATTTATATCAAACTGTATTCAGTACAATCATTGACAAGAAGCAGTAGATGTCACTAATTTTTTTTTTATAAGTCAGTAGATGTCGGTAATTGACATATACATATGTGTATGTGTATTTTCAAAGTTTAACAGATGGCTTTTTATATGCCATATTAAACACTTCCCATAAATATCTTATTTCCAATTTTTCAGAAATATATTTTGTGTGTTTCACATTAAATCAATGTGCACTAACCAAAACTGATAAATATCATAAATACCATATCATATCTGTTGCAACCAGATCTGGAATCAAGAATTATGACAAGAATTAGTCCCCAAGTCTTTTCTTTAGATACTTCTTATTCTTCCCATTCTCTTTCTAATTTCATATTCTTGTGGTTCATTCAGCTGGAAAGCATTTCTGAGGATAAAGCAGTTGTAGACAGAAAACAGAACGCGTTAAACTTTGTCCCTTCCCTACGGTCAGGAGAGTGGTCTGATATAGGGTGTCGTCCTTCTATGGAGGATACTCACATCTGCATTGGTGATTTGGCTAAGAAGTTTGGTTATAATTTACACAGTGGAAACGACAAAGGCTTCTGACCATGGCTCTCCCTCTCCCCCCTCCCCCTCCCCCTCTCGTCCCTACCTCCTTCCCTCCTCCTCCCTCATCCAATCCCATTATCCCTCCTAACCATTACCCAGGCCTTCTCCCTCCCACACCTCCCTGCTTTGGTTCATTCCCCTCACAACCCACCATAGGATGGCCACTCCCCCATTATCAATTTCCACCCAAAACCTTTATCACCCCCACTCAACCAATATATCCTCAAACCAATCCTAGGATCACCCATACACAGCCTCTTCCAACCTTGCCTCATCCTAAATGGGTTAACATGAAGAAAAAAAAAGCGGGTAATCACCGCACCCTGGGTTCTCGAGTTTGCTCTTTTCGCGTGGGTGCGAAACTTTTTTCTTTTGACTATGATGGGGGTCGTACAGCTCCATATCATATCATCGAAAAGAGGGGACGGTTTATAGGGTCCCTATGGTTGGGATTGAAGAGCCTTCAATGGCTGATTAATACCTGGGAGTTATTAAGGCAAGCAGAGGATTTGAAAGGCTTCTTTCGATTTCTAAGGACAGAGTACAGTACCTTGGAACTAAGCTGCCTGCAAAATCAAAAAGGGAGGTTTGTGGAATTATGTGAGTACCATGGCGGGGCACAACGTGGTGGAATTCGCATTCCTGAGGGATTTCGGGGCAAGCATTGGGATAGATTTGTGAAGGAGCTCCACTCCTTCTTCCCTGATACGGCCTTGCCGGCGAAGCGCCACACCGGAAAATCTAATCACGGTCAAGGAGAACCCAATATGGAGAAGCGAGATTCTCGCGATGGATTAAAGGCTTCGGTTTCGGAATTTTTGAAATCGCGTGATACTCGCGATTCTTTAAAGCAACCAGAAGAGTCAATGAGCACTGGTTTACCGCGTGCTAGATTGGACCCCGCTGCCCCTCGCCCGACCCGTCTTCATGATTTTGAATGGCAGCCTCTAAACAAAACGCTGCGTATAACTAAAGGAGTGGATGGGAAAAGAAGGGCTGAATGGGTGGGCCTTAGAACTAAAGCTATTGGCTTGGCCCAAGAGATCACTCGGGCCGTAACACAAGCCCAAGCCTTAGCTAATGGGTTAAGCCACGATCAGGAGAGGGTCGACCCAAGTCTGGAATCTTCCCCCACCGTCAACGAGTCCGAAGCTCAAGCCGCCGATAGTGATTCTTGTTCCTCGGACGACGAGATTCAAGCCGACGACACCGATCCTCCTCGCGAGACGCCGGAGATGCGCGAAACTCCGGAGATGGCGATTGTTTGTATGGCTCCGTCGTCTCCTTCATCGGTATGGGTTGACTTGGCGGTGATGGAGTCCGATGGTCCGATGGAGTTCTATCCCGAGATTCAGGATGGGGTTTTCGAGATCGGAGAAACTTCTCAATCTCTGATTGAACCAATAAATAAGGAAGTGGATGAATCTATGACTGTTCTTCCTCTATTTCTTGCCGAAAAACCGATGGGGGAAGAATCACCACTTCGATGCGAGCCTTTGGCGATGCTAGGCTCTACTGGGAGTGCAGAAAATGGTGCTCCTTTGGAGCCGTCAGTTTGGGTTAAGCAACGCCATCGTGGTTTCTGCAAATTAGTGGGATTCCCAATTGAGAGCCACGAACAAGAGTGTTTGGCTCTGTTACAACGTATTGAGGCGGACCGGTTTTTACATAAGGAAAAGGGAGGTGTTCGTCGTCAACCCACGTCTGGTACTAAAGGTGCTCGTGAGCTCCGCAGGTTAGTTTCTACTGTCAATTATGATGGTCGTCACCCTGTGTGCTAATGATTGTTAGTGTTTTGGTTTTAGAAGGGACATTTTGTTTCTTTATGAAGCTACGACTCATTTCTTGGAATGTAAGGGGTTTAAATAACCCGCAAAAAAGAGTATCAATTAAGTACTGGCTTAGAAGCTGGAAGTGTGATGCAGTTTGTTTGCAGGAGACAAAGTTGGAAGTGGTGGATCTTCAGTTAGTCCGGAGTTTATGGAGTTCTCCCTATGCTGATTGGGACTTCCTGCCAGCTATTGGTTCGGCTGGTGGGGTTCTGATGATATGGGATACGAGGGTGTTGGAGAAGATAAACTCAATGATTAAAACCTTCTCTGTTTCTTGCCACTGGAAGGGTGTGGCTGATGGTCTGGAATGGGTTGGATCTGGCCTTTATGGTCCTACGAATGACTTGCTTCGTAGTGAGCTGTGGGAGGAACTGAAGTCTGTCCATAGCACATGGAGCTTACCCTGGGTTGTCTTTGGTGATTTTAATGTGATTCGCTTCCCTAGTGAACGGTTGGGTTGCACTAGAATAACCCCGCACATGTTGGATTTTTCGGAATTTATAGAATCATCTCAATTGATGGATTTACCTTTAGGAGGTGGTCCTTATACTTGGAGTAATGGTTCAGCGAACCCAGCAATGTCGCGTATTGACAGGTTCTTGATTTCATCAGACTGGGAGGATGCATATCCTGATGTTACTCAAAAACTGTTACCGCGTCCTTTATCTGATCACTTTCCTCTTCTTTTAGAAGTGGGCAGCATGTGTCGAGGTAAGTCTCCCTTTCGGTTTGAAAACATGTGGTTGCAGGATGTTGGTTTTGTGGATAGAGTTGCAGCCTGGTGGTCTAGTTACTCTTTCACTGGCCCGCCTAGCTTGATTTTAGCCCGAAAATTGAAGGCTCTTAAGGAGGACTTGAAGCAGTGGAATTATCAAGTGTTTGGAAATGTGGACTTGAAGCAGCAGCAACTTTTCTGTGATTTGGAAGTCTTGGATCGCAAAGAGAGTTGTGGGGGGCTTTCTCCTTCTGAAAGAGACCTTAGGGGGACTCTTATTTTGGAGTTGGATAAGCTGGCTCATTTTAAGGAGACTTCTTGGCGGCAGAAATCGAGGGTGCTTTGGCTTAAGGAGGGTGACAATAATACTAAATTTTTTCATAAAATGGCGAATTCTAATAGGCGCCGGAATTTTATGGAAAAATTAGAGGTGGATGGTACTTTGTATACTTCGGACTCTGATATTCGGAATAAGGCAGTGGACTATTATGCCTCCCTATATACGGAGAACGAAGCCTGGAGGCCTCTTGTTGAGGATTTGCCTTTCTCTATGATTGGTGATATGGATCGAAGTATGCTGATCTCTCGTTTTGAGAAGGATGAAATCCTTCAGGTTATTAAGGATCTTCAAGGGGACAAATCTCCAGGGCCGGACGGATTTAGCATGGCTTTCTTTCAGAAGTGTTGGGCAGTGCTGGAGACTGATGTAATGGGTTTCTTTGATGAGTTTTTTGAGAAAGGTACTTTCGCTTACTCTCTTAATGCCACTTTTGTCACTCTTATCCCTAAGAAACAGAATGCGGTCAATATTCGGGATTTCAGACCTATTAGTCTTATTGGAAGTGTCTACAAAATATTGGCGAAGGTTTTGGCTAATCGGTTAAGGAAGGTGTTGGATGGCCTAGGGTCTGAGTCTCAGAATGCCTTTGTGGGGGGTAGACAAACTTTGGATTCAGTCTTGATTGCGAATGAATGCCTGGACAGTCGAGTCAAATGTCGTCTTCCAGGTGTGGTTTGCAAGCTTGATATCGAGAAGGCATATGACCATGTAAACTGGGAGTGCCTCCTATACTTGTTGCATCGTATGGGTTTTGGTAGTAAATGGACTCAGTGGATTAGAACTTGTATCTCTACAGTTCGTTTTTCTATCATGGTGAATGGCTCTCCCTCGGGCTTTTTTGAGAGTTCTAGAGGTATTCGTCAAGGGGATCCTCTCTCCCCCCTTCTTTTCCTCTTAATCATGGAGGTTATGAGCAGGATGCTTCATAGGACAGAGGAGGCGGGGCTCATTACTGGTTTTAGGGCTGGAAATTCTCCGGGTGAAGGTATATCCGTATCTCATCTGTTATTTGCAGATGACACTATTGTTTTCTGTGATGCGGACCCTAAGCAGCTTCTTCATCTTCGTATGGTGTTGACTTGCTTTGAGGCGGTGACTGGTTTGGGGGTTAATATGGGTAAGAGCGAATTAGTTCCTGTGGGGACGGTTCCTAATCTTCCTCATCTGGCAGATATTCTTTGTTGTCGTACAGGCACTCTTCCTTTGATGTATCTTGGCATGCCTCTTGGTGCCTCTTTTAAAGCTTCTTTGATATGGAATCCTATCTTAGAGAAGATTGAACGGCGGCTGGCTGGTTGGAAGAAAATCTATTTATCGAAAGGTGGTAGGTTGACTTTGTTGAAGAGTACTCTTTCCAGCCTCCCCACTTACTATCTATCACTTTTCACAATTCCGAAGCAGGTGGCAAAGAGAATTGAGAAGCTTCAGCGTGATTTCCTTTGGGGTGGATTAGGGGATGGTTTTACTCATCATCTTGTTAACTGGAATACTGTTTGCTCTCCGGTAGCGCAGGGAGGTTTGGGAGTGAGGAAAGTGGAAGTTGTTAATAAGGCTCTATTAGGCAAGTGGTTGTGGAGATTTGGGAGAGAGGAGGATCATCTTTGGAGAAGGGTGATTGTGGCCAAATATGGGGAGGAGTGGGGTGGCTGGATCTCCAAGAAAGCTAGAGGGACTCACGGGTGTTGTCTTTGGAAGGGTATTCTTTCTGGTTGGGACTTTTTCCATCATCATGTGGAGCTGGTTGCTGGTTTGGGTAATCAGATTCGATTTTGGCATGATAAATGGTGCGGAAATGTTCCGCTTAAAATGAAATTTCCAGAGCTCTTTACTTGTGCATTAGCTAAAGATGCATCCATTGCCTCTAGCTTGGTGAGCTCGGGTACTAATGGTGGCAGAACCTGGGACATTCTATTCATTCGAGATTTTAATGATTGGGAGGTTGACCAGGTTCTCATTTTCTTTAATTTTATCCATTCTCGGCTCCCTACTTCAGCTGGTCCAGATTCTATGCTTTGGAAGCCTCGGCATCATGGGATTTTTGATACCAAGTCCTTCTATCATGTTATAGATGGAGCTCAGGATGTTAAATTCCCTTGGAAAGCCATTTGGCGAGTTAAGGCTCCAAGACGAGTCTCTTTCTTTGGATGGTCGGCTGCTTGGGGGAAGATTTTGACTTGTGACAATCTGATGCGTCGTGGTTATACCATGGCCGGTTGGTGTAGTATGTGTCGAATGGATGGGGAGACGGGGAGTCATCTTCTGATTCATTGCAGCCTTGCTTCTGGTCTTTGGTATGCTGTTTTGCGTTCATTCGGGGTGGTTTGGGTGTTTCCGAATAATATTATCAACCTTCTCTATGGTTGGTATAATTGTTTTGGAAAACACAACTCCTCGGTTTGGAATCTGGTACCTTTGTGCTTAATGTGGATCATTTGGAGAGAGCGAAACAGTCGGGTTTTTGAGGATAAAGATCACTCCCAGTCCAAACTCATTGAGCTGTTTTTTGGGACTCTTTTTGACTGGGCTCGGGTTGGGGGATTTACATCAGCCCTGTCTCTTGCTGAGTTTGTAGTTTCATTGAGCTTGTCTTAGTGTTTTTTCTCCTTCTTGTATTCTTTGCTCCTCCTAGTGCATGCTTTATGCACTTAGAGGATGTTTTTTGTTCTTATTAATAAAATCCTTGTTATCTATCAAAAAAAAAAATTATGACAGAGGTGAATGTCCACAATGAGGATATTTTTTATGGGAAAAAGGAAAAAATATAATTAATACCTAAATATTCAAAGAGAGGTGAAAATGATTAATAGCTAAACATTCAAAGAGAGGTGAAAATGACCTTAAGGTCATAGCATTTCCTGGTGCTTCCAACAGAGACGTCTAGGGATCAAATCCCCCATCCCCCACTTAAAATGTATCAATTTTTTGTTTAAAATGCAGAGATTTAGGAAATGATGTGTTTATATTCAAAGAGTGGTAGGAGAAAGAGAGAAATGAATAGTTCAAGAGCAAAGCTTAATTTAATATGATCAATATGCTCTTTCTAGTTCAGAAACATACTCGCCAAGGTTTCCACTGAAAGCACTAGGCTCCCTCAACGTCATTTCTTCCTCTCGTAGCTTGTCTACATTATTATTCTCTCTATAAAATTTGTAGAACTCTTGCAAGCGCGCAATGTCTTGACTTCTATCTATGGCTCCAACCTCCTTCTTGGCTAGCTTTTGCTGAAAAATTGCTCAAAGTGACAAAATATTGCACATTACAAATTAAAATACAAGCCCCACAATAACTGAATTGCTAGTAAGAGTTAAAGTTTCAAATCTAAGAACAAAGTAAAAACCTAGCATCTTCAAAATCTGCTAAAAACAATGGAATTTGTAATCTCTAATAGCCTTTACACACTTCTACAATGTACAGATACATGCATAATATGTGTATGCACATCTAAAAATTAATGATTTACAAGTGGATTCCAAAAGAAATGTGAACAAACCCAAAGTGTCCAAATTCTTAGTCAACAAATTTGAATATTAAACAAAAGATTCCTTTTTATAAGTAATATCTAACAAAAGAAGTTCAATATGCTAATCACTGATATGCAAAGGTGTTATATAGAACTAGTGACATTGACATCTACCCACAAATCTTACATTTTCTTGCCAATAATGCAAAAATTTGTCAAGTGTCAAAATCAAAATTTACCATTGGAAAATAAACACATACCTTGATGACCGACATCAGTCCAGTCTTGAATTGTAAGACACCTCGTCCTTCACTATTAGGATCAAGATTTTGAGCTAGTGAATAAGCATGCTCACATACTGCAGATAACCAACAAAAACTTAGCAACTTCATACATATCTGAAGGTTTCCATGAACATTTTAGAATAAATTTAATACACAAAACAATGAGCCAGATAAAATAGGTAGTCCACAATGGTTGAGCTTGCAAATCCAAGGACCAGTGGAAACTTGGACCGATGATGGTATTTGACTTATTTGGTTGGCATTTGCAGATATGGATATCACTTTGCATGGAGGAGAAAGTGATGGCAGCAGAGTTCCATTATATGGGTTAAAAATCTGTATGTCTCCTTTGGAGAACACCAAGAGGTGCCAACCAGTTGAGCTACAAGGCTCTTGGCACAAATCCTAAGTCAATCTACCATTAGCTAGTAACCAAAACCTTAATTCACAGGATTTCCTCCCACCATGAATAACCCTAAAATTACTGTAGTCAATAACATATATGGTGAGACTAATTTTAATACAATTCCAGCAGCTTATTTAAGCTTTGAGGGTGTGATTGCCTCTCCTACCAAAGTGTAATTGCTTAAGAAAACCTTAGTGTGATTGCCTAGGTTTATCTTTCTTTATTTCTCGTTCATATTCAAGATCCAATCTTTTCATCTAAACCCCCCTTAAACATCAAACCTTATTCAAGAACCCTTCACGATCTCTTCAAGAAATCTAATTTAACTCAAAATCCTACATCAAAATTAGCATTAATGAAAGTGGGTTATGAGTTGTGCATCTATTGTGTACTCCGTTTCCCAAGTCAGTTAATCCTATTAAAAAATTTAATGGAGAACAGACCCAATGATGAAATTGACTTGCTTTTGAAAGTTAATGGATTAAATTGACACAATTAATAAGTGGGAGATAAATTTGAGATACTTAATAGTTGAGAGGCCAATTGAACATTTGCCTAATATTTGGAGAACCAAATTAGTAAATTAACCTAATATAAGCTCAATAAATTGAGCAAAACAATATTTAAACTAGAGACTAATCTTTAAAAAAAATAACACAAAATCAAACATAAAGATGATTCTTTTTTTTTTATCAGTAAATAAGAAATTTTATTGCAAAAGAGAAAAGAAAAATGTACACAGGAAGTGTACATAACAGAAAAATACATCTCAAGCAATACAAGAATCTAGGAAATCTAAAACAGAAAGATGATTCTTATAAAGAAAGGTGTAATTTGTAAAAGCCTTTATCGTATTATGCATGAGGACACGTAATGGCTAACACTTGCATGGTAGGCACACCAAATAGAGGGACAGTGGGGTCATGTGTCACATGGTGGTGTGACCTTGCAGCTCACATATCAACTTGTTAAAATAACTTGTGCAAGTAGAACTTCTCCTCTCCGTATAATAGTTACATGTCTTCTCTATGAGTGCACAAAAATAAAGTAGCAAAACTAGCATCTTGAATATCGAGCATGCGTAAACCACAGCCCATAAAAACTCTTTTCTTCTCTTTTCTTTTTTTTATCAGTAAATAAAAAGTTTTATTGCTAAAAGGAAGGAGGATCAGTATACAAGAAGTGTACAGATCAGAAAATATACAACTCAAGCAATACAAGAATCTAAAAAATCTAAAACAGAAGGACACTATTCCAGAGGCCCTGGACCAGTCCATAAGAGTTCTAAGTACCGTCCCTTTAATCTCCATCAGAATTCTCTCCGTCCCCTCAAAAATTCTAGAGTTTCTCCCACCAAAGACACCAGAATACCCAAGGAGGGATCATATCCCACACCTTCCTAATCCTGACACTTTGACAACTATCCCACATCACATAAAAACTTTCAGAATATATTAATCACTAATCATTTATAATCTAGCAATGCAACTGGCAACAGGAGCCCACACATATGCAAAAACATGTTACAGAAAAGGATGAGAACAAAAAAAATTCAAAGAAAACAAAATATAAAATTTTCATACAGATTCTAGAAACATTGGGATCTTCATCTTGAATTTCATCTGCAGCTCTCAAAATTTCATCTATATCCCTATTGTTAGATAATGAAGATGGAACATTTCCAGCAATTCCAGTATAGGGGCGCCCAAATGCATCTATCCCTGTCCTTTCCCTCCTTAAGGCAGCGCGGACTAACCGCTCCCATAGCTCCTCAGCTCGAGACATTTTCTATAAAACATACATCACCCAAAAAATAAATAAACAATCAGAACAACAATGCCACAAGTTTTCTCAACAAATCATTAATAGTAACATATATATACAAAGTTATGATCAAAAGCTTTCTTGCCAAAGAGCTCTAGCTCAAGCCCACCACGTAGACGTGCAACTTACCAATCAATAATATATATATACACACACATACACAACAAAAACTGAGGCTTAGTCCCAAAATTTTGAAATCGACTATGGATCCTCAACATCCTAGTCAGAGTTGGCCACATTTATTATTTTCCGCCATTTTATTCTATCCAAAGTCATACTCTCTTTTACTTCCGCCACACACACACACACACACATATATATATAAAGCTGAACTTAAAGTCAATTTGAATCAACCAGCACACTTTTGAACATGAAAGAAGCTCCCTATACAAATTTTGTAATTAGAGCAAAAAAGGTAAACGAATCAATGGAAGCTGAAATACAACACAAATTTAAACGAAAGCACTACATTCCAAATTTCCACATTCAACAAAACCCTAAGGATCTCAAATTTTTCTATTTATTTTCTCTATAACCAAACGGAGCAAAAGTAGGAAATGGGAGTGCGTGCGTGCGTGCGTGCGTGCATACCTGATTCGGGAGAAGAAGACTCCCTAAAAACCGAGTTGAATCGGAATCGGTATCCGAGTCGGATCAGAGCTCAACGGTATTTTTTCTGCTTCTTCGTATTTCTTTTCTCTTTCTAACAAAAACAATAAAAGCAGGAGAGTTTTGAAGATATGAGAAAGACAAAAAAGGAAAGAAGAAGGTTTTGGTTTTTTGTAGTTTTTGAAAAGCTTTGAAGAGGAAAAGGGGGAGATGGAAATGAAAGAAAAAAGCGCACGAATCTATGTAAAATGGGGATACCGGATATACCGGTTACAGCCGGTCGCACACGGCAAATTGTTTTTCTTTTAACGTTTAATTTATGTGAAAGGACTTTTGGCTTCCAAGACGCGGAGAAGGAATCCTTAGCACGCGAAAACCGGCGCGACTTTTTTTTTTTTTTATAAGACGGCCTTTTGATCAATTTAATTATTGTTTTTATAGATCTAAAATGTTTATAAAATATAGATATATCTTTAGTTTAAAATCAGATTTATTGTTGTGTGTATTTTTTTTTAGAGTAAGATTGTTGTCTTAGAAAAAAAAATTAGATACATTTTTTTGTATGGACAATGTGATGACGGGACATGAAGGAGCTTGGCCACTAAATAGAAGGGTGTCGTTGAGTTGACATATCCATGACTTAAATGACTATTTTGGATGGAAGGAAAAAGAGAAGGCAAATTATGAACAGCAAAATAGAAGGCAGTGGGGAGTTGGTTTAAGGATAAAGAGTGTATTGCATGAAAATCATAAATATCTCTAGTGGATTTTCCAGGGGAAAGGAGTAGTTTTGTATAATATCCCAAATTATGTGGATTTAATTATAGTATGAGCATGTGTTGTGCGGAAATGTGTTGAGTTCATATCAGGTGTTTACTAGGTGGATTTTGAATTTATAAGTGTTTAAAAAGATCTCAATTATAATTTTATTAGTCTTTTTAAGGTATAAGCGTAAATGTGACTAGTCCTTCCCTTAAATTATTACACAATTCACTTTAAGAGGCAAGTTTTATATTCATACTATTGAAAATTTTATGTCAATTTTTTTCATGTAATATTTTTTCTAAAAAAAATTAAATTTGAGATCCCTTATTCAAAATGACTATTTGATAATCATAATATTTACAAATCTTTTTTACAATCTACTTTTAACTTTTAATATAATTACTCTCAATTACACTTGTATGTGTGCAACAGTTACAAGCACAGCTAGATTTCATATATTATACAATGGCCTTTATGATGTTACAAGCTAATTCTCATACATAATAACAGCCTCTAGGATAAGGTTATCCAAGAGATTTGGAAATTGGATCTTCCATGAAGAGCAATGATCGATTTGAACGGTGAAACGAGCAATAATAATAGTATTTGTATTGAACTATTTGGTCAAATCTAGGTTAAATGACTTGGGCATTATTTGGATCCAAATCATAGGAGATTTGAGGAGAGAACGGATTTAAACTTTGATCCTCATCACAAAGGAACCTCGTAAAGGAAACCAATAAATGTCAGTTGAGCTATAAAGCTCTTGGCATTTTATTTTTGGACATATGATAGAACTCCACAATATAGTTGGCAATCCTAGGTATTGAACTCACACCCCTATAGAAAGATGAGAATTTTTGGGAAGAAGGGTTACCACTGTACCGAATGCCCAAGTTGCAACAAGGCTCTTGGCATTGGCATACTTTTATTCATAGATTTTTTAGGCTCTACAAATTATCATACAACAGTATATTAACATAGGAATGCTGCCTAGTCATAGATTTTCCATAAATTATTTGTGAGCCATGTAGAGATCAGAGAGGAAAAAGACATACTGGAGACCACCCCCTTTTACCTTTCCATTTCATTTTCACCTTATTACTAATGTTCTTTTACAGGTAACCGGAATACGGTTTGAGAAAAAAAAAAAAAAAAAAAAGGTTTCTGTAACGTGTTTTCACTCTAGTCAGAAAAATCATTTCAAATTAGAACGCAATTATCATAATTAGTACAATGCGTTTTGAAGAAACACATAAGAGGCAGTACCTGAGTCAAATGGAATACACAAAAATGCACTGAGGCAGCCCTACTAGTATCTTAATTTACAACAGCTTATAATAGATATAAACAGTAATAAGTCTGCCCGAGTGTAACAAGAATTAAGGGATTAGCTACAAAGCCCCTGCAGTTAGTAAGATTACTCCTTGTTGCGTGATGAACGATCCTTTCGTTGGCCGCCAAGAATACGAGAAATCTGTAGACCTCTGCTGAATGCTTGGTTAAAGAGCATACGAGTTTGGAATTCAGAAACAAAAGGAAACCAGGCCAGAAATGCAACTGGTGTGAACAGAAGCAACCCCATTATAATCTCATAACCACGAGCAAGTGTCCGAACTGAACCCCAAAACCCAGCTCGGTGAACAAGAGGCTTGCAGGCTTGCGCAATCTGGTGCAATCAAGGAGGGGGGAAAATTAAGCATACAAAACAAGGCAACACAGAAGCACATGATGCAATTCTAACGTCATTATCCTTGCGATTGTAGTACAATGCCCACAACATTAGGTTAAGCACCTTAAAAGATTTTATTTAAGCAAATTCAAACTTTTATAAATAGCAAGAGAGAGAGAGAGAGAGAGAGCGTCATCAGTTGATCAAAAGTATCATATCAGCAAGATTTTACGCAATTCGCAGCACCCAACCAGAGCAAGTATCTTGTTGGATTGAAAAACCGAGGTTTCAATTTTGACACTCATGCCATATAGTTGGTTACTTCATCATAATATATTTTCAAAACAGAAGTATAGGGGAAAATAGAAACATTTGCTTACCAGAATCAGCCCCCAACCGGTTGGCATAAAGGCAAGAATGCAAACAATGATGTCTTGCAATGTCATGTGAGGGAGGGCAATCAAAGTGACCAGAATGGAGACAAAAGTTAGGAATATCATTCCTTTTATAAGCCGGAACACGAGTTGAAAATTTGCACTGAACTTCCGCCGCCCAACGGAGACAGTCTACCACACACAAAAAAAAGGTTTAAACTATTCAAGCAGTACCAATTCACATAAAAATCAAGAAACATGCAACAAAACTTTTGAAAGGAATTGACTCATAGAAATATAATAGTAATCTTAAACTGTCATATAGTGAAAACAAGCAGAGAAATGGAAGAAAATGAATTGTTGCATGGAGGAAACAATTCTTCATGGTGTGCATAACGGAGCAGGTGACAGGAAAATATATGAAGAAGTTGGCAGTTACCTTCATCACAAACAATATTAGTAAGATCACCAGCCAAGATGCTCCATAGACCTGTGACCAAGTGAAAAGAGATGATATGATTTCACTGTTGAAATTCTGCTAAAAATTCAATAAAAGACTAGGACAACAATCCTTACCAGAAAACTTTTAGTGTGTTTTGTAATGTTCAAATGATATACAAGCCCATACTGATAGATAAAGAATCGTAAAGATAACAATATCTCCGCCATGACACCGCGCTTTCCAGAATGACGAAGATGCTCTTGTTCCTCTTCCCACCATGACTCCCAACTTTTTTCTGGTGGAACACCTATACCACCTCGGTTGCTTATCCACTTATTCCAATCAGTCCAATCGTCTACAATCTTTTGCCACTCAAAACCAGAAGGGTTGAAAAGAAATGGAGCAAAAAGCCATGTGCCCACCATAAACCACATAGATATAGTGATCAAGACATAGGCAACAGCACTTCTATAAGTATGACCAAAGATTTGGTACACAAGAAGCAAGATCATGAGCTCAATACCCTTGACAAAGTGACTACGGGAGTAGAGTCTATAATTGTCAGCAAACTTGGCATGGAACACCACAAACCCTCGACCTGTAGACCTATATTTGGCGCCCCCATGAAGTAATGTCCTTCCATAGTAGTGGGTCTTTGTCCCAAGAGAGAAGGTGAAAAAAACAGGGGCCAGTTGCAATTGCATCAATATGAATTCACTTAATGCAGTTCGAAAACCCCTTTCCAATCCTATTTCCATCAACATAGGCAAGGCCATCAAAAACCCAATTTGAACAAAAGATTGAGAAGCAAGAGCCACTTGAAGAGGCTTGTTGTCACGAATTGCTGGTTGAGTACTCAGGCCTTCTTCAAGCCCACTCAGGACAAGATAAAGGCGACCGTAAAGGAACACATAGACAGTGAGCACAGTGATCTGCCAAAAGAAAATAAGATTCAAAGTCTTCAGCTAAATTACATAATATTTCAAAAGGCTGAAAATAGTAGTTAGTTCAAATTTGTACATACCAGAGTACTGAAGTAGAAACCAACTGTGGTAAAATAACAAGATAACATTCGGAAAAAGTCAAAACGGTGTCCAAGCCGGTATATATCTCGACTCAATGTCTGTTCTCCATTGCCATTGGCTATCTTTGCCTCAAACATAGAAATCTGGTTCAGGCCCACATCTCTCCCCTTCCCAACTTGTATGTACTCGTGATGGGTAACATTGCCTTCACGAAGAGTAGAATTGAAGCCTGTGCGTGCAGTCATTATGAGTTGGATAAAGCCAAAATCACGTACAATGAACAACAAAATTAAAGGAGAAAGGCTTAGATATCAGCATACCAGCAAAAATGTCTTCACTCAAATTAATAACCTTGGATGCTTTACTGACACCCCCTCTAGTAAGGTGAAAAAGCCTATCAAACACATCAGGATGACCGTAGTGGAATCGGACCCTAGATGTAGAGAAACAAGAGCAGAAGTTTAGTGCAATCTACATGTAACTGTAAGAACATGACTAATCGCACTTGCAATTTGATCTTAAATGTTGGTTTTAGTTCATCATAGTGTTTTGTTTGCAAGGGTCAATCCAGTTCCTAGAGAGGTGGGACATAAAGTTTCAATCTGAATAAACCATAAAAAGTGCTAAGTTTGAACTTTAAGTAACAGTAAAAAAACCCGTATTGCATCCCATAATGAATGTTCTCTTTGATGAAACCATATTTCATGGAGGACACACATTCAAGACAAACATTATGTGGGGGGCTGAGGAAGAATATACTCATCGTGACATGGGAGTATTATCTGAATCCTCACACTCAACTGCATTTCTGCATAAACCATGATAATTTCCCAGATGCGTTTAAAATTGCATTTGCACAATACACCAAATATTCATAGAACTTCCTCTTTTCTTTTACATATCAGCCTGAACTACAGCTGCACAGGATTTGGTTTGTCACATACTTCAATAAAGTATTTCTTAGATTTGACAACCGGATTTACAAATACAGCAACCCCCCCCCCCCCCAAAAAAAAAAGAAAAGAAAAAAACATTACACTCCAAATATCATTGATGAATTAGAATTGAGTTGTCACCCTGTGTTTGTACTTCTTTTTTCTTTTTCTTTTTTGCAAGATGTAATTGAGTCCCCAAAATTTTGGGACTAAGGCTTGGTTGTTGTTCTAGATGTAATAAGGGGATCCAAACCCCGAAACTAAACCCCACAAGAAGGGGGTGGATACCACTGGGCCTTATGGCCACTGGAGGCACCCTGGATTTTTACTTGTACTTCACATTTGAAGGAATTCGGGGCAAAGATAACTTACTTCAGAGGGTTGGCCAACAGTCTCTGCCCAATTGTCACGAAACTGGTTTCCTGATTTGACATGAACCAAGCAAGAGAAGAAACACTGCACCAAATAGTAATAGAATAGTTAGTGATACATAATATCATACATAATATCATTAACAACATCAAGGTACCTACCTTCCAGTAAATATGTGCTCCCTAAGCCCAAGAATTGTGGGGTACCTCACACCATCATGCTTTTTCAGAAATTCTTGAAGCAAATTCCTCATTTTTAATGCTTCCTCCATGTAGTTATCCTACAGAAATAGACACTTTAACCAATTAAAATATGGTAAGACAGAAGGTAGGATGTTCATTTAGATTTAACAATCAACATACCTGGTTCATATCAATTGTTTGCAAGCCTTCTCCACGTGTAAATATAATGGCATGATTCTGATTTTCGGGCTTTCCCTCACCTAAGATAGCTGGTCCGGGAAGTTTTATTTTATATATAATCTGCGTGAACATTGAGACAATCAAGTGGAATATATTAAGATTTTGAAATTTGATAAAGACTAAAGAGAAACTTTGAGATTCTACACACACATATAGCCCTGACCAAAAATTGAAATTAAATTAATAAAATCGTAAGTGAAATTGAAAATTTTTAGAGAATAAAATGAGAGTGAATTTCATAAAATAGAGTTAACTGCACAAAAGTCAAGTGCTTCTCCCAACCACTGACTGAACATTTCATTTCCACACATTTGATTGTTACAAGGACTAGTGCATGCACATGATATAATTGTTCATTCTTCTTTTCTGGTAAGGAACAAGAATTCGTTCTTCTACAGTGCTATTTTTCATACCTTTTGATCCCATCTCTTGAACCATGCAAGAGAGAGAGCGATAGAGGGGCCACAACCTGCTATGTTAGACATGCATCGATATATTGGAGTAAGGTCAAAGAGATATTGGAGCCAACATAAACTCCTTTGATGGTGTTGGCCCAATATCATTGCTTATGTCATCTTACTTGCATAATCAACTAGGTCCTATATTCATTTTTAAATCGGCAAAAGTATCATCAACGGAGAGGGCAAGGGGATTACTGACCAGTCAAAAGCATTTACAAGAGTCATTAACAATTACAAGTGCACTACGCCAAACTTGAGACACTATTTCATGGATAAAAACAGTTTTACATGGCATGCATTATGTGATAAAGACCCAAATCTTGAGTAATATTCAGCAGATCAAATGAGCTTTTACCTGGTCCAAATTCTGCACAGGATCTGAAGAATTAGAATTTGGCAAAGCAGCCTTGACTAGACAAGAATAATAAGCCTTCTCATTGATCGTTTTGGATTTGTCTTTGTTGGGTTCCTCTAACTCATCAATGTATGCTACACGAAGTGATGGGTAGCTGCCAAAAGGAAATATATCCATCAACAGAAAGTTACAACAATTAGGAGTCAAAAAAATATAAAGTTGGGACTAAATACGTTGTCATGAGTCTCAGGATGTCCTGTGCACGAGGGTCACCGGATCGCTTGTGAATCCCATATTGCTGGCATGATACCACATAAGTAAATTTCATATCAGCCACAGCCTGGCATTGTGCCCATAGAGACCTTTCCCCCTTTGAGTGGTCCTGGTCCTCTAAATTTAATACAGCTTTATAGCCTTCCATTAAATCTGAAGAATCACAATGGTCAAACCAAGCAAAGAAAAAACACTTAGTATAGAGATATCAATAAATTGAAAGTATCTCTTCTCTTGAATAGACATGTCAAAACAAGCATAAAGTCTCACATGGAAAGATAAATTGTATCGTTTTTTTTTTTAATAAGTAGAAAGATAAATTGTATCGTGATCACTATAAGGTATTCGTACCTTCATCTTTGGCCATATCAAGGAAGGCCTGAAGCTCCAAAGCTTTCCGGTAGTACATCATACCTCTTACTGGCATTTGTAAAAATATTTAAGTCAAAATTCAAGACAATTTAAAGTGGATAAGGAAAAAGTCCCAGTATGGTTCAGGTCAAAAAATATGCACACACACACAAACACGAGAGAGAGAGAGTACCGGTTCTAGTCAAAGTTTGGCCTCTAAACGATGCCCAGAGGCGAAGTTCTTCCTCTGACTCATCAGATGCTTTAAGTTCTTCTTCACTAGTGTTCACTCGCTCAAGAAAGTTGGTCCATTCATCTGTATATTAATATTTGCCTATTTAGTATGAACCCCAGACCAACTACTAGAGACACAAATAGCACAAAAATTTAACATCTCATATATTGCAAGGCTCATTAATAGGAGCATCAAATAAACCTGGAAAAATCTTTTGCAAGTAGAAGAGGATTGAAACACCATCTTCATTCGGCACTTCCAAATCACGCAAGGAGAATAGAACTTCCTCAGTGTAGTATGGAGTTAAAACTCTACAGGTAAAATCATTAAATCAGAAGCATATATTACAAAAAATAAAAATAAACCACAACTGCTTATAATACTATATCCCAAACTAGTTAATGATTTCATATTGCAATATTATGATTAAGCATCCCAATGTTCAGTTCCCTTGAAATCTTTTGAGCTCTTGACTTCGTTCTCAAGTTGCATGAATTACTTCTCCTGGTACATTCCATTAATGCCAGTGTACCAACAATGCAAAAACTAAATTTATACATAATTGTCATGTTCTCCATTGATATCATTTCATTATGGTATACATAGAATTCCTGTTAAGTCCAGCTTATGAGAGGATATGTTTAGAGATTTCTTTATTGATTTATGAATCCCATGTCGTGATGCAGGAAAATAAATTCTAAGAGGGGAGAACAAAAGAAGAATAAAACAAACCTAATACCTCATATTTTACAACTTTTTGAGATAGAGCCCATTGGCAATAAAATTGTCTTTAATTCTTACAAACGGTAATTAACAAAGGATTGGAAGAGTTAAATCGCAAACTGGCAAAGAAAGGATTTTGAACCATCAAGATGTGTCAGCATGAACAATGCAATACACAAAAGCCACTTTTAAATTAATCAGAAAGAGATCTTACGAGAAAGAGAGCATATTGCGAACTTTGGGAGCCAAAGGCATTTGCATAAACAAAGAATTTGAAAAGAATGAAATACGCCTTCTTGCTTCTAAGTTGGATGGCACGTCCATGGCAGATTCCTTTGTGGTAAGGAGTAAATGAAGCCGTTTGATCTGCAAATAAAAAAGTATAGAGGTTATAAGTAAAAATATGAGTAAAAAATTCATTTATGACATATTATATTAGTAACAATGACACACTTTCTCCTTCCAAGCTTCTGTTGCAGGCTCAATTGGAAACTTGATAGCGCCCTCAGATGCGAATAACTGATATTTATTTTCAAATTGGTTCATCCCCTCATGCTCAGGTCCAGTGTGGATTGACTCTGCCAAACTATTCAAGAAAAAAAAAATTTTGTTAACTATTCAAGAAAAAAAGAAAATGCAGAAATTACATAGTTAGAACATAGATGCATAGTTAGCAAAATCGTGATCAAGATCCAATCGCATGCGGATCAATGGAGAAGCATGATCAGAGTAGCATTGTTGTAGGATCGGTAGGATCGCCTTTTTTTCTCTTTTTCTGGCTAAATAAATTTTAGACTATGTTGATTTGGTTTTAATTATTTAGGTGGTCTTGGCCCAAAAACACACATTAGGTCCTCATTTAGAACAATCAATATATAATTGATCACAAATTGGATTATACTGCTATATTGATTGTTTGATGTTCTTTTTTTTCGTATAAATTTTGTTTGAAAGCATGAAGTTAATTTAAATATTTTAATTATTAACTTATTATGATGTTGTAACTTGTAACTTAAAAACATTTTCCTTTGCTTATGTATAGATAGTTTGGTATTTGGTTACTAATTAATTAATTTTTGAATAAATTTTGTTTTAAAAAAGTATATCTTTTTAGTTAATAGAGATTTTTATTTATAGGTAATGAAAAAATATACAAATAGTATACTAGTGAAGTTAATAAAGATATAATGCCTAAAAAATATAGTTTATTGAATTTTAACTTCTTTTTTCATGGATAATTCTAATGATTATTTAACATTTACTAATATTTTTTTTTAAATGAAAAGTAGGATCTTGATCCTACAATCTGATTAGTAAAGACCCTCCATCAATTCTACACAGGATCCCGATTTAACAACCTTGCGTAGATGTATTTTCGAGGAGGCATTCAAAATCAGGATAAGTCATTCAAATCAAGATGCAGCACCTGGTGGATATTTGGTCCTGGTCCTGGTCCTCCATCATTATGTCTCTTGTCACAACTTCCAGCATGTCCTGGAAAAGAATTACAACTTGATCCCTATCCTCCAGCTTATTCACTAACTGCAAAAACCAGACTGACTTGGTTAGGACACCCTATCAATCCCTAGAAGTATCAACTTAAAAGATCATGCTAAACCATATTTTGAGTCTTACCAAATAGTTGATAAGCCTATCGAACTGGTCATAAAGGTTAGGCAGAGCACTCATTTTGTATTCACGTATTAGTGATCCTTCTTCTATATGTTTATCAAATTCAGAAAATATCTTCTCTATGATCCTGAAAAGACACCCATCAAGTTAAACACCAAGAATGGGTTAGAATACTGTATCTGAGGTCAGTTCCTTTAAAATCTGACCAATGATAGTACAGGAAACTGAACTCCTTGTTAATCAGAGTTTCTGATTACAGACTAACCTTTTCTCACGAGCCCCTTGAACCAAGAAGTTGATAATGTTCCTAAATGTCGCATAGGACTCACGAACAGCGCAAGACATGTAATTGTCATTTTCCATTCTCTTCTTTAGCTCCCAATCCTTACCATTGCTGTCCTTAGCCATATCTAATGCTATGGGAATCTACAGAGCAAATACAGGATATATATTTCAACATGGAGATTTCAAAATTTTCAACAGAAAGATGCTGATACAAACCTTGCTAGCAAGTAAAAACGGAGGCCATTGTATAAGATCCAGATCACGGTCAGCCCAATAAGGAACAAGCAGAAGATGCATTTCCCTGAAAATTATAACAAGTTCAGCATGCTACTGCAGACAGAATTAAAGGAAAGAGCAGACATCCAGGACAAAGAATATACTGTCAAAGAAATTGACAGCTTTGAGAAGAACTACATAAAGAATATTTATATGCTACAGATACCTGTTACTTATAAGATCTTCTTCCCTAAAACTAGTGATTATCATGTTCCACAACTGAGCAAATCTTGCTGCCTCCTTCTCTTTGTTAGATGGGATCTGTAGTAATAGCCTAATAAGCGAAACTTAAGGCAAGGGCAATATTTTAAAAAGTTCCAAGAGGTAACAGAAATTGTAAGATGAAATTATAAATAGTTCACCGAAACAATTTTGCGAGACAAAGTCGCTTTCAGTCCTTTGACTCCTTTCTTCTTTGGCTCACTCTTTTCCTCTGGAATCAAACTGACATTGAAAGCACCAGGCAGTGATTCAAAACGAGAACGAAGCATTCCTAGTGTCCGAATCTGGCAGCAATAAAAGTAGGCATCAATGCTATAACAGAACACTCAGATTGTCGACAAATAAGATAGTTCTTTTTATATTGGTCTAAAAGGTTTTTGCATTCGAAGGCAAAGAAATGACAATGATAGATTTAATTTTTAACAATGAAAAAATGCAGCCACATAAGTTCATGCGAACATTTTTCCAAGCATAGATATCAGAAATACATAAGCAAAACAAAAAGGGAGTAAAATTTCTTATAAGTAACAAATATAATTCAAAATGAAAAAATATATATAAAACTACCATCTCATGCACAACAAACAATAATGGAACAATATCAAACAACCAATCATACTTACAGAGTTACAGGTATGATAATAAGATTTAAGAGCGATTTTTGCAACAGAACTAAGAGATTCAATCACATGTCATATTATTTCGATGTTTGATAATTCAAAGTATGTGAAAGGTTAGCTACACCAATAGTAACAGAAATTGTCTACATTGTTAGGGAGAGGGGCATGAGTTGATATGCATGAAAACTGATACTTTGAATGAAAAAATCCTGCCTGCGACCATGTTGGGCATATCATGAAACGTTTGGAGACAGCAGAAAAGTCAGTCTACACACATATGCAACTAGCATCTTCCAATTAATGTAAAACTCCAAGATCAAATAAGAATGGATTTTTAGGAAGTTATATAGTTTCAATGTTAATTTTACAACATGGAAACCAATTACAGAATATTTTAAGGCATTAAAAATATTTCTTCATTTCAAGGTGGAGCTGATCAGTGAAATTTTATGGACAGACAATCCTTCTTTCACAACTACCACATAGTCAGAAAGAAGGCTTTGTATTTTTGGCACCAAACATATTTCAAGCTTGATGACCATGCCCAGCACAAAGATTATAGATATAAATATATATATATATATATATATATATATATATATATATATATATATATATATATTATAAAGTTAGGAAACGATCCACTAACCTCTCCAAGGCACTAACCTCTCCAAGACGGCGAAATGCACCATAATATACCCCAAATATCGTGGAGAAGATAGCATACCAAATCTGAGTATCCATAAAGTAGACCTGAAAATATAGGTGCACCTGAAGTTACATTATGCTATGACATACATACATACATACTAATATATATATATGTGTGTGTGTGTGTGTGTGTGTGTAGATAGCGAGAGAGAGAAAGAGGAGAAAACAAATAAGAGAACCCATACAAGAATAATTGGAGCCCAGAGTGCAATCACGACTCCAATATTGTTCTTTGCTGCAAAGCAAATGAGCACGTCACAAACCTTTTTTTTTTTTTTTGTTTATGAAACAAATATTTAAATACAAGGCACGGATCCATGTGCATTACCACGGGGGAAGAACTCATGCCACTGAAAATTAGTTATTCGAACCTCCATAATAGCTTTTGTTGGACCCACTAGAGGCTTAATCTGTAACATAATATGGACCATCAGAACACGTAATAATGGCTAAAACCCTATTAACAAGTAAATGGAAGGGTTTCCACAAGTTACAGCTTTGTTACATCCTCAACTTATTGTCCTTATGGTCTTTACATCAGTTTGCTCATGCCATTATTTATTGTATTTTTTAATCATTTACTCAGTAATGGCACATAAAAGCAACTAGAGTTTCTATATGTACAAAAGATCACCTCTATGTAGTAACTAAATGCCAATTTTGTCACTATAAGAAGAACCCAAAACATTGTGTACCTGCAAGTTTAGAAAAAGAAATATCAGATATTGTGAATCATTACAATATTTAAAGCAGTGATTTCCCAACCCAACCAATGAGCACTAAACTCTTACTTGAAAAGAGAAAATGTGCTCTCATGCATTCCCCTCCCAACATAAAGCCGAGGCTGCAAATGTACAAGGCATACATACAAATGAACCATCATATACAAGTAGATAAATAAAAAGTTGGAGCTAATTTTGTTTCAGTTTAAACACCTCCAGTAAGTGTCTTGATCATACAAAAAAATAATAATAAGAAGGCAATGCTGCACACCTGCGACCACCACATCATGAGCATTACAATCCTATAGTTTGACCTCTCAAGGAACCGACGAATGAAGGGGAAGAGAAACAATATTGCAGCCAGCATATTCGGTGACAGATACAAAATGACGGCCAAAATAAACAAGGAAGGTGAACTTGAATTATTTCCAAACCAACTTTTGATAGTTTGAGCAAATCCAGGAGGATTCTCCCAAGTGTAAGCATAAGTAACTGGCAGAATTATCACCCACGCAGCAGCTGAAACCACTTTGAAGATGTATCTTAGTTTAACATTAAATGACATACTCTGCTGTGATTTCCAACTAAGAATTACATCAAGGACAGCTGCACAAGCCAAAAGAAAAATAATCACGTAAAAATTTTCACCTGGTACAAGGAACAGGAGCATTTCTGAAAGCAATAGTATCCTGGCCCCATGGTGCAAAGAATTGGATTTCTTTTAACGTCCCAAAACTCAAACAAATTAACTATCAACTCAATAGTCATGAGTAAAAGATTCTAGTTACACAATTTATGATAGCTTAATCGACATCCTCAAGCAATAGTCACCAAACTGCATGTATGACAGCAAGGGTCAAATTGAATTGCATACCGACTTGCAATGTTTTTTTTTATAAGAGCATACTGACTTGCAATGTTAATCTTTAGTCTTTTTTATTCACACACATATATTGAGTACTTAACTTCATACCTCTTGAGCAGCCCTTAGCATAGGGCTTTAATCACTGTAAATGTCCTTGTACCATATGCATGCGCAAGACTTGGCTTGTAACTAACTGTTTGATAAGTCCTAGGTTTAGTGTAACTAACTAGTCAACTAGCACATGGCTTAATTAGGCAGCACATGGCTTAGTAACTGTCTGGCCTTGCTGGCAGTTAGAGCCATTCTTGGCCCAATTATCTAAGGGAAGCCTTGTATAAACAAGGAAGCCAGTCTTGCGTAATCAATCATTGATGAATAAACGCAAGTCTTAGTTCCTTTTCTATCTAAATCCTCTCAATTCTCCCTAATCTCTTCTCTTTCTCAAGGAGAACTAGCTCCCTCGAAGTAGCTATTGTCCTAAACACAAATAAGTTCCTAACAAGCCCCTTTGTAGCTAAATGATTGAAAACCTTGGAGAAAATTAAACCAACAGTCATACTGTAAGTCACCATAAAATCATATTTATGTTCAGTAGCTACTATGGGTCAAAATGAATGCACTTTGATAGAAAAGAAAATGAAAAACAGAAGACCTTGATTTTACAAAGTTTCATATTTAATTGCTTTGACCATGTAAATCTGGGATAAAGTACTCAATTTTATATGGAATTGGAGTTACCCACCTTGCCCAAGCTTCAATATTGCGGCAGTTATAAAGACACTTAATACTTTCTTGAATACATCAGAACCAAAGATTGCACTTGGTTCCCCCGTGCCATTCCAAGCAACAATGATCATAGCCTGAAAAATTAGTCAATTACAACACTACTTCATATAATTGAAGATATAAAAGAATAATTTGACATATAAAAGTACATTGAAGCTCAAATTGGTACCTGTAAGCATAGAATGAAAAAGCTCCACATACGGTCAAAGCTTCTGAAAATATGCCAAAATGACCGTATCTCAACAAAATTAACTTTTCCCACCCATCGACCTATACCACGTTGCTTGTCATCCTGGTTACAATATTCAACAAAATTTTAGGCTATGCTGAGGAGGTAGATTTATTTCTAGTTAAACAGCACTATGCAGTGTAGAACAGAAAAAATATTTATTTTCTCAAAGATAAGACAACCAGATTTTTTTTTATTTTTTAAAGTACAAAACTTTATTGGAACTGCCCAAGTGTACCAGAAGTTATGATCACAATATATGTGTGTGTGTGTGTGTGTGTGTTTACGTGTTTTTCAATACTTAGACATTCACAGAGCTAATGTTTATGCAGCACAGATAAACAGTAATCCACTAATCATCGTTTCTTAGCCACCCTTCCTTGCCCCTCAAGTCACGCAAAAGAAAGCAAAACCAATATGAATGTGATATACATTGCGCAGACACTAGTTTGTATCATTCACAAAGATTAAGTGTTGGTTTTGTATTTTTCTTTTAATTTTACCAGCCTGAGTGATGTGGGCAGTTTAGGAAAGGTTGTAGTGTCTATGAGTGTTTGGGCTGTGAGTTGCTTAGAGCAATGGTTCAAGGTGCACAGGGACCTTCTGCAAGAGAATACATCTCCAAATAGCTCTAGGCTAACACAGTTATTTATCAAATTCAACTGCTTGATTACAAGGCAAGCTGAGGCTTATATAGCACAGCTTGCTGTCACCTGATTGGCTGATGCTTGCTAATCTGTGATTGGCTATTTAATTCTGGTAGCCCATTGGCTGATCTTTAACTAACTCTCTTAAGCCTTATCACTAACTAACCAATTACAACTAAGCACATGGCTGACAGTTATTTAGTCTACAACCAATTAGTTACAAGAACAGACAAAGTACTAGGTTGTTACAACAAGCCTGAAACTAACCCAGCCACTTGCTACTCCTTTTACAAGGCTTTAACTAATATCTACAAGGCTGCTGAGATGCCCCGCATCACTGAGGAATATTGAAAATTAGTCAAAGGACAACCCCACAACAAAAAAGAAGGAAAGAATACTCATAAACAAGTTTCCAAATACATTGCAACAATTTCCTCAACCAACAGTCTGCGAATAAAACATAGGCTATTTGTTTTTCACTGAGAGGCAGGGGAAGATCACAACTGTCTGTGAATAATGTAATTTTACATGATATCAACTTGATGCATAGAAATAAGTGTATCCCCAATAAACATATTTTATTTTAATTTATTTTCTTGGAATGGTTGGAGACTTGGAGGCCAACAATAGCCAAACTTTGGAAAAGAAACGAAAAAGAAAATAACCATCATTGCTTACCCCATTGTTCTGACGAATCTGTCCAATGGACAAACAAAAAAAATCAGCATCTGCACGCATAGGCCAGCCCAACCGGAAACAATCAACAGACCTATAGTTATATAAGAGAATTAGTCATGATAAAATATAGATAACAAAGAAATAACTCATAATCAGTAAATGAAAATCACCAGAAGTATTCATTTAAATCATCGTAGTTCCTCCATTGTGAATGTTTTGATCTCCCTAATTTGCTTCTTTCAGATTCCTGTAAAGTAAAGCAATTATAATAGATAAGATATAACCAAAAGGAAAAATCAACACCTAAATTTATTGGGCTCACAGAAGGGGGAAAAAAGACTCACTACACCTTAGCAATCACTTTATATATTGGAGTAACAACTTTGGTCAAAAATGCCTCTTTTTCACCTCCATAGGCTGGCTTTACATTCTCTCCTGTCATGGGACTGACATTCCCAGCTAGCATACCATACAATTCAAAAGCCATCTATAAAAAGCAAAACAAATAAGCACCATGCTACACAACCATTTATATTATTGGTTTTGTATAAACAATTGTGAGACGCCAAAAGCATTGAAACTAAATCTATAACTACACAAACATTTCACATAATAACATTTTTGTTCAAAAAAAGAAAAAATGATACCGCAATAAGTGGCTTAAAGTTGCTGTGTTACAACTCACAAATGGTGAAAAAGAAGCCAATTGAGAACAAAAGTTCTATTGTCTTAACACTAGAAGTACTACACATGCTACTCATCAGACCAGATTTAACTTATAAAGGTCAATATTTAAATTTCAACAGGCTTCTTGTGGATTTTTTTTTTTTGGCGGGGGGGAAGCAATAGTAGGTAGTCATTAGAAGAAAAGATCATTTGAAACATACATGATGATAAATATAGCAAAGGCATTCTGGCATGAATCTTATATTTGCAGCTTCCCCCCATATTAGCAGATAGAGACCCATGTATAGTAGTTTACGCTGTTGCACTTCTTGCTGTATTGTTGGTAACCTGAAAGTTTAGAACATTAAGAGCAATAAATAGGATACCAAAGTAGAAAACAGAAGGCCTGTTACTTTACTCAATTCTTGCCCAACAAAAAAAGAATATAATAATACTACACAAGCTGCATAACAAGCCCTTGTACCAATAATACTCAAGGTGGTACCAACACCAAAAGGAAATTTATGCCCAAAATTATTTATGTCCATCTACTGCTGTAACCTTACCAACTAGCATATAAGTTACAAACAGGTCTATACGAAGCTGCCACATTTTTTTTTCCTTTCTTTTTGGATAAGCCTCATCCACCAGTAAGTGAATAGCTACTATCTCAGTCAACAATATCAATATGAGAAGGCTTACCAAAGGCTACTTTTGCGACCCAAGTACTTGCACCATTTTTTGTAATTCTTGAAAAGTTTCTTCATTACTTCTGTCAACGCACGCTCATCCAACTAAAGAAGAAATATGCACAAGTATGTTATGAGCAGATAAATGAGGAACTGCTAAGTCTATGGAAATATTATTTTTATATTCTTCACCTCTGTTCAAAAAACAGACCAAAGATACTGTTCCTATTTTTAACAACTCGGTTTCAGCAAATTTTAAGAATAGAATCAGGTTGAGAATTTTCACTCTTCCACATGTACAATATTGTAAACAAATACAAGATTTCAGATTATTAAAAAATCAATATCAACAAAACGTAACAGGTACTTATACAAGGTGCATAACCTACAAAAAATTTCCTACTGTTTATACAAAAAGGGAAGAGAGAGAGAGAGAGAAGGAAGTCAAGAGGCTACCATTCAGACAGAAAGTAAGAGCAACAAATAAGGGTAATTGCTGCATAAAGAATCATCCGCAATAAAAACCAGTTACCCCCCCCCACTTCACATTGTTAGTCCCTTACTTCATTCTCATGAGTCCCAAAATGGCTGTCCCATTTGAAAAGTCAAATGCAAAAACTTTTATAGTCTCTTTAAGAGCGTTTGGTTGCTGTATTGTAATACAGTTTTCTGAACTCAAATAAAAAAATGTGTGGGTCCCACTGCTTATATTTGGGTCCCAATAGTGACAGCAAATAAAGAAACAAAAGTGTATCCACTGAGACTAACTAATTGATTGAGGACAAACCTTGGGTTGTTGATCAGGCTTTGGAAACTGTCGTATGTGCACATTTGCGAGCAATAATACCAGGTGCTCCCTTTGATTTGAAACATTGTGCTTCTGCATAATTATTAACATAATCCATGAACATGACAACATGGGTTAAGAAAATAATTGCAGTTGTCTTTTAATCATTCAAGAAGCTTTTTTCTAAACAATCATGACCAACACAAACTGCATTGGCAAATTAAGGATACAGTTCCAGTTACTTATATCACCTGAAACCCAAACATTGCCTGAAGCCAATCCAGAACATCTTCATCTTTCTTTTTCTGGTAATCCTTGGGCCAAGGGAGACCCCTAGTGTTACGTAGAGCCAAAACAGCAGCTTGGATCTGCAAATAAAGACGATAAAACAAATATTTCATGGTACAGAAAAAATTTACAGTATTGAAGGATACCAAAAAGTATGCAAATTGCAAAAGTACCTCAGGATATCTCATAATTGCCTGATTTGCACTATCAGGATCAAGAGGGAGAATATTGTAAGGAACATAATACTCGGTCTTTTCAGCAACTTTGTCTTGAACGTCCAAAATCTTATCAAATTTCAATCATAACAATATAAGTCATATATGCAACATCACGCAAGAACTTGAAGTTCCTAAGCTGATAGTTAAGGTAACATAATTTTAAAATTGTCATAAATCTAAACAAACAAAGTATCCACCATAAAACAACAGCTTTATAGATCACAGTTTAAGAATTGTCACATAGTTTCACCTCACGATCAAGTTCCATAGATTGTGTCATATTCACAGCCTTTAAAACTTCGAAGAGAACATTAGCAGTCTGATATGCCTTTGTAAGCTGTGCACTGGATAAAAACAGAAAATTGACAATCAAGTACAGTGTTGACAGAAGCAATTTCCAGGCATATCACCTAATCTAATATCTTCCATACAACTCACCGATCAGCTTTATCAGCAGCATTTTGCAAAGCCTGGATATATTTTTTATAGTAATGCTGATAAAAACTCTGCATTTCACGTGCATCACTTTTTTTTACCCTTCCAATTAACGTTGGATCATTCTCCTGAAAGAGTTACAAAAGATTAAGACATAAATAAAGCTAACAAGAAACCACACACACACAGAAAAAAATTGATATCAGCTATAAGCAGTCATAAATCTTACTGATGGCAATTATAAATCCAACAGACTAATAGAAAAAATACAATTACTCCTAAATTAAATTGTCCTGAACTTTTATATTGTTACACTAAGACCCTCTTATCTTCTTTTCTTTGCCGATTCAATGCACTAACTTTGATAATGTATCAAATAGACCCCTTCTACCAAATCTTCACAGCAATCAAAAACAAATTCATCTCATTTTCTTACTATGCAAACAAAGATTACTTTACAGCCCCACCTCCAAAACAACCTGTCAACCCCAAAATTCTTACAATCAAAAACCCAAATCCACTAATTATGCTTTAGAAATGGAAAGAATTAAAAATTAAAAATCCCCAAATAAGATCTGCAATTCATACAAGTAAAACTCCCACTTCCCACACAATCAAGCCTTCAATGAAAACCCAAAAATCAAATCAAGCCCACAAAGAAATGATCAGATCAGGCCCCACATTTTCTTTTGTGCCATTGGTGGCTTCGTGTCTCAATAAAGTGGGTCTTTGCCGTTAGTAGCTTCACAACAATGAACCCACCACTACATCTGGTTGTTTTTTTATAAGTAATAAGAAGTTTGTATAAACAATGAACACGAGAGTCAAATAATTACAAAAAAAATGAGATGAATACAAGGTATCTATGAAACTAGCAACGGAATTGCTAGTAGTAAAACCCCACGCACAAGACGAATAAAACAACGAGTTAACAAAATAATCAAGAAGCTAACTCGCAGAACTCTCCAAATCCTCAAAGGTTCGCCGGGTACATTCCCGTCAAACTGTCCACATCAAACACAATGGAACTAAATTCCAAACATCCAAGGAGTGCTTCTTGAACCAGGTGAGGAAAGACAACAATCAACGAAAGCTTCACTAGAGCCCCTTCAAACCCCCTTCCCCACTAAAACAAAAACCCTCAAACAGATAACCACTACTATACTTCTTTTTGTTTCTTTAATTACGTTAATGGAAAACTGTCCACATCAAACACAATAAAACTAAATTCCAAACATCCAAGGAGAGCATCCTGAACCACTTGGAGTTATACCGCATAGCAAGGAATAAGGCGGCTCTTGTAATGGACCACTTGCACTATCACAATGAGAGTGTATCTTGGGATTTTCACTTCACTCGACATGCTCAAGATTGGGAGATCGACGCCGTAACCTCATTTTGGAGTTGCTGTCTTCGAGTTCAGTTAAAGGTTATGGGGAGGATAGGATGTGTTGGAGAGGGTCCTCAAAGGAGGGTTTCCAGGTGAGGAATTATTATAAAAATCTCTTACCTATTGCTGGTATAGTAGTTCCTTGGAAGAGGATTTGGAAAACCAATACTCCTCCGTGTGTGGCTTTCTTTGTTTGGGTTGCCTGCCTTGGGGCGTATTCTCACCACTGATAACTTGAGGAGAAGGCATGTTATTGTGCTCGATTAGTGTTGCATGTGTAAGGAGAGTGGTGAATCTATCTCTCATCTGTTATTGCATTGCCCGGCTGCTAGGGAGCTTTGGTCTTTTATGTGTAGTATCTTTCGGTATCCAATGGGTTATGCCAGGTAGGGTGCTAGATCTGTTATATTGCTAGGGCGACAGTTGCCATAGCATCAGAATTAGGAAGGTGTGGGATATGGTTCCTCCTTGTGTGTTTTGGTGGGAGAATAATGCTAGAAGTTTCGAGGGGAAGGAAAGAAATCTGATGGAAGTTAAAGGGACAGTCCTTCGAACTCTTCTGGACTGGTCTAAGGCTGCTGGAGTAGTTTCTTTTTTTCTATTTTAGATTTCTTAGATTATTGTATTGCCTAAGTGGCTTTTTTCTTTTTTTCTGTTTTGTACACTCCCTGTGTTCCTTTTTTTCTTCCTATTTTGCAATAAAATTTCTTATTTACTAATCAAAAAAAAAAAAAAAAGGAGAGCTTCCTGAATCGGGGGAGGAAAAACAGCAATCAACTTAAATTCCACTAGAGCCCCTTCAATTCCTTCCCCCACGAAAACCAAAAAACCTCAAACAGGTAACCACTATTATATTTCCTTTCATTTCTTTAATTACATTAATCACAAAGCATTTAATAAGTCTAGATAAGCCTGTACTTGTTTTAGTTAGACCTGTAATGATTTTTGAGAGGGGCACCAAAATCCATACAAGCATTATTGCCTGACATCTACAAATGAGTGCATAATTCTCATTATATGCACCTAAAATAATCTTGGTATGCACTTGATAAGAAGAACATAATAATGCTTACCCTTTCAAGACGTTGAAGGAGAGCAGTTTTAAATTGGCGAACACCACGTCCACTAGAAGTGGGATCCAACCTATGAGCTTTCTCAAAGGCGTAAAATCGGCCTACATCAAAGCCACAATAGATGAGCTAAACGTCAAGATGTTGAAATTCATTATGAAAATTAAAAAAGAAATATGCCTCAAGAACATAATAATAATAATAATGACAACTACATCTCAAATAAGCTTAGTGAACATGCCAAAACGATAATGGCAATAACAACAATATCTTTATTGAGAAAGTATACACAAATAATTCTAATAATTATTATTGTTACGAGTTTTTATTGAATCAAGGGCAATATAGTAATTTTATTTTTATAAGTAAGAGTATTATTGAGAAAGGGCCAACTTTATGAAAACATAAAGAGCCAAAAGAATACAGGGGAAACAAAAAGGCAGAATTATGTACAAAGGAATAAAGAATCTATAAATTATGAAATGCTTTATCTAATGTGGAACCCCAGACACATGACCAGTGGAACAAAGTGCTACTGAAAGTCTCACGTAATCAAATCAATTGAAACCAACATATAACAGCAAACCTCTAAAGATGAGTTAGTCACTAATGGTTTTCCTTTAAAAGTATTTCCACATTTAGAGAAAAATCATTCACTAATTGAACTATAAATTGTTTCACATCTATCGTACTTATGGCTTAAGATTGTGTGTATTTTAAATGCTTACATAACACTTGATTTAAGTGCACTCTCACTTAAGTGACAACTTCACAATTTACCATTTTCAAGGATCGCATATAACTCAACAACACATTTCAATTTCTTAAGAAGAAAGAGTGATTCACTATATTTTCTTCTTTGAATAAGAGAGTATGGTACAGCTACTAATAGCTTAAGAAGCTCTAGTTCAAATGGTGTTTCCTCCTCGTGTAAGAAGAGGGAGGAGCAATAACCTTGCATAATACATATCCATAATATCATTTTACTATAAACCAAAAGTGGATGTAGCCCTAAAACATGCCTGCCAATAACCTACGTTTTCTAATGGCACTGCCCACCTTGCTTTGCAATCCCATCTCAAGTCCTTGGTTCGCGTCCAGACAACAACAAAAAGAGACGGGGTTGGGAGATGGAGGACAACCCCCTATTGTGTACCCAATGACCAAAAAATAAAATGTTTGACTCTAAAGATACATCCCCTGTTTAATTTGTTACCCAAATGGACAAAAGGTCGTGAATGTAATGACATAATGCATTACAAGTTACAACTTACCCTACCATTAGCACAAGGATTGTGACTCATATCCAACTCAATCCCAAAACGCATTACTCTTCCAGACAGACACGCGCAGCAGCACACACTCACGAGTGTACACAAGCAAGCACGCATACATAACACAAGAAATTTTAAGCTCAAGTGCACACAATGCCTACTTGGACAAGCAAAATTAGAGGCAAATTCCTCATAACCGTGAACTATACAGTATACACGCCCTGATTTATACAATACTTAACAAATTCATTACACAAATCAACATGCAGAAATACTATGGGATATACTATAGAATATACTATAGGAATAATGTAGATAATGTGAACCCATCAGTGGTTTTGCACTATTCTAACAGCAATGGAGCAAGTAACTTACAGAGATAAGCAACTCTAGGGTTGCTCTTTTCAACTTCATTAGCAACACGGAGAATTGGAGCAATCTCGTGGAGCGAAGACGGCACAACCTCACTGTCGATGATCGATTCACCGAGGTTTCCGGCGGTTTGCGTCCTCATGATCCGCCTCTGCGGCTGTGGAGCTTGATCAGACCCCCCGCCGGCTCTCGCCGAAGACGACGCCGACGTCGACGCCATTTTTTCCGGCGAAATCCGCTCGGAATCTCAGAATCCAAACACCTAGACACACAACAACAAAAAATCACAAATCCAAGACATTGAAGCTTCAATGAAAGGAAAAAACAGTAAGAAAATAAATTTCTTCTTTATTTACCAGATGATTGATGAGAGAGATAGCTAATAAGCTTCTGAATCTGACATCTGCGACCATAAACAAAAAGAGAAACGGCGAAATGGTAATGAAGGTGAGAAGGAAGGTACACACAATGTGGAAAAAGGCAGTGAACGCTTTGGAGAGAAAAGGAGCTTACAGAAAGATAAGATGGAAATAGAGAGAGAGAGAGAAATGAGGTGTTGTTGGTGAAGCAGGAAACCCTAGTGAGAGAGAGCTGCAAGTTTAAGCTACTTAGAGAGGAAGGAAAGCAAAATAAAGCAGAGTAAGAAAGAAGGCTTGCTTTGGGAAAGTTTACTAAAATGTTGGTAGTGTGAGTGAGTGTTAAACTGTGTGAAAATAGAGAAAGAGAGAGAATGAGATACACACAGATACTATTGTTTAGTGGGGTCTCACTGGTGCGGGAATGGTGGCACGGGTGTGATCTACAAAAGGGGATGAATGTTCTTTCAAATGACGAGAGTGCCATGGACCTAATTTTCTATACATGTCAAAATAAATTAATGCTCTTTCACAAATATTTTTAAGATCAATTAATATTGTTCTCCAAAGGAAAAATCTACTTTGTTGAGTTATCCAATTATCAATAATAAACAAATTGGTAATAAAATAATGTTTTTAATGAACTTAATTTAGCGATTGAGAAAAATATTATATCAATAGCATCACTCATAAAAGAATGTACTATTTTTTATTGGTGCAGGCAAATTATTTAGATTGCATTATTGGTATGAAATTTTGGTCTTAAACTCTATGTTTTAAGATGTAAAACGGATAATTTATAAAAAGTTAAAACTTCCCATCAAACAACTCATGTCAATTCAATTTGCAAAGAGCCAATTCAATGAAATTGTTTCTTTTTATGTCAATGTAATTTAGTTATAGCAAAGTCACTAACTCAGGTTAGTAATGTAATTCCAAAATATCATGTGATTCATGCAATTTTATTTTGAAGTCTTTTAGTTAACCGTTTGAGATCATCCATAATAATTATATGATGTATGCTAGAGCCTAGAGGCATATTCAAAAATCAATCAAGTGCTCAAAAGTTAATTGCACATATTCAAAAACTAATCAAGTGCTCAAAAGTAGTCCAAATTCCTAAACTTCTTTTTTTCAAAGGTAATTTGAGCCATGGAATGAGAATAACTCTGTCTAATCAAGCCCCCTTCAGCTAGTAACGTACACAATGGTAAATATTGTAAAAAACGACCAATCCAATGGCATATTGGGTAGGCGTTTCGAATTTGAAATTAATAAAGATTCATAAAGATCCAAAGCTAGAAAATGGGGAAAAAATAGCCGTTTTACAAAAGTCGAATAGACGATTATAACCTCATCAAAACCCCCAAATTTTACACCTTTACTCTACCACCCAACTCACACCAAACACCAGCACAAGGCCAATATAGTAAAAAAAAGCGGAAGTGCGGTAACTCCTGATCATGACTGTTGCTGTTAAAGTGTTCAAAGTTTTTTACTCTTTTACCGAGATAGTAGGACAATTTAGGCATTTCGTTAAAATGGGAGGGGTATTTAGGACTTTTTGAGAAATTATCCTAGGGGGAAGAGATAATTGTCGGTTTGTTTTGTCCTAAGGACACTTTTTCGCTAACGTCGTGGGTTGTGGGAAGCGTGGAGCCCACTCGCGTTGGATAATCGGCTAATCGCTACTGGCAGATGCAGAGGATAGGAGTCCACTCTCCGCATAGGCTCAACGACCAATGAAGACGTGAGACGACGAACATTTTCTATGTTGCTGAGTTGGATCCGTGGGCGAAAGTGAAGCCTATGATGTAAACGGGCGGGACAGTTTGACAAAGATAGGATAAACACAAACGAAAGCTAACATGATTTATTGGAAAGAATCTCTTCGGAATCAAAAGGATTGCTTTTGTTTTTTCTTTTTCATTTTTGATAAGGATCTCTTTGGATTACTTAATTATTTTTTGAGTGTGCTAGTCATCATGTCCCACAAGCACAAATAGATGTATACAGTATGTGTTAACATGACTAATTAACATTTAATTAGTATTAATTAGTCCAAAATCATATAAAATATATCATATTATATATATTTAAATAGAGTATTATATTCATGAGTTTGTTCACGAATAAATTATTATGTTAAAATGTTCAATTTTGAGGATAGCCTATTACTATGCAACTCAAACCTTTTGATTTTTTGGGTTTTGTTAATTTTCCCTAAAATTCGTTTCAATTCTGTCCAAAGAAAAAAATAAAAAATAAAAAACCGACAAAGGCATGTTAGGGTCATTATTAAAGCTATTTTATTTTATCTCTACTTGCTAAGTGGTCTATTATAAAAATATATGGAAAAAAATAAAGACAATAAATACCTTAAAGTGTATACGCGCATATGCACCTTATGTCTTTTGGAGTCAGTTGTAATCAGATTTAATAGTGATGGAGGTTGAGCGAGAGAGGGACATAAAAATGGGAGGGACATCTATTGAATTGCATAGTGAGAACAAAGAGGGAGGGAGAGAGAGAAGACAGCTATAGGCAAGTATATTACTAATTCCTATAACATTGATGAAATAGCAAGTAATCTTTTGTTTCACTGTTAGATCTTATAAAAATCTATGCTCTAAAAATAATGTCATTCTTATGAAGTTTTATAAGGTATAACTTGAACTTGTATTTTTTCTTGGATATGCATTGAGAATTTTTAAATATTTTTATTTTGTTATTCAGTAAGCATTAATAGTTTTTAATTTGAAGTTATTATCAAAATGACTTTATAAGTAAACTATTTGTTTATAATTGTTATGATTTTATAACCTTATAAAGCATGAAAGCATACTTTAAATTAATTTTTTACCATATATTTGTGTCACCTCAATATAACTCATTTATTAAAGGAGGTGTCAAGATAACATACTTTATCTATTGAATAAGTCACCCATGCCATTTTGTGTTATCTATTTAATAAATATATCATGTTGTGGTTGAGGATTTTAACGCAATAAATTAATGGGTCGTGTATGAGTTAACTCATATAGACATATACTTGTGTCTTAAGTGATTATTAGGTATTCCTGGAGTAATTTTTCAAGTTTATGATATATTTTTATACTAAATGGTTTATTTGTATTTGTGTAGAGTACTACATTAGTTTTATTTAAGAGGTATCTAATAATTTTCCCCACATGACATAAACACAAAAAAAGGGTTTGCACTTGGGTCGTGGTTCTCACAATTCCACACATCATCGTGTTTGTTAGTGTTAAATGAATAAAATTTAAGAATTAATAAAGGGTATGACAAAATGAAATAGCTAGATAACACGCGGAGAAAATTATCTAGTACTTTTGAAACATAATAAATGCGTATTCTCTCGTCTCATATTAATGATAGGTCCTATCATAAATATTTTTTGCTTACTTTTAAACAAAAACATTGAATCTCCTTGAGTTCATACACTAATATTATGTTTAGGAATTAGGAGTTCATAAAAACAAAAAGAAATAGATAAATTAAGAGAAATAAAATATAAAAGAAATGACTGAGGCATTCTCTAATAAGTTTAGTATTTTATATCATTTAAATTTTATCTATGTCTTTTACTAACGAAGGATGAAAATGATAATTGTTTTTTTTTTTGTTTTTTTTTTTTATGAACAAAATGATAATTCGTTTAATTTTTTGGAGCGCTAAGAGTACTCACACCAGCCTCCCTATTCGTTGAAAATCAGCCAAAAAGAGGAAAATCAGCCGAATGGAGCTCACACCAGACTCCTCAAACGGGAGAAAAAGTGAAGCTGATGAACAGTAGCTCGCTCGTTTGAGGGAGCTACTGTTCACTCCTCACCGAATTAAAAAAGGCTTTTTTCTCTTTCTTGCAAGCTGTCTCCCGCGCCAATAATAACGGAAAAAACAACACAACAACAACAACACAAATACTGTACAGATCTAAATCTTCAATACCCAAACAAAAACCCACAAACCAAAAAAAAAAATCAAAAGCTTAAAAAGAGAAATTAGAAAGCTCTTCCAAAACTGATAAGAAAAAAGAAAAAAAAAATGGAGGCTCAAAACTGTTTGATGATGGTGAGTGGCAGTAAAGATGGAGGCTCAAAAAAAAAAAAATAAAAAAAAAAAAGCAACGCTGAGAGAAAAGAAAATGAGAGAAAGAAAGAAAAAGAAGAAAAAGGGGGGGGGGGATACGTGGGTGGTGGGGAAAAAAAAGAAGAGAAAAAAAAAAAAAAAAAATAAGGAATAGGTGTACGTGGGTGGTGGGGGAAAAAAGAAAGAAAAAAGAAAAAAAAAAGAAGAGAGGGGAACGGGGACAGAGGGAGAGAGAAAAAATTGAGAAAAGAAGTTTTTTTGGGAGTTGTGAAAAAAATAAATATATTAAAAAATGGAATAGTAAAGTTAAAATAGGGAGTCTAGTGTAGTGGTGCTTTAGCTAAACAAAAAAAAGTGAGTTTTTTAAAACCCAATTGGCAAAAATTTTGAGGAAAATACTGTGAGTGCTCTAACAGATGAATGGAATGTCTGCCGTTTTAACTAAAAAGAAAAAAAAAATGGAATGTCACGTGCTCATTTTTCTTGGTTTTGATAGAATATATAATGAATCATCAAATACCACTCCGCTGTTTTGATTTTTTTTTTTAAATGACTAGTTTTTCCGGAAACATTTAAGCATCTATGCATGTGAAATGAGTCATGTCTCTTTTGAACACAATACGGTCGATATTTTAAAAGAAAATTGTAGTGTACTGATTATGCCATTTCAAAAAATTTATGTTCAAAACACAAATAAGATAGTCTTAAAATATCTAAAATAAAAATCAGGTTTACAAAAACAAATCATCCACACAGCACCATGGCCACGGTATGACTAGGAACTGCTTGGAATATTCGCTGGAAAAGCAAATTGAAGCTTTCCTGTCAAATGTCCAACATGTGAAAAGGATTAGGAATACCGTAGTCATTTGAAGCAAATGCCAATTTATTTTAAGCAAAAAGATAAAGGGGAAAAAAATCCAAATCAAATTAGTTGGTACTGAGTTATTGCACGTTTGGGAGGTTTGTTTTATACGCTGGCTCACTATCAAAAAGTATCAACCACAACATTTCCAAAAATTATGATGCAGAATGTAATTTATTTTTATTTTTTATAACATAGGTATCCGAAGTTTCATCTCGACTAATTCTATGGACATATACAATTTCCACTCCTCCGTCCTCCACACATCTAGTAATTATTAGACTCAATGGCCTTGAGGTGGCCCTAAAGGAATCGGTTGTCATAAGATGTCAAACCAAAAGAAATAGATAATTGGAATAGGTGCATATTACAGATCGTTATGCCTTTATACTACACCCTTGGGGTTATTTACAATCAACAATTGTGTCACTGTAACACCTAATGCTATGTTCTTCATCCCTTTTATTTCAGTACAGTCCAGAATATTGAAGAAGATATGACTCTGTCTAACCACCTGACATCGAAGCTTATCCTTCCGTCATGGCTACTCTGGCTCCCTCAGCTGCATAATTCCAACAATTTCAGCTAGTGCAAAATTTAAGCACAAGTTTCCTTAGGTCATCATTTAACCTATGAACCAGGCCATGGCTTCCACAGGACCACAACAACCCAAGAAATTGCTTATTAGTATAACTCAATGCTTCTTGGATTGTTATCTTAATAGCATGCGTTATCATCATCTGATTGAAATACTTCTCAACCTCATCAATACGACCGATTAATAAGCCATAGGCTACCAAGATCCCGGATAATATCATGCTGGTTTCAGCCTGGTTTTCTCCATCTGGGTAAACATAAGCCAAGGCAGTGATCTGCATTCTGCAATACCAGATATTATGCCTGTCCAAGACTGCAAGGTGCCCAAAATTAGGATAAACCATAGCAATGGTTGTCCCTAATCCTACACAATAGTAACAAGTTAAAAATGTACATAATACACCAATTACACTATGATACACCTGCCTCAAATACAAACTCAAAGTGTTACCAGCACTCTCAGTGACCCATATTACACCACACTCACAAGCACTTCCTTCACACTATAGATTTACTAGCATTTAGATTTTAGACACCTCACACAAGACTTTGCACATAGCATTTAATCCTTGAAATGTGGACAACCCTTGTAAGTGTCTTCTAGATGCTGCAAGTATGATAAACTTAGCATGACCAAATAAAAAAGAAACGAGGGAATCGCCAAGTCAGAATTTTTTGGGAAGAGAACCAATTATGTGGTTATTGTCTGAAGCACACACTGCAGACAAAATAAGCCTCAAACCACCAGAAATCACGGAACTTTTCCCTGGTGGATTGAGATATGTTGGGATATGTCATAGAATGTGTTTTCATAGTGGGAAACGCAACAAATTAACTTAACAGAACTTTGAATAGATAGAGCATGCCTTGATTCAGGACTAAACATTATTATTCAAAAACCTTATAAAAAAGAAAATCAAGAAACTTATAAACAATCTGAAAATAAGTGTAGCATCTGTATCTATTCAAAGCAGGGGAAAAAAACCACACATCATGAGGAACAAAAAAACGCATGTAGAAATTCAGGAATCAGCATCGTAAATCAAGAAATTCATCACAAACTTGAAAACAAGGGTGCATTCATTCTAACTTATAACAAGTGAACTTCAAGCAATTATGATTTGCCATTACGCATAACATAAAGAGGTTCAGTGTTTATGTTCTTCCCAAATAAAATTGCCACAATTATGCCATCATTAATATCACTTATAAATTGTCAACTTTTTTATGGGAAAACCAGTAAAATTCAATTTCAAATCCTATCTGCAAGTGCCACATAATTGAAGCTAAGCCATCCACAACCCACAAAAATGTCGACACATCATATGCCCAAGTTTTAGAAACAAACATACTAACCATGCAAATTAGAGAATAAAATTGAAATTGCAAGCAAGTGAAGCAACATATCCCAAAACTATAAATATCCAAAGGAACCACACACATCTCACAGTCCTTTCATAAATACCGTCCTTGCAAGTTCACTGCATTAATTGCAGGCAGCACACTTGTTCCTGAAAAGCTATTCTTTACATACTTATCCAAATTGAAACTTGCAAGTTGATGAATGCACCACCCCCCACGGCCCCACCTTCTCCAACCACAGAACAATGATTGCAAGCTTTTAAAACAAATGAGTAATGACATTGGTCTAAGACGCATTTTTTGCAGATGATAGGACCAATTCACTTGGAATCTGGCTCTTTGCGAATACTCTGCTACTTGATTCCAATCAGAAGGTGGCGATGAATGGGTAAATTTCAAAACTAACTTTGCATATCAATAAAAAAAGTGAGCATGTGCAGAATGTAAACTGAGATACAAAGTCAGGGAGATGATCAAGTGAGTTATGTGGGTTAGTGAGTGAACCTAATGAAGATGTGTGGAAATTTATGAATGTTGGATGAGGATTGAATTTGGCATAAAATCATGATATTTAAATCAACTTCAAACAATAAGTAATACAACTATGGGGCAATCCAAACAGCTGGTAGTTGAACCTTTCAAGTAAAAAAATAAAAATAAAATTGTTTCATGTGTTCTTAAGTAAGAAAACAAATAAGTACAAGGAAAACAGGTTCATAGTTGAAAACGAGAAACACCTATATCTTATAATATATTATCATTGTATTTTGCAAAGAAATCAAAACAGCTATAAGTACAAGGAAAACAGCTTCATAGTTGAAAACGAGAAACAAGCATTTTGACAATTATACCCAAAAACAACAACAAATGGACACTGAACTTCTCCAAATCTCTTATAATATATTTATCATTGGTTTTTAATTTAACCAAAATGACAATAATTAGCTTACATATGAAGGAGTCCTCTTTTAATTCCCAAACCTCTATCATCCCTAGACTTTGATTGAGTTGATAAAGTAATAAAGGGTTGAGTTGGAAAATCTGGAGCTTGGGTTAAATTTTGCAAAGAAACCAAAACACACAAATACAAACACAAACCAACAAACAAAGACACAAAGATAGACAAAGAGGAAACAACAATAAAAACCACAAGAGGCGGAAAAACATATATTTAATATTTCCTCCATATAACAACAACATGAATTACATGAAAACCGTACAAATTTAAGAATAAAAATAGACATAGAAACAAAGCAACATATCCCAAAACCATAAATGTTCCAGAAACCACACCTACAATGATTTCATCAAACTCCTTGTCTTGCATGCAAGCCCAATGCATAAGAAGCAGCTTGTGTCCTCAAAAGTCAAATGGGTGTTTTTTATTTACTCATACAGTCTAAGAAAACACAGATTCTGTAGGTGGGATTTTTTCGGGATATGGAAAAACTAATTAACACTAAGTAGAAATGTTTCTTCCTGCGCATAAGCCGAACAGATACGGACCTTTCCGAACATAACGTGGATATTTCCGAACAGAATGTGGACCTAAAAACTGCAAGATAAACGAAAACAAATACTTAGAATGACGTGGTCAACCCAGTGGGGGTTAACCTATAGCCCTCCGAAGATTTTGTCAGTAATCCCATACTTAAAGAAATAATGCCACAATAAATCTTCCCTTTTTACTAAACTGTATTTCTCAGAGAATATAGAAATTCTGGAACCCCTTGTTTTGGGATGAATCTCGTATATATATAGTCTTTTCTTTAAAAATATCTTATTCTTTTCTTCCTTTATCCTCTTCCTCCTTCTTTCTTTTCAGAGCATTAATGCTCTCTGTTTTACAGCCCATTTTGGTTCAGAATAATCCTGACATTACCTTGATATTTTGATTAGCATTTAATGCAATGGATGAGCTTTGATCTCACTTTAAGTTTACTATTTTATAATAATGATATTTTAATCCGTTCTTAATTTAACATTCCAGAATAATCCTTTATATCTTATTATTATTTTGTAGCTCAACACTCTCATTTAAATATTAAACCGAACAGAACGTGCCAGTTGCGTAGGATGTGTTCGGTTAAATACCGAACACGTAATATGTTGTATTTTGTCTTCACAAATATTTTGTCCGAATAAGTTTTTCCTCTCCAGATTCATTTAATAACATTGTAGCCAATTTAAGGACAGCAAATACCATGAAATTAAACAAAAACACACTGTTTCAAAGGACCTTCAGAGTTCAGGCATTACGTTATTACCTTCAATATCTGTTCATCACAGTTCATGGCAAAGAACGCACCTTTGCATGTGGGTGTATACGCGAGATGTTGCATTGAACCTTCTATCTCACGGTCCAAGTAAACTCAAAAGGTGAGGTTTAAGCAAAGATATTGAGAAGGACGAGTAGTCGAAGTCTTTTGTGAGTGTTCAGGCGCAACGGCTAATGGAGCCAGTGTGGGGTTTTTTCTAATTATTTGTTATTTTGTTTTTTAATCTACGGACAAAAGCCACCGAACAACTGTGGATTTAGCAAGTGGATGGAAATTCCAACTCAGTTTTAACTTTACGGAGAGAAGCAAACAATGTTATCGAATCATGTCACCCTCGACTTCTATTGGCAATGATTTTTTAATTTACTTATCATCACATGTTTTATGGTCATTGGCAATTGCAATTGGTTTATGTTTATTCGCAAATAATAAAGTTTTTCTCCAACTATCCATCTAAAAAAAAAGGGTTTTTCTCCAATGGGCCATGACTCTCTAAAATAAGTTTTATATGCATGATTCCACAATTCCATTCATTAGGGTTGGATTCTACATACAAGTGTGTGCATGCTTTTATTAAGTCTAAACTAATGAAAATTTTACACCTATGTAATTAATAATTAAATCTTTTAGAAACCGATAAATCTCAATTTAGCAATAAATTCTAATTCAATGATTCGATTTAAGTACATGACATGTCGTTTTGATCGTTGTGATGTATAGATTTGATTTGAACTATGTTTATGACAATTAAGCAATCAAAATTACATTTTTTCATTATTGTGTGAAACATTATTTTTCTGTTAGGATAAAATTAAACGAAGGTCACAAAATAAGATGTTTACACAATAGTATAATATCATTGGAGTTTGCTTTCTTTTTCTAGCATGTGTTTATTATCCACGTCAGCCATACAAGCATCTACTTCATTAATATATATACAAATATGCTCAAGCGGTGCTTCAATGCTGAGCCAATAGCCCTACAAAACCGAACATTCGACAAAAACTTCAAGTTCAATTTTGCCTTTTCGACTAGTTGGACTTTCTTCATTATTGAAGTAACCACTAACAAATGAAAAAAAAAAAAATCGCAATGCTGACACATCAGCCACATGTAGAATTAGATAAATTTTCCTCCAAATTGGTTCAAACGAAAATTCAGCCACTTATAGAATTTGAAGAATACCAAATACCATTGACCCATGCAAATTACTTAGAGTAGAGAAATTGGGCGCAGGCCCCCTAGTTTCTCAAAGGTCTAGTTATATAATTATTAGGAAACGTGGAATACTACAAGAGTTCGATATGCCTTCAAAAAATGTGAAAATGACATATCCTTATGACCAAATCTTCTTCAAAGAGAGAGAGAGGGACGGCAGTTGGAGCAGTTACTTTTGGAAGCACCTAAGAGCCTTTGAAGTGCCAAAACAAAAAAAAAACATGCGTACACAAGCAAAAACAATTGGACATTGGAAACAGTCCTAAAACTCACACGAAACCTCCATTTTTCAAACACAGTTTCATTTGTCAACTTCCATTTGTCTCCCTCCAATGTATATATCCTACTGCCGCTCGCATTGTTGCTCTATTGTTACAATTCTCCATCTCCATCACTCACTTTCTCCTTTTTGTCTTTTCATTCCTTTGCAGTCCTGTTATATACTTCACTTCATGTCTTTTCCTCAACAGCATCTCTAACATAGTAACGTTCACATTCTTTTCTTTTTTTCTTCTTCTTCTCTATCCTAACATTCCTTGTTTATTCTCTAAGAAACATCGATATGTTTTTCAAATCCAAAAACTATGAAAAAACCCAGTTTGAGTTTTTGAGATTTTAGTGGAGGAAACTTCCATTGAGTAGGGATATGCGTACAGAAAATGCCATTGGCTAGCTTATGAAGAATTGGGTTTTGCGTGAACTTTCGTGGGCTCAGCAGTGCTTTACAGAAAGGAGCTAAAAAGGTATTGAGAGTAACGTTTTTGGCATGGTGTGTGTTGTATATTTGTATGCTTTTCTATGCTAAAGATTGAATAATTCTATTTTGTGATTCTTACTATACTGTGAAAAGAAGCTCAAAAGGGTAGGAAAGAAAGATGTTCACAAAGTGGACTTTTAGGTACTCTAATTTTTTTTTTTTCGTTCTAATGTGATGAATTTGAGAGAAGATGGTCTTGTTTGAGTTCATTAGCTTCAATTTCTGATTATAGGCTTCTGAATATGTTTAATTTATTTCTGTTTTGAATTGTAATATGGGACTAATAGAGTTGGGAGAATTGGATTATGCAGTAGACTCTAGCTTCAACATTTTTTCCCTAATTTTCTTGATCATGCAAAATCTAGAAGTAATTTCAAGGTACAGGATTCGGAGAACTTTGCGTTATGTTACATGGATGTTCTTATAGGTTGGTTATATGCCAACTTCAATGTAAATGCTAGAATAATGGTTAAATGATTAAATTCACTATTTTCTAAGAGCTTAAGCTTTTGGGAGAATCGGTAATTTATTATGATAAATTCATTATTTTCTAACAGCTTAAGTTTTTTAGGAAAATTGGTAATTTATCTGTAAATATACCATTTGATGGCTTAAACCTTCACTGCAACAAATTTGCTTGTAGTTAATGTTAAATGAATAATTTCAAGATGATATTCTTTATAAATAAATTTAGCATTTGATGGATTAAACGTTCACTACAACAAATTTGCTTGTAGTAAATATTAAATTATTAATTTCAAGATGATACTGAACATTCTTGCATCTAAAGAAGAGATTTTAATATCAATTCTTGTGTCTATGTATAAATTTTTCACTGTAATCCTCTTTCTTCTTTGCTAGTATATCGGGTGCAGAGGAGGAGGTACTAATAGCAGCAGAAATGGCATCATCTTTGGAGGATCTTCTTGCAGAGGAAGGGTTTAAAAGAAAATCAATGCATAGGTCAAGATCATCCTCCAAAGCAGATGGTGCAAGTAAGTCTTTCTACGCTTTCCAACATCAAGTTAGCAGTAATTCTTCATTGGGCAATGGTCATAGGATTAAGACAGACAGGACAAGGTCTGATGTAGCTGGATACAGTTCAAGAGGGGAATTATCATCAGGTGATGTTGTTAGGGATAGGAGACTTAGGGATAGTCCGGTTAAAATAGAGAAAAAAGATGAAAGGTTGAAGAAAGAACCTAGGGACAGACTTTTTAGTGATCTAAAGGAAGGTAGAGGATTTAGTGCTAATTTATTGAAAGATATGCCACAAAAAGAAATAGAAGAGGTTGGTAAGCAAAATACTGAGAGATTTAGGGATATATATTCAAATAAAATGTATAGGTCAGAGAGAGGGAAAGGTAAGCATTCTATCCGAGCCAGTGAAAAGGAAGTACACAAAGAGAGGTTAGGGATGCAGACAAAAGTTGACAAGAGGAATGACTACAATTTGAGAATACAGCTGCTTGGACATATGAGTTTTATTGCTAACAAGAAGAAAAGCATTAAAAAGCCCACAACCTCTTTTGACACATCTAATAGGGGTTCAAGGAATAGCAAAAGCTTTGAAGGCAGTCAGACTCAAAATCGTGATAATTTTGTACAACTAATTTCTGAACCTGCTCTTGATGAAGTTGCTATCCAAGCCATAGTTTCCATCCTAAATGGATATATCAAACGCTTTCTAAATGATGAGGATTTTCGGACAATGCTCCGTCACAACTGCTTCTCTTCCCTAAGTGTTTTTGAGCTTGAAGAAGGGCAAAGTACTGAGAGCAAAGTCATGGCCAGCCTTGAACAAGCAATTGAAACAGTAGAAAAAGCTGTTGAGGACTCTTCAAGTGCTAAGGATTTGAAAAAAGCTTCGTTTCAGCTGAGTGTGATTACGGGGTTAAATTCAAATAATTTGAAGGATGGATTCACATCTGGAATTCCTAATTCACAGTTGTCAGCTTGTGCTCATCTCTACCTGAGTGTCATATATAAGTTACAGAAGAAAGACAGGTTTTCAGCAAAGCATCTTTTGCAAGTATTTTGTAGTTCACCTTTTCAGGCACGCACAATGTTGTTGCCTGAACTATGGGACTATCTGTTTTTTCCACATCTTTCACATTTGAAGGAGTGGTACAACAAAGAAGCTGATTCTCTAGCAGAAACACTAAGCAGGCCAAGGAGACTGAAGCGTCTTGAAAAAGTGTACAATGAAAGTCTGGATTCTGGTACTCATCAGTTTGCGGTTTACTACAAGGATTGGCTCACAGAAGGGGTTGGAGCTCCTTCAATTCCTTCCATCCACATCCCATCAGTCTCTCTTCAGGGATCTCAGCAGGGAAGTTCACTTGGTCATTCTTCAGAGTTATCTAGTTCAAGTGGTCCATTCTCTCCTCAGCCTATGGTCAGCAAAAAACTATATGATGCTGTGTTTGGCTGCTCTAGTAAAGCAGGAGTTAACGAAGCTGAAGGCAGTGGGGAGGCTGAGAACTTTGATAATTGTACGGGAAGCATTGGTGATTCTGCTTTTGTCAAACAAAAATTAACGTACTCTTCTGAAGCAGTTAAATATTCGGATCACGATCCTGAAGATGATTCGTACAAGAGTGTACTGGATGATGCGTTCCTTTCTGTAAGTGACTTTTTTAACATTATTGTTATTTCTGTTTTAGCAAAAATGAAATTATGAATGAGTCCTTTAATCAAGTGCATAAAACAACATTTAAGTATCTCCGTTTGCCATACTTAAAAATGTGACTATTTTTTGAACAACTTCTGAGTATTTAGCATTGCTACCTTTTATTTTCTCTTGTACTATATGCTTTATGTCATGCGTAATTACCTGCCATTTTTCCACATATAATCTAAAGGAACTGTGGGAACTTTGTATTAGTGAAAGGATTTTGTTAAATCTGGTTTGCACGTCAGAAAAGTTTTGTGCTAGTTTCTGGTCAATTTTAGCTCGATTTCTGTTGCCAGTTGCTTGGCTATGGCAGGGTTTTTCCCCTAAATGTCAGCATGGTGCATAATAATTCAATTGGCATGTAAATCTATGATTGATAGATGTCAGCATCCTTGTTTCCATATCCATACTAACTGCCATTGTTATGTGACAAATTTCTTCAACAAGATAATGATCCTCTCATCAAATTTCACTTCTCTTTTTACATGCAAGAAAGATCTCTCTTATTCAGCAAAAAAAAAAAAAGATCTCTCTCTCTCTCTCTCTCTCATAGTATTTAATGCTCAAACATTTTTGTAGGACAAACTTTCGTTGGCAGCTGATGAAGGATGTATGTTGCATGAGTTGAGTGATTCGCCCAAAAGTAATCTTGATGATGAATTTGGTGACTCTACTATATGGCCAGAAACTACAGGCAATAGCAAAATGCCTCATGCAGCAGCACGTACAAAAGAAAACAATGAGATTACACTCAAAAGCCTTGCAAAATCTATTTTTGAACTGCAACAAACTGAAGGTTCTGTTGATCTTGGTGCTTCGTCTCTTTCCAATTCCAGTGAGGCATCAACTTCCTGCTCAGTTGTAAATGTACTCTATTCTCGACTGTTTCTTAATTTCAGTAGTATGTTCTGTTATTAGTTTCTGATAGTCACTTCATTAACTTATTGTCTTTTGAGTGCAGCCAATCAAAACAAGGTCCTATCTTGGGGGTGAGTTAAAAGTTACTTTTTTTAAGGAATGATTCTCCTTTTATACTATACATTTTGATCAATTTGTTAACTTTTACATTTTCTTGTCACAGAGTTACAAGAAAGTCATGAATACTTTGATGAACTTTCTTTTTTCTCAAGCATTCCTCAAGACTTCATTTGCCCACTTACTGGACAGTTGTTTGAAGATCCAGTGACCCTAGAGACAGGTCAAACCTTTGAATGGGTGGCTGCCAAGGCATGGTTTGATAAGGGAAACATAACATGTCCAGTAACAGGAAAAACTTTGGAATATCTTGCTGTGCCACTTACTAATTTTGTTCTGAAGCGTGTGATTGACAATTGGAGATTGGAATATTGTAGGCATATCTTGGATTTTGCCTCTCAAGTAATGGAAAACTCAGGAGGACATGTTATTAAACACTTGGATGAAACTATTATTATCATATTAGAGCAGCTTCTCACTGCTTTCAGCGAAGAGGGGAAAAGAACAAATGCCAAACATCTTATATCTCTTGGTGGCTTGCATTTTCTTCTTCAAAGGTTTGAATTGGGAAAGATGGAGGAGAAAGCACATGCGGTAGCATTATTGTGTTATTGTATTGAAGCAGATGCAAGTTGCAGAAATGAGATAGCAAGAAATATTAACAAACGGTGTCTTCTGGAGCTACTTCAAAGCAAGCAGGTCAAGTTGATAACAAATGCAGTGTCATTGTTAACCGAAATGGTTTGCCTGGAAAGGTGTGTAAATTTTAATTTTTGGTAGTCAATGTTCATCTTCTCGCTTCTTATTGGTTATGTCAATGTCCGCTTCTTGCTTTTGATTTGCACTGCCATTTTTCATGTCAGATTATTCTGCTCCTGTAATGACAGGAAACATCAATAAGGGTGTATAGGGACACTTTTTGAAAGTGAAACTCTAAACATGGACTAATGACTGAATTACATTTCTTATTATGTAATTTAGATGGAAATTAAGGACCATATAAATCTAAAACCAACCGATTGTCCTGGTTTCAAAGTTTCTTTTAAGTATCAAAATTTCTAGAATATTTATTGAAAGTTGAAATGGATAACATGGTAAGGAAACATTCACTGAGAAAATTTTCTCGAGAAACGACAAACATACCACTACATGGACTTTTCGGTGGTCTTTCTTTAATTTGGTTTTAAATTACATACACATAGTCCAGAGAAATTTTCTGGATGTTAAAGTTTTCGACAATAATTAGAAAATTTCTATTGATGAAAGAAATGCAGTTGAACTATTATTTGATACAAGGCATCATATACTTTGTTGAACTATTAATTGATACAAGGCATCACATATTTTGACTTGGTATGTTATTAGGTCTCTTCTCTAGGCTCGTCTGCATGCAAATTAATTGCATGTCAAGTTGGGTTGGAGTACTTACCATGAAAAAAGTGTCCTGTTGGGAATGGTTATTGAAGCATGTGGTCTTTGTCATTGCAGGAGGAAAGATGTTACTTCATTTCTAAGTGGCTTGCAGAATGAAGGGATAGTGAATACGATGCATGTTCTGCTTGATCATCTTCAGAGTTCTCCAAAGGAGCAGAGACCCCTAGTTGCTGTACTTCTGTTACACTTAGATCTTCTGGTATGCTCCTATAGTTCACAGAGGTTTTTTTTTAAAAACTTTGATCTGTGTTCTCTCCAATTTTTTTCTTATGTCAATTTATTTGATCCTCACCTGAAAACTTTGGCCAAGTTAATATGAACCTGACAGTACTACTTTTCTATATATAGTTGAAGGACTATAATGACATCCTTCTATACTTAAAAATGCATAGAAATTTAACTGTAGAAATTTAGTTATGCTTATAGACAAAATCCCTACTTCAATATCTGTGTTTTTATGGACTTACAAAATGTTGAAAGGAACTTGAGGCAGGTTCCATCAATGGGCACCTAATGAATAATTTTATACTGAAAATTAGTTTGATTGTTGCGTATATGAATGAAAGTTTGACAAAAACATGGTTGTTTATCATAATTGTTGTCTTTGCAATAAACATTTGAAGGCTGCTTTTGACAATTGAAGATTATAAAAGTAGCACCTGGAACTCATGTCTCTGCTAATTAGTGGATATTCTCTGTGTCTGAGGGCTTAAAAAAAATGTTTGCTGAGACAACCGGGTGGTTGCAGGTAGAACCTCAGAAACACAGGATATATAGAGAGGAGGCAATTGATGCCATTACGGTGGCTCTTGAAGACAGCTTAGTGGATGAGAAGGTTCGAGAAAAGTGTTGCAGAGCACTTCATATCTTAGGAGGGAATTTCTCTTTCTCTGGGAAGTTATTGACAGAAAGTTGGATCCTACAGCAAACAGGATTTGAAGATAAATGTGAAGTGAATTCTCTTGAAAATGAAGATGGGAATCTCTCGGTCGATGACATTGTTTCATCGGTACAGTTGTCTCCATGTTCTTTTGACCTGTCTCTCACATTTTAGCTTTCATTGCTGATGATAATTGTTCAGGTTTTCTTATTATCTATCTTCTCATATATTCTTTAAAGTTGAAGGTAATTTTTACCATAAAAACAGATACAACTTCCCTAATCTTGACCTCTATGTACAGTTATGCTGGATCAAAGTTGTTTACTTTTGCTCTCATCTCAAACTTCCCATGTGGTGCATGTTATAATGCATATCAAAATAAAACTTTAAATGGTTCTTTATAGTTGTCCAAATTAATGGAACAAAGACTTTGTAATGCCACCTGGGGTAGGGGAAAAAAGGAGAGAACTCATGTTTAATTTATAATAGAAAAATGAATTTGAAGGCAATAAAGGTAAGTTGGCATTTAATTTCAGGCTTCAGCATAGTATTTCTCTTATACATGTATCTGCACATAATTGTTTTGACAGTCTATTATTAAAATGGATCTGATGTGGAAATTTGGAAGAAGCTATACTCCTAAAAATTTGATTAGAAGTCAATTTTTATATGGTAAACTTAAGCCTTAACATGTGAATTACATATTTATATAGTAATAAATTTATAGACATGCAAGCTTGTGGTTGGTCATTTTTAGTTGAATGACTGAAAGTATTTCTCTGATATTCTGATTAAAATATAGGTTGATGAAGAGCAGGCGAACGAAGAGTGGTTGAGGAACTTGTCGGTAGCACTGCTTAGTAATGGGAAAAAGTCATTCTTAGGCTCAATATCCAAGTGTTTAGGCTCTGGAAATTTGGACATGGCGAGGGTCTGCCTAACCACTGTGGCATGGTTGAGCTGTGCACTTTGCTCACAATCTGATGCTGAGTTCCAGCTATCTGCCTTCTCGGCTCTCATCTCTGGGCTGAAAGAAAGCCTAGAGAAAGGTGAGAAGATTGAGCATAAGATCCTTGCCTCAATGTCTCTGCTCAATTTCAGCAGAACCTCAGGTTAGCCACTTACTCTCCTCAACAATCTTTGTATTTGAACTTAAATCTGAAATAGAGAAAGAATCTATTCATACACAACTGCATGTAATGATGCTAGTTCCATGAGCACAAAAGTTGCTTCTTAGAATCCTTCTACTTATTTTCTGAAAGATACTTCTTAGAATCAATTATTAGGAAAGAAACTATAAAGATCACCTTTTCTTGCTTTTACAGTCATATAGTTTGTCAATAGTTCAATATGTTAGGATGATGTTGTATGATGTTTTATACACTTCATGCATTATATTGCTTGCCCCTGTGTATTTGGGTGTTGCATGTTTTTTTCACACCTCTTAGAGGGTCACTGCATATATCTCATATTTGAGTCCCAAGACTCTATTTTCTGTATTCAAAAACTTATCATAGGACTTGTGCTGCATTAACTTGTGCATATTCCAAACTAGATGGGTACACCTGAGGGGCTTGTAAATCCAGAATGGTTGAATGGTTTGTAACATCAGGATCAGAAATTTGCCCACTCCAAATTACAGAATAATATTACCTACTCCCAACTAGCTTACAATCATTTTATCATATAATTTTTCACTACATATCTCTCCTAGGTGGTGTCTAGCGAGGTCCCAAGTTTATAGCTGAGAAGAAAACATAGCATAGTTGGACCTATTTGCAGAATATAGTGCAGCTTTAGTCAATGCAAAAAACTTTTGGTCTATTGCTGAAGTCATGACACTCCCTTTCTGTTGCAGAATGCAGAGTTCTTTTGATGACAATTTCGGAAGAGATTGCAGCTCCTCTAAGAAGCCTAGCTGAAGTAACATGGACTGCGAAGCAGCTATATGCCATTATATCTGGAGAAGATCTGTAATCTAATACGAAAGATATCAGGCATTGATTTTTCTTTTGCACAAATATCAGCAACTTCTGAGGTCTCCAGCATTCTTAGTAGCCTGGCCTTGGGTGATGATCTCACCATTATATATCACCCTCTACAAAAGCTGCATTGCTTCAAACATTTGAAGAACAATTTAATCTCTAAGTCTAATGTTTGCTGCTTAGAATCTCCCCAGCTTTGCATTGAAGTGAACTAAAATTTGGAGGAAAGAGTCACACCCTCGGAAGGGGTCATTGATATTATCAGAACATGAGTGATATATTCCCTTAGAAGTTAGAACCTGTACAATAATTATAACAAGTGTTATTTTGTTGATATCTTTACATTTGTTTTAGATTTTACTGCATTTGTAAGTTCTATTTGGTCAGGAATGTTCAAGAGGGCCTCGTGATTGATGTAATTGTTAGGGATATGAGTTCACACCAAAGTCCAATGTATTATCCTTGTCCTAATTGTATCGTAGTATTAACTATACTACTGGAACTTTAGGATTGGTTTAGGATTAGCTAAGGGTTATTATACTATATATACCTTTTAATGAGTACAATGTAACATATAGAGCTCAATAATAAAGATATAGTCGTTTAAGGCTTTCCATTATGGATGTAGGTCGTTAATTCTTTGTGTTCTATCTTTTTTTAATCTTTTCTTTATTTTAATATTTTGACATGACATCAGAGTCACACCCATACATGCATCGCTGGATTCTTCGGGCATGTGTCTTCACCAGGCTGAGTGTCTTGGACCACACCTTTAATATCCTGGCATAATGCTTATTTTTGGTCAAGCGTTGAGTTTCTTAGACTACGCATTTGATCAGTAGCATTTACAGGTATGATTGGCATCTCCCTTGGCAATGGCGAGCTTCAATCACCACACGTTTGCATGGCATCCAACATATCATTTGCACTGCATCTAATCCATACACTGCCTATTCACTTTCCTTTCAAACTTAAATTGTTTTCAAGCTTTCATCTTAAATTTGAGGGGATGTTAAAGATATGAGTTTAGGCCCAAGTTCATTGTATTATCCTAGTCTACAAATGGGTAATAAGTTAATGTGTATTTTTATATTGTGGCTTTTTGTGCTGGTACTCAATATGTAGTTTTGTTACTGTATGACATGCTTGAAGAAAACTTGCAGATTTTCAGCTAGTGAATATAGTGAGGGTAATGTGTAAATGCACCATTTTGAATCATAAAACGAAACATTTAAAAGAATATTTTCAAACTTTGGGTAAAAGTTTTAGGAATTAATGTGTAATTAACACCCCCCCCCCCCCCCTCCCTCTCTATAAATATGTTTGCTTTTTATTTAGTTTATCATTTGTTATACATTCTCTATATAATCCTCCTCCATGAATATACAATAAATGAATCTCGTTATCTTCTACAATATCAACTTATAAAAACATTGTAATAAGACAATGTCCTTTTTACCATTTTTTTTTTTTTTTTATCAAATGATGATAATATTAATTATCATACCAAAATGAAAATGATGAGGAACAACTCTAACCTTATAACAAATGTGTATATATGTTTATACATAATTAATAAATAACATATGTTTATACATATATTAAAAGACAAATTTCGTTACATCTTACGGATGTGGTAATGAAAGATTAATGATTTTCTTGTTTGTTTCAATATTATTTTATAGCAATTAGCTTGTATGCATTATTTGATTTTGGGTCCACTTTTATTTTTATTTCTATACTAATCGATAATTCAGAATATACCTACTTTAAACCCAACACTACATTTCCCTTTTGATATGGAGATTTGTTATTGTATGACATGCTTGAAGAAAAAAATGTGGTGAGGGTAGTAAATTAAGCTAATAAATAAATATATATATATCTTAGTCATTTGATGATATATTATGTTTGTTTTTAATTGAGATCTAGGTAATTAAGTATTATTTTAACCAAAGGCAATGATGAAAAAAGTAAAATAATTTTTTTTTTTTTTTGCCTAGATAAATAAATACTGATTTATTTATATTTGACAGAAGAAAAAAAAAAATACAAGGCCACTCGTTTCCTATTAGGATTGTTGATTCTAATTATATCCAGAAAATTGAGAGATATGCCTCCGAGCGACCGTCAATACAATGAGGCCAGCAGCAAACACCCTCATTAATTAATCTACAGTTTTGAGTTTTTTTTTTTTTTTAAAACATAGTTTGAATGTAAACTTCAAAATCAAACCATATGTTAATACTTTATGTTCTTTCTCTCTCTTTATATTCTTATTTGTTTTCTTCTTTATTATTTTTATATTTAAACGCTAGTAAGTCATATCATATATAGTTTGCAGGGAGCTGTGCATAGAATTTTTTTGGGGTCAGATTATCATAATTCATTTCTATAACATTGTTGAATTTAAGTTTAAGTTTTTATTTATTTTTAATGAGGATGTCAAAATTTCTTTGAATCCTTAATTAACTATTCTCTGGATCTCGGATGTATGTAACTCTCTGTTCCATATACACCGGATAATTATCAAAAGAAGTTTCTTGGGAGTGGCCCAAAGATATAGGCTAAAAGTTTCAAACCAAGTATCTCATGAGGTCATAGGAATCACTAGACCAACTCCTTAGCCTCCTAGTCTTGAAAGCAATAGGAAATTTTGGAAGTATTACTTGTTTGTTTTCCGGTGTGAATGTAATCTTTACCAGATGTTTCTTAATTATTTTTTTCTTCCTAGTATGTATACAGTGTCTACCTAAATTGAGGGCTTTTTGGTTCAAAGAATTGCAATGGATTTTCAATTTAACGGGGTAATTTTTGGTGTACTTCTATGGACACATCTTTTCATTTAAAGCATGTAAAATGGCTAGCTCAAAGCTGGCACTGATTTATTTTTCTTTCTTTTTTTGGTTATGTTTTTTTGTCTTTTAATGAAGATATAATTAATTATGGTTAACGCCACCAACTTTGTTAATTAATCATACTTAATTCCTTTCTCTCTTTCTTGAACTTCTTGATGAAGTGGTTATGGAAGTTCATTTTTACGCGAATTCCACTCATGTTTAACAATCTTTTCTTTTTAAAATATGCTTATAAAGGGATTAAATTCCCTTATTTACACTTAGCAAAAGAAATGTTTATATGATTGTTAAGAAACAACTCAACAGTAGAATTGATAACTGAATTCAAATGAAAAATTTTGTTTGTTCAATGAAAGCTAAAAGGCGTTAAAGAGTTTTGAAATTTAGTGCTTTCTTTAAGAGGAAGAACTAGAATTCGAATATTCTTTTTCTATTGTTGTAACTATTGATTTATAAAAAGAAAAAAACTAAAACTAAAACTGAAACGTGTCATATTAAATTCCTTATAGCTGAAAGGTTTAGCATGTACATCATAAGTTTCAAATAGGAGAACACAAAGAACAACTCTAATACATAAAATGGCTCAAGGTGCCACCATTTTTTTTATTTTGTTTTGTTATGTGTTTTGCTATGTAATGAAGATATAATTAATGATGTAATCGTTGCCAATTTTATGTTAATTATTCATACTTAATTTCTCTCCATTTTCAAATTTTGAACTTTTTGATGACGCGGTTATAGAAGTTCATTTTCGTGCCAATTCTATTCATGCTAACAATGTTTTATTCCGGTATCAAGTTTAAAAAAAGAAATGTTTATGATTGTTAAGAAACAATTTAACAGTGGAATTTATAACTTTATTCAAATTGCAAATACCTTTTGTCCAATGAAATTAAGCTAAAAGGTATTCTATTAAGTTCTTTATTACTCAAAACTTTAGCACATCTTTAGTTTCGAATAGCCGAATAGGCGAATACTAACAACAACTTTAATATACATAAAATGCCTCAAGGTGGCACCATTTTGTTTTGTTATGTTTTTGCTCTTTTATTTAGAAAAGAAAAAAAAAATGTTTTTGCTCTTTTAATGAGGATATATATAATTAATGACAGTTAACGCCACCAATTTTAATAATTGATCATACTTAATTCTCATCATTTTTTCTTTTTTGAACTTTTTGATTACGGGTTATGGAAGTTTATTTTCGTGCCAATTCCACTCATGTTCAACAATCATTTTATTTTGTTTGTAATATGCTTAAGAGGATCACATCTCCTTATTTATACTTAGAAAAAGAAATGTTCATGATTGTTAAGAAACAATCCAACAGTTGAATTTCTAATTGAATTCAAATCACAATTTTTTTTCTTTCTTTTTTCGACGAAAGCTAAAAGGTGTCTCATTAAATTCCCTAGAGCTCAAAACTTTAGCACACCATAAGTTCCAAATAAGTGAACACCAAGAACAACACTAATACATAAAATGGCTCAAGATATATGCCACTAATTTTTTGCTCTTTTAATGAAGATATAATAAACGATGGTTAACTCCGCCAATTTTAATAATTAATCATACTTAATTCTCATTGTTATTCTATTTTGAACTTTTTGATGACGTGGTTGTGGAAGTTGATTTTGGCGCCAATTCCACTCATGTTCACTAATATTTTCTTCTTATAATATGCTAATGAGAGGATCAAATCCCTTTATTTATACTTAAAAAAAGAAATGTTCATGATCATTAAGAACCACTCCAATAGTCGAATTTATAATTGAATTCAAAGTCACAATTTTATTTATTTATTTTTTATTTCCTAAAAATGGCTCAACGTGCCACTGATTCTTTTTTGTTTTGTCTTTTTGCTTTTTTAAGGAAGATATAATTAATAATGGTTGACGCCGCCAATTTTATTAATTAAACTTTTGGGTGGAGCTATATCCGCACCAAAAAAATGTTATTTCTGCATTTCTGGTGTGAAAATATTATTTCCTAAACTTTTTGATGATGTTGTTATGCATGGAAGTTCAATTTCGCGCCAATTCCACTCATGTCAACAATTCTTTCTTTTTATAAAATGCTAATAAGAGATTGAATCCCCTTACACTTAGAAAAATAAAAATTCATGATTAATTGTAAAGAAACAACACAACACTCGAATTAATAACCAAATTCAAATCACAAATGTTTTTTTTTTTTTTTCAAAGAAATCTAAAAGGTGTTCTATCAAATTCTCTAAAGCTTAAAACTTTTAGAACATCATAAGTTCCAAATAGGTGAACACCAAGAACAACTGTAATACATAAATAAATTAAGCCATGGGTTCGAAATAAGGCTCCAACTTTACCTCAACATCAATTAAGCCCTCCTCGTCTAGCAGATCTGAAAGTGGAGGCCGTTCTTGCTTCTCAGGTGGAGTCTGATTATCTTGCTTCTCAGGTGGAGTCTCATCATCTAGCTTCTCATCAGGCGGAGTCTCATCATCTTGCTTCTCAGGTGGAGTCTGCTCTTGCTTCTCAACCTTATCTTCCTCTTCAACCCTGGGAGCCCTTTTTGCTTTCTTATGCACATTCTTTCTCTTGGCATGCCTTTTCCTTGGTGCAATAAAAGACTCGGGCACTACAGTAAGTCCACCACTCGACTGAACAAGACGCAATTTCTTCCCTTTGTACTTGGCTGCTAGTCTTTTCCTCCTCTCATCCTTAGTCTCAGTCTTGTAATGAGCCGACACCATGTGAGCTGCAAAAAATTGTGATGTTTTGAACACACCTTTGCATTTTGGACATGTATATGGACCATATTTCTTGCAAGGGAGGCTATGAGTGCGTCCATCACCCTCGATTTCATCACTAGCATCAGCAGCAGCATTGGAAACGTTTGTATTAGCCGAGTTTGAAGCTCCCAATGGGGGGTTGCTACTGGATTCATTCAAGTGAGGGTTTTGCAAAATGGTATTCTTTTGTGGTGGGTTTTGATCACTAGGGTCTTGTAATTCATTGGGTTTTGGGAAATATGCCCTCAGTGGTTCAGGTGCAAGAACTTCTTCGCTTTTGGCCTTATCATCAAGATGAGAAGGTTCATCTTCTTCAATGAGCTGGAGTGTTACTTGCGTCCTTGGTGGGTTTTGATAATAGCTAGGGTTACAGCAGTTTTGGTTTTGAAGACGGCTAACAAGACAAGGAAGATTAACAAGGCTAGGGTTTTGATAATGATTAACATTTTGACTGCTGGGATTTTGATAATATCTGGGGTCATGTATAGGGGTTTGAATGAATTGATGAAAAGGTTGATCAGTGACCAATGAATGATTCACAACGTTGGTCACAGGCAAACTCTGGGCTTGGAAAGTGGGTTGGCCTTGGATTTGGATTTGATCATTTGGAGTGAAAAAGCGCTCCATAGTTGAGTTTGCAGAGAGAAGCTGAGTTCTCGCATCAGTGAAACCTACCTCAGGTTGAGGAATAGCAGGTGCTTGATTTTGCACAGGAAAAAAGTCAATGATAGTATGGACTTGTACCCTTTGTGGTGTCACATAAGTCCTTATCATTTCAGTCACTCTTGGACCCAGACCAAGTTGGCCATGAGTACCAAATTGGACTAGACTAGAGGGGGCTGGGTAATTCATAAGGGGAATTAGCTCATTTTGGTGAAGCCCAATGGTGGGGTTAGAGCTAATCATAGGATTGGTACCCACAAGTTGAGGGTTAATGACTGCACCTCCATTCACATTGTTGAGGCCAAAATTGGATTGGGGGTGTGAAACCAATTGGCCATGATCAATGGGGTCAGTTTGAAAGACTAAACCAATTTGGTTAGGATTGGAAGAAGGATTGAAGTGCATCGACATGGTTGAGAGAGTGAGATCAGAGAAGGAAAGGCTAAGCAAATCAGGGTTGAGAAGAAAATTGGGGAGGTCCAAGAGGTGTTTAGGCTAGTTGTGAGGAACATTTGGTAAATGGGGGTTCTCTTTTATAGAGGTAGGAATGGCTTTTGAGGGTAAAAAAATTTCACAAGGCCTTACCATGAGGGGTAAAACCATGTTAAATTGTACATATTTGACTAGCGAATGAGTCCAAAAGAGTTCATTATTTCTTGACAAGAGCGAATCTGCCCGTTTTGTTATAGATGGTAAGGAGTAGTTATAGATGGTAAGGAGTAATTACAAAAATCGAATGCTTAGCTCATAACGCTCTTGCATGGGTTGGCACAAAGATGTATTGCAGTGGTATCCTCAAAGAGGTGAAAAATTAAAGAATTTACCATTTTCTGATGTGTATTTGAAACAATTATAATATTTCATTATCTTACATGGTAGTGGGTCCTGCATGTAAATTATATTCATGGCGGTTCATGTGAAAAAAAAAAAGAAACATTACCCACAAAATATTGAATAATTTATGCTTTTTGCAAATAGATGCCGTAGTCTTCATAGCAAATACAAGTTTTATTCAACTTTTTGTGGGCATGACGAGGATTACTTGTTTCGAACTTTTCAGTTAGCAATTTATCTTATATAAATTAAATTGTTTCTAATATAGCAATCCTGGCATGCAATGTCATTTGGTTTTATGTCAACTAGAGTGACCATGCTAAGAGCTGACATAGGTGGTACACTTCCATCTAGGATGACCACAGTTCAACTATAGAAAGCTTGAATAACTAAATCTAAGCGTAGTGTTTTGTCCAAATTAGTCTAAATTAAATAACTAAAGTAGAAAAACTCAACAAATGATCACTATGTTAATTCATTTGTGTCAAGTGTTTCAAATTAAATTTCGAATTCAGTCTAATTTTGTGTTCAATGTCCCTTCAGAACTTGTTATTAATTGAAATCAAGTTCCCAAATTGTTTGTCCTATTAATTATATATATATATAAACAAGTCGTAAAATCCCTAAACAAGTAGTAAACTATAATATTTGAAAATATTTAATGCAATTTGCTTTATAGTACAATAAATGAATAAATTTTAATCATTGCTCTTAACTGCACCCGTGTGGACCTGAGTTGGGGTTTCTATTATTTAATGACTTGTAAAATATACTTTCAAATAGTATGTTCACTAATTCATTGGTCATACATAATTATAGGCCCTGCCAATAAATGTAGGCATCTATGGTAACCTTGCCACTGTTACAAGTGCACTTGCAATATATAGAACATTATTTTGGTAATTAACCAAGAGGAACATCAAGAATTTATAGAAATATATTCATGACATCCAATAGGATTAAGGACTTTCGAAATAGGTTGTATGAGATAAGAACCATTTCATTTTGGTAGATCTTTTATGAAAGCATTTATCATGTGCCATTATTAATGGATCATAAAACATACACCTATATTTTATGGAAAATTATTCAGGGAGTACAAATAAATGCATATTCCATCCTCTCATAGAGTGGTGGATCCATCATGAATTTAATTAGTGAGACCCATCATTTATGTGAGAGACGATAGTACGTATTTATTTATAGTCTGGATTACTGAATAATCACTCTTATTTTATTTATCCTCTACCATAATGTGAGGGTCTCACATGATTATGAACCATGTATACCATCAAAGGAGAAGACACCTTATGCATTTTCTCGCACATAATGTTGGTCCTACATGATTATGGACCACACATACTATGAGAGATCATATATGGTACATTCTATATATGCATATTTCATATCAGAGTATGTGGGTCTCACATGATTGTGGACCCCACATATTATCAAACAAGAAGATATCTTATCAATTTCTCCATTGTGTGAGAGTATGCATCTTATACATTTTATATATGCATTCTCCGTATCATAGTGCATGGGTCCCACATACATACTTTGACTAAGAGAGTAAAAAACTAAAAATACATATATCGAATACATAAGATAATTATTAGTATCAAATGAATTAATGGTTTAAACTATCAAGATTTAGCTCATAGCCACATGCCCAAGTTTAAACTTTAAGCTATTAAAATCTGGTTCACAACGATAACGATACTAGCTCATGCCATCCTCTTCCATTCCTTTCAATCTTCACCATATAATGAAAAGTTTATTAGGTGCATGGTATTGATGGTGTTAAGAAAAGCTCATCTTCAAAATCTACATAATTTTTCGCAAAATTCTTATCCTTATTTTCATCTTTAAAGTTGATGGAAATTGATCCTATTTTACACAAAAATATGGTTAGTTCAATGAGAGCAGTGTTAAAAATTGGAACATGCATATAATAAGTATTAATGGCCAAAACACCATATCTAAATATTTTAAATTCTATTTTTAACTTGAGATATACTTGTCCTTTTTATTTTTATTTAATAACAAAACATGCTAGCACTTTCTCGAGAAAACGTTTGCATTGTTTCATTGATGTAGTTTGCTCGCAGATGGTAGTGCCGTATAAATATTAAATAGATCCAATATTGCACCAATTGGAAATTGGAACCTCGTTGGATTTAAAAAGAAGAAGCAGAGAAGAGATCCCGTCATATAAAGTTCTATAAGAAATTCCTGCAATTAATGGAAACTTTACTTTGAAGTTTTGGATAGATATATATAATGTTAGGAAATGTTTTGAAGAGTTGTGAAAATGATGAAACGTTAAATACTTTTGAAAGACAACGTAAAAGAAGTGGCATTTGAATATTAAATTTGAAAGTGTTAACCAAAGTACTTCATAAATATTTAATTTTTTTTTTAACTCTTTGAATATTAAATTTATCTATTGACATTGTCTACGCTCTTTAATAATTATTCATGCATGTTCGATCACAAGTCAACACTCTCACTTTCAGAATAGTCAAGATTTAAAAATAATTTAGCTCCTTGTTAATTTCTTTCAATTATTTAACTAATCAACACTCTCACTTTCTGAATAGTCAAGATCTAAAATAAAAAAATAATTCATGCATGTTCGATCAAAAGTCCTCTTCTTCTTTTTAGTCTGTAAATTTTCTTTTACACAATATGTACACAATGATTAGAAAATACATCAAATCTCTAATATCAAAAGGAAAAAAAAAAAAAAACCAATAAAAAGAAAAAGAAAACAATCTACGTGTATATACCATCGTGTATATATATATATATTGAGATCCCATCCTTATGAAGCTACCGCATAACAATTCCTAAACCTATTTTGAGATCCCATCTTCTTCCCACACAAGTTTAGAGAACCCTAAATGGAAAACCCAATTGACAAATGGTGATTTTATGGTGAATTTCAAATTCAAAAACACTTAACAACAATAATTCATTCATCACCAACAACAACAACCACGATCATGAAACTCTTCTGCTAAGACAATGAGTTCAAGGAGTCCCAGTCTAGCTTCGCTATCTTTAACGTCAATGCATGCCTTCCCCCACATTTGTCTTGTTGCCTAACACTAAGCCCCTTTTGCTTCTCCAATCACTTCAATCGGTCACCGCTAAATGCCTTCGTGTCACCCTTTTAAAATTTAACAGAGAATTAATGTTAAAAGTTTAAGAACTAAAAGAATAAAAGAAACTTAAAAGAATTGTTGGGATGTCATATTATATATATATATATATATATATATATATATATATATATATATATATATATATATATATATATATATTTGTATGCATGTAAAATTTCTTAAAAGAATTCAACTACATACACTTGAATAATGCTAGCTAAACCTAGTTTTATGTATGGTAAAAGTTATTTGAAGTCATTAATCAAGACGTGAAATAACGGCAGGAATTTCATTGATATATTTTTAATATTATTAGGATGACATAATATATATGTATGTTGTACGCATGTGAATATTTTCTAAAAAGAATTCAAATATATACATTTGAATAATGCCAGCTAAACCTGGTTCTGTATAGTAGAAGTAATCTGAAGCCATTAATGCAGACACAAAATAATGGTAGGATTTTTATTGCTATTTTTTAATATTGTTGGGACGACATATTATTTATTCAAATATATATGTATACCGTGCGTGTGTAAATATTTAAAAATAATAATTCAATTACATATACTTAAATAATGCCAGCTAAACCTAGTTCTATGTATGGTAGAAATTATCTGAAGCCATTAAGGCACAAAATAACGGCAGGGCTTTCAGTATTATTTTAATATTGTTGCTACCCCAAATGTGTACATAAATGTTAGCATTGGTGTGGTTCTCATCCACACAGTCTAGCCCCTTCTCTCCTTTCTCTCTTTGGTTGCGCAAGCAATTCATAAACCCCCATTAGGAGTACTCTCCTTTAGATTCTTTCTCTATGGCCAATGACCCACAGAAATATAGTGAAGAATGGTTCAATATGGCCAAAATTCCTATAGCAAAAGAATTTGAGCTCCCAAATGTATCAAACACCATGAACCACCACTGGATCAACACCATCAACATGCCTATACCAGAAATCTCACTTGAATATCCCATCATTGAAACCGAATTGAATCTTTCATGCAATACTGAAATTCATATGGCAGCCATACCTATCATTGGCTCAGCTGTAAAGATGGAAAACCATGAAGTATTTGCACCAAATCCTCCTCCTCTTCAAACACCAAAAGGTGAAATCTTTCTCTCAGGTACTTCAAGGTCACATGGGTATGTTGGTATTAATGGCTTAACAACTATGTTAAACCGACAGCCTTGTGTACCATGTAACATTTCTTTGAATGTCTCTCCTGCAGGTATTAACTTATTCCCCAGGACTAACCAGCAAAGCAACCTTCATACCTTCTTGAACTCATATCATCAGTTTTGTCCAAATAGATCAAAGGCAAATATGACATATCAGCCAGCCCATTTTCAAGGCATCACAAAAACCCTCTTCCCTTGCTTAGGGCTTGGCCTTATGACCAACCAAGAAAACCCAAATAGCTCCACTCACAGGGTTAACCAACCAACCTATGTCTCAATCATGGAGAAACAAGAAACCCTTGTGCCTGGACTTGTTAATTCACAAATTTTAGAACCAAAACAAGAACCCCAAGTTCTTCCAGAGATTAACTCATCCCAGGTTGGCAGTGTTCTTGGCTCGAAACCCCAGAAGCCGAAAAAAAACAAAGGAAAAAATCCCATCACAAAGAAAACCAATGCAAATCAAACTGACCCACCAGTTGAGCACAAATGCTTTCAGTGTCAAAAAGTATTTCTGAGTGGTAATGCCTTGGGAGGGCACATGAGTTGCCATGCAAGGAAAAGGAAAAGGGAAGCAATGAAGAATATCGACAAACGATTCGGCCCAGAGAACTCATTTTTTGACTTTATTGACAGTCTGGGGTTTGAAAATCGTTCAAGTTCTTGTTACAAACAAGTACTCAACGGAACCACCAGCCGACATGCGTGAAGATCGAAGAAGAATATGAATCTTGTAAGGAATTAATTAAGGGGCTAGATTTTAAGAGTGATATAACAAATGAGAAAACATATAATATTTTGTATTAATCTTGTAATTCTGCACAATCTGCAGATGTGTCTCTCTATATCTCTGAATGAATTATTTAGTAGCCATGTTTTCAGAAGAAAAAGCGTGCGTACGTGTTAACATGGTATACCATAACAAATTTCCAGTCTCCTTTCATTTTTAAATATGTTTTCTGAAGAATTTTATAAAATATAGTTTTTTTTTTTTTTTTTTAATTATTATTATTATTTTTTTATAACAAGTTTCCAACATGTATTTCATCTTTTGATTCTTGAAGTAGGAAATTTCTATATGTCAAATGTTCCAAATTAACAACTAAATTCGAGAGTCATGCAAGTTCAAAGGATTTTCATATTTTGATGGATATATTTCCTCTCCATTACTCTACTCCCGGGGGCAGTGCTGGGCGGGTTGGGGTCGGGGTGAAACTTTCTTTAAATTTTATTACAAAAAAATATAAATAAAATGAAAAGTTGCTTGTTGGCTGCCCCTAGAATATTTTTTTTGATGGATTCTGACTCCGCCTTTGACTTTACTCTTCTCTCTCTCTCTCTCAAGGCATTTTTGGTGGGGTAATATACTAATATGTCAGCTACTTAATTAGTCGCAAAGTAATAAGATTAGCCTTCGCTGGCAATTACTCAGCAAACCGAATATGCTTCTACAATTATAATAACCGAGTATCCAATTTTTATTTGGGAAACAAAATTATGGATTCCAACCCTCCTAATGAAATTATGCACCCACAAAAAATGTTATTAATCAATGATTAGTTTTTTTTTTTTTTTTCCCCAAGTTATTAATTAATGATTAGATGATAGACACTCATTTTCTTAAAAAAAAAAAAGAAGAAGAAGAAGATGATAGCCACTTTAAAAAAATAAAAATTGTAGAGTGAATTGATAAGCCATGTCGGGGTTGAAATTGAAGTCCAAACATAGCTTGGGAGTTGGGATTCAACTTATAATAATTAACCTTGGATAACAATTTATTTGACAAATGTATGCTTACTGAGGTCTTTTTTTATTTATTATTTATTTTTATTTCTAAACAAGTTTCTACAATAGATATATTTATTCGTTTGATTCTTGAAGCAGAAAATATCTATATGACGCTCTTATGAAGTCTAAAGGTAATTTGAGAGCCATGCATTTACAAAAGGAATTTTTTTTTTTTAGGGGGCTTGATAGATATTTTTGGGAACATGTGTTTCAGAAAGCTGAATTAAAAAGTCAAGTGATTTCTGAACTCCTCCAATGAAGGCCAAATTAATATTAGGTTTAGGTCAATTGCAAACTAATCTCTGTATTTTTATATTAATCTTTAAGTTATCCGTAATGATAAAATTGATCATTCTAATTATTTTTTGTCAATTTTAATTAATGGAAACTAGTCACATGCTATGACTTACTGTTAAATGGTTTTTTATAATACAATAGTCATTTTCTTTCAATTAGTTATAATTGAAAGAAAATAACATTAGATGATCAATTTTATAATTACAAATAGCTCAACTCAAAATTAAAAATATAGGGAGTCATTTTTCAAATAATCCAAACTCTAGAGCGGTGTTTTTGTAATTTGACTATTAATCAACAACAGAAAGTATCCAACCTTCATAATGAAGGGTTTTTTTTAATTAATTAATTTTTTTTTTTAAAGAACCTTCGTAATGAAGTTATACAGATAAACATTATATGACAGCCACTTTAACATTAAAAAAAAAAAGAGAAAAAAAAAAGAAGGTAAAGTGTTTCCATAAGCTGTGTACGTAGAAATTGTAAAATGATTATTGCATGTGCTATAATAAATCTTATATATTATCAAAAAAAAAAAAAAAAATCTTTATATATGGTTATTGTATATTATTTATTATGGTTATACATAATAATAAATACCTGTTTATACATATATGAAGCGTCACTTTTGTCATACAAAATCATATGTTATAATTTCTGTGAAGAAAATTTATTCCCAATTGGTATCACTCTTAGGAAGTTTATATATGGTTATTGTATATTATTTATTATGGTTATACATAATAATAAATACCTGTTTATACATATATGAAGCGTCACTTTTGTCATACAAAATCATATGTTATAATTTCTGTGAAGAAAATTTATTCCCAATTGGTATCACTCTTAGGAAGTTTATTGCATCTTATTTATTGATAGATTTGATCATAAAAATAAATGATTTTCTCGTTTGTTTCAATATTTTATTGCAATTATCCTTAATAAATTATTTGTTATTAGATTCATTTTTTTTACACCAAAGATCAATAATATAAGATCTACCGACTTTAAATGCAATACTACATGTTCTGTTTTTTATTCAATACTTTATATGTATTTTTGTTATCCTATAACTGGGAGTGGGTTTGAGTGGGTTATTAAGCTTGCTATGTATATGCACAATTAAACAAAATGTCAAAATTGATAATACAAACTCTAATATTAAACAATTTCTCAAGGCAAGACCCACGTATATAAACATTTATAGTATTGGTAAAAGTGACACTAATATTCATATGCACTAAGGCAATACCCACAATTTTGCTTCAAGCATGTCATACAATAACAAAATTATTAAGGATTGAATTCATTGTATATATATATATATAATTTAGTCGATTGCTAATATAATATGTTTTTTTAAGTATATCACTAATTACATATTCATTATATAATCCTTTTAGATATACAAATATTGTAATTTAACAATGTCCTTTTTGCCAATGTTTTAATTAAATGATGATATTAATAATCATAATGAGAACTACTCTAACCTTATAAAAAAATGTTTATATACGTTTATACATTAATAATAAATGTTTAAACATATTTTAGGAGCCAAATTTCATACATAGTCATATATTATAATTTGTCTAAGAAAAATTATATTTATGATTGTTATCGTTTTTCTGAAGTTTATTGCGTCTTACTTGTTCATAGATATGGTTGTGGAAGATTAATGATGTTCTCTTTTGTTTTACAATCTAATTTCAATTATATTGTATATACATTATTTGTTTTTGGATTTAAAAAAAAAAATTTATTACACCAAGGATTGATAATTCGGAATCTACCTAATTTAACCTATAAATAATCATAATGACAATGACAATGGTTAGGAAGTAGGAACAACTCTAATCTTATATAAAAAATGCTTATCGAAAAGGAACGCAGAGAGAGGTCTGTTTGTTGGAAATCCCTTTGTTTCAAAAATCTTAGAGGAACGCCATTTATCAAGATAAAGATGTAGTTGAAGGGCATTAAGTGATTCAGAGAATGGAAGATGTGTTGAATCCCAAGCATCTAAGAATGGCTAGAATGAAATTCCACTTGAACTTGTTGAAAGCTTTTTCCATGTTGATTTTAGGGGCCATGAGACTCTTTTTTTTTTTTGGTTGGTGGTAGTTCATGCAGTGGAATATTCATGGACAATGATTGAATTGTCTTGGATTACCCCACCCGGGAAACCAGGCTTTAATGTTGTGGTGGGGTCTGGAAGGGTTTGATGAGGTTTTTTTTTTTTGATACATTGTCAAGGAAAACAGAGATACAACAACAAAAAACAAAAAACATATCATCTGAAAGCATAGGGTCCAAACATGGAATGTACATTATAAACATCAATAGAAGTGCGGGATGCAGTAAGGGCCATTGACTTGGTTTCTTTAATAACTGCCATTGGAGTAGTCTTTATAGTAAGACTAAGATGGTGTTGATGTTGTAGATTCTTAATGTCCTGTAAGATAGTGCTAAGCTGCCATCTGATGAGGTGAATAGCCTCCTAAGTGCTCAATGAATTTATCACCAATTTCAATTCTATCAGAGAAGTTGCCTTATATAATGCTCATATACTGAAACTATCTTATATAGTATTTTAATTTTATGGAAAAAAAAAAAAAAACACCATGAAGAGAAGTCCCTTTTCCTGTTATCTTCATTGATATCATATAGTGTCCTGTGTCACCATAAAATGCAATTCAAAATGTCTAGAAAAAGTTAAACATTTTGGCTATGACCAAACATATAAAGATAATTGTTATCTAATTAATTGATCCCAGATCAATCACACTTTTTCTTTTTAGTGGAGAAGGGGGCAATTGATGGGCCAAACACATGGATAGAACCATTTAACCCCATCCCTGATGCGAGAGAGATTCAATCCTACGTCTATGTTGGGGAAAAATACCACCAAAAGGCATATGCAGGGGAGTCAAAAGCACTTTGTTGGGCCTCGTATTAGAAGGATACGCAGGAGATTTAAGAGATGTTCAATTTACTCCCGAGTTACAAGATAAGGCCCATATAAATGTGAGCTAAAATGAGAAAGTTTATAATTCTATCCGAGACTCCTTCACACTTATGTGAAAATGGAAAAAGTATTTTATGCAACCTAGTTGCGTATAACCTCACTTACATAAAGGTGAATCCCACACCCTATATGAGTGTGGTTGCATGTAATTAGATTGCATAAAATATCATCTCCTAAAAATGAGGCTCAGAGGCATGTGTAGATTTTTGGGGGTGGTCGTCTCTTTTTAGAGCTCAAAATCAACTACCTTTCCTTTCTACTTTCTAGTAAGGATAAAAACAAAAACATATAAATCTAGGGAATGATTATCTCACATCAACTAAGTATGTATATATATATATATATATTTACAAATTGTGGATATTTATAAATGTTGATTTTCACAAGTTATGGATATAATTTAATGTTCACAATTTGTAAATGTATGTCCACACCTAAATGGTGTGTGATGTGAGACAATATTTATCTATAAATCTATTATATTACATTTCTACAACTGTTTTGCATATTAATATAGATAAAAAGTAATAATTTTGTGTGTGTATTTTTTTTCTAACAATATGTGGGGTGGGGGGTTTTAAAGGTTTTCCTCGCAGAGAGAATTGAGCAATTCCATTGAGCCACAAAGATCTTGGTATGTTAATTTTGTGTGTGATTCATGTGCATGTGGAGGTTATTTTGTGATATCAATTTCCCACGGCCTTTTTATGGCCTAATTTAAAGACATTGTGGTTTCCCTTTCTCACTACCTAAGTCCTAACTTGAGGACACACAGAAAATCTAATGTTTTAGTTGTAAGTCCTAATTTAATTCCATATAGGCATATACAGGAAGTCTGATGCCTAGTCAATTATACAACCCTGTTTAGACTTCGCATTACAATAATAGTCTTATGCTAGTCAATTCTATCAACCAACTATAATGACCAATTCAATTGGATTTGAAACAATAATCTAAAATGAAACTGGGGAGACAATAGACTGAATACAAATACATTATAGCTTAAGAATTGGTACTGCAAATGATTATTTTTGCAAGGTACATTATTAGTCCTTACTAAACCCAAAAACACTAGCATACTTTTTTCTTTCTTTGCTAAGTAGCAATAACTAATTTTTCATCTTTATTATTATGTCCCCCTGATAACTATATTTTCTTTAGCCCCATATCCAGTATCACAGCTTGTTCTGGTACCAGAAAACGCCTTTGTTAGCGGCACCTTCGTCCGGTTCAACATAGAGGCACTCTTTAGCCTCTCTCCACATTGCCTTAAAAACTGAAGTGCCATCAAATTGGTAGTAGTCACCTAGTATTGGCTTGATTG
>OU015770.1:1115990-1253709 GCA_907173295.1 Fagus sylvatica | reverse complement strand
GGAAATTGCACTTTCCCCCCTTTAACTATTGCGTTCATCTCAATTCTCCCCTTTATCTATAAAACTAAGCAATGTCCCCCTTTATGTATTGCAAATATGCAAATAGCCCCCATTGTCTAATTTTATGTTAAATTCCAACAAAATTAATTAAATGTTTTTATGTATTTTGTCAATTTCTAGTCATAATTTTCAAAACCTATCATTATATATTAATATACTATAAAAATATTCCATTATTTTGGCTTGGATTTAATATAAAATTATACGGTGGGGGGCGATTTGCATATTTTCAATACATAAAGGGGGACATTGCTCGATTTTATAGATAAAGGGGGGAATTGAGATAACTCAATAATTAAAGGGGGAAAATTGCAATTTGCCCCAAAAATTAAGATAGAATACAAAATTTTCGATAGGTTATTATTTTTAGGCCAAATTACAACTTACACCCTTTAAATTTAGTCAAACTTCAATTCAGTCTTCTAAGTTTTGACCGTGTCAATTCAATCCTCTAAGTTTGGTTCAGTTTCAATTCACATGTTCCATCCACTTCTGTTATCTCTCTGCCGTTAAATGCGCAATTATTTTTATTTTTATTTTTTCAAATTCAGTCTTCTACGTTTTTTTTTTTTTTTTTTTTTTTTTTTTTTGTGTTTATTATTTTTTTTTTTCCAGAATTTGCTGATTATTTTTCTTGATTTTTTAATATAAAAGAATTTGAAAAAATAAAAACAATTGTGCATTTAACAGCAAAGAGATAATAGAAGTGGATGGAATTAGTGAATTGAAACTAAACCAAACTTAGAGGACTGAATTGACACGGTCAAAACTTAGAGGACTAAATTGAAGTTTGACCAAACTTAAAGGGTGTAATTTATAATTTGGCCTAAAAATAATAACCTATCGAAAATTTTGTATTCTATCTTAATTTTTGTTTTTTGTATTCTATCTTAATTTATATATCTTTCTATTTCCATTTATTCCTATATAAACTACCAATTGAGCACGTACATGATAGCATATAATATAATCCTTACCCAATTAAAAAACAAAAAACATTTAATTAATTTCTAGACTATTTTTTTTTTATCAAGCTTTTTGTTTTGTTTATCTCCTTAAAATGGAATTAATATACATGGGCTTTCTGTGAAAAATCTCTTGAACGTGGCAGCATAAACTCTTTCTCTTTAGTTTTCATAAGTATTAAATTTTGAACGGCTATTTTAACATCTTTAAGGTTATCTTTCCAAACATTAGTCTCTTGGTTGAGAAACAAAACCTCCATTTGAAAAATTGGTCAAATCATGCATGACGAAATTTTTAAGGTTATCTTTCCAAATTTTTAACATCTTTAAGGTTATCTTTCCAAATATGGTGTCTATTCGAAGGATTGTTGCCACGACTTCTTAGGCTCCGTTTGTTTGACCTATAACGTTTTCTGGAAAATGACTCATTTTTCAAAAAACATTTTCTAGAAAACTCGTTTATTTTCTTGTGTTTGGTAACAACCTGAAAATAAATTGGAAAACGTTTTCTGGTGTTTGATACGCATAGAAAATCAGTAACTTTTATTGTATAATTCAAATTATTGTGTAATAACAGATAAAATAGTTCACACACCTTATAAAAAAATTACAAAAATCAACAGATTGCTATGTACCCCTATGGTTCCAAAGACCAAAGGGGATTTGATTTTGAACAACTGGATGATGATAAATTACAGGTTTTGTAAGAGACAATAGATTGGTAATATACTACTCTCACAGTCTCACTGCGGCATTAAAACAAACACAAAGAAGGACACACAAAAAAACTCAATTCAGAATTTGATAATACCTCCAGCAAGCTAATTAAACTATAGAAAATAAAATTGAAACTAATGAAAACGTGAATTTGAATTTGGTGAAGCCAAATTAAGCCCACCACACACAGATTCACAACAAAACCCTCCTCATGCTTTAGCCCAGCAAAACCAATACCCATTTGTGCAAATTTCTACGAATCCCAAGCTTTTGATCCACCAACCTGACCCCACCACTACCATCCTCTACACAAACCCAAATCAGAGACAAATTCGCAGCAACGATGACGAAGCAGTGGACCCAAACAACAACGAAGTTTCGAGCTTCAAGGAATTTGGCACGGAAAGAACATCTTGTACCAGCTTACAGACATAGAGCTTACAAAGGGAAGAGAGAGAGAGCCAAAGGGACGAGAGAGAGGAACAAGAGGAAAGAGATAGAAGGATGAGGGAGAATAAAGAACTTACCGAGGTCGACAAAAGAGACATGAGCTTGTTTTACCGAAAATAATTCGATAAAACAAGTTTTAGAAAAATAGGCAATTTTTTTGTTAAGTTTTCCGTTGACTAAAGATAATTTTCCTTTGACCAAGTTTTCTGATGCTACCAAACATCGGAAAATTCAGAAAACATTTTACAAAGATAGTTTTACGGTGAAACAAACGGAGCCTTAATTGTTTATATAATTAAAATCTTAGATTCTCATTCTATTTGGACAAGGTGCATGAAATTCAAGGTGGTATTATTATTATTATTATGATTTTTTTTTTTATATATGATAGAAATTCTAATCTAAACTCATACACACGTATATTTGAAGATTTCAGGGATTGAACCCACACCCACATAGAGGAGTGGGGCTTTTTGGAGGGGGATTACCACTGGGCCGAATACCCAAGTGGCAGGTGGTAGTAATTAATATCCTACATAGAGGGATAAAGAACCCTACAAAAAGGGTAGAAAAGAACCCTACAAAGAGGGCAGATAAAGTGACATTAGATTGGTGAAAAGAAAGATGATTCTAATCAACTATTGCCCCTTTATTTAGAAAACAAAAAACTGAAATAAAAATAAAAACAAAAACAACCCCTCCCCACAAGCTCATGCGAGCCCAATATAGTTTCATCAGGCCTGTATATCCAACTCGAACACAGTATGCCAGGATGATGAGTATAGCATGCAAGTTATCCAGCCCACGCAGAAGGCTTGCCAAAACCAAAAATGGGCCTCATTCTTCCGCCGAACGACCCTGGACTATTCAATAATCAACTCAGCCCAATAGCCTTAAAAAACAAAAATTAAGATAGAATACAAAATTTTCGATAGGTTATTATTTTTATGTAATATACGCAGTCTTTCGCCCAATAACCTAAAAATAATTTTAACAATATTTTGTGCTCAGCTGTTCATTTTCGTTATCTTTCTTTTATTTATTTTTGAGACCTATTAATGAGAAAGTATTTATAGTGAAATCCATAATAATTGTTTTTTAATATCATCATACCAAAATACCAATAGATTTATTTTTAGTGTAGATAGAATTTAAATTGAACTAACTGAAACACACAATTACTTATGAGCCCAAAGTTAAAGTGTATAGGTTTCAAATTTTGCTTCCTAAGTGCTAGAGATATTATGACACATGAGGTCCAAACCTATTGTAAGGTCATGTATTTGTAGAACAATCAAATTAATCCTAAGTTAGTCTAGTGTTAATCTAGGTTTCTTTAGTGTATAAATCTTACATTGGGTCTATTAATTGTAATATGAATAAATTATAATAGAGATGTAATCATTAAAGGCTTTGAGCGACAGACGTAGATCCTAGTATTTGATCCGCGTTAAAAAAATTTGCTTCCGTTTTTCCTCCTTTCTATTTTCACATGAACGCTATGTTAGTTTAGTGTTAATTTAGGTTTCTTTGATATATAAATCTCCAAACAACGGAGGGACTCGCCTAGATTGAAGATAGTGCATACTCATAGATGAATATTTGGGAACTTAGGGCAGTTTCTAGAATGTTTATTACCCACTATGCTATAAGCCATGAATCTAAAAATGTCCCACAATGAGTCCATGCAATATCGCAACCATGGTACAGTGGACAAAACCCCTTGCTAGTCTAGTCTATTGATAATAGGAATGCCCCACTATTTTTGAGATGTGCCAAGGAAACTCGGAAACCTTCATGGCCTCTCCTTTTAGCTTGAGTCATTTCTAGCATTCGCCAATTTAGCAATAATCAAAAGACGAGTCAAAATGTACAACGACTATATGGTTAGTTGGTGGTGGTATATATACTAGGTACATATATATATTACTGATAGTTACTTGTCAACTTTCTAGTATCAAGGTCTCATTTTTCATCATTCATATGCTTACGAAAACTGAAGAAAGTCGGATTTAGTGCAAAAATGAGGAGAAAAACACTAAAAAATGTCTAATAGTTGGGATAGCCATAAAATTTATGCGACAATTAATATCTTGGATTCAATATATACTATGACGATGAGCTTATTGTAAATGCTTCAAAAAGTTTGAAGTGCTGGTGCATCTTCACTTTATGCATGGTTTGAATTGCATTGGGTCTTTGATCGCCCTCTTGTTTTTTTAATAAATTCTCTTGTTTATTGACAAATCAAGACGAAGAGAGCTTATACGTTCTCATTTCTCTGAACTCTTTGTCTCCCTTCATTGCCAATATGGAAATTTTCTAATTAATGAAGATAAGTACAATTTGAATGCTCACTTTGTTCTAACGCATACTTCACCCTGAGTCTCAAGGAAATAGTGTGGTCGTTCACAATAATTTGATATTGACAACGCAATGTATTACCAGTAATGGATAATTCAATTGATTTAGAGGAAGATAGCCTCAAACAAAGGACAAAATTCCAAGTTAACATCAAAATTAGACATGATTTACACAATAGTTTCACGATGCACACACACAGAGAGTTGATGACGCAATTTTTTTCCTCTTACCAATAAGATTGATTGTGATTTTGTGGCACTAGGGTGGCAAAAAAAGCCCAAACCCATTAGCTCATCCAAACCCACTCATTAATTGCCTAACTAAACCCACTTATTTAATAAATGGGCAAATAGGTGATAGCTTAATTAGAGCCAATTAAGTTGAGTTTAATTAGGCTTTAATTGGGTTGTTTATTGGGTATCTAACAAATTTACTCAAACCCACTTATTGATCATTTGGAGTATTTTTGTCATTTTTATGGACATTTTTATCATTTTAGAAGTTGTAAGATATTTTGACCATAATTGGGTAAATGAGTGGATTGGGTTGGGTATGGGTCTAAATAGGCAATTGGGTTTTTAAGGACCCAACTCATTTATTATCCACCCATACCCACTCAAACCCACCCATTTGACACCCCTAAGTGGCACTCACCTAAGCACCTATGAGGTTAACACTGTTCAAATAAATTTTTAGCATCGTGGTTTCATAGAATCAGAACCATATATATTAGGCAAAAAAATGAATAAAGCTAGAATCAAAGTTTTATGGCAGACCCACATTACTTTTTCGACCTGTTTTCTAAATAGGAAAAGAATATAAAATTATAAAGTGCGTGGCTATGGTATGTATTATATATTTATACTAGTCGCTAACCCGTGCAATGCACGGGAAAGTTAAAAAAATAAAAATAAAAAATGTATGATACGGGTTTAATTAATAAATAATAAATAAAATTGAAGAATTTTTAGGAAATAAATTACTTGATTTAATTAGATTTTATTTAGAAAATTCAATCCTAATTTAATCAAAATTTATTTAGTGTTGGGCTATTTCAACCTGAATTTTAATTGGATCAAACTAACATAGATTAAGACTATTTGTAACTTTCAAAACCATATTAGAAAAATATATATTAGAATGATGACTTGAAAAATATGAGTTTTCAAAAGATTATATAACAACATTTAAGAAAACAAAGAGTATATATATACACACTATAGTTTCATATTTATTATATTCATTGTATTAGTAAAACGTGCTCGATTTATATATACATGAACTATGTTATATTTACTAAAAAAATTATGAAAACTTAGTTGCTTATAGGTAAACAATATAAGTGCTAAAAAAAAAATATTAGTTATCTAATTAAATTATCCTAACATATTATATTTCTAAATTGTTACTTATCCAAAAACAAAATTTGCTAAATTGTTACTATGAATCACATAGAGTCATATACTTATATTTTTTTGAACCAAAGTCATATACTTATATTGGTGTTTCTACAATGGGATATATTAAATCGCATGAGATAAGTTTAAAATGTTAAATCACAATTAGTAAGTTGTCCTCTTATTGCCACCCATTCTAAATCTCCAGTACATAATTGCAATGTTTGACTTTCCCCCTTTGTTGAAGAAAAAATAAAATAAATAATTGAGCTCCTTGCAACCGGTAGCTGCCAGCCTTCACTTGTGGGCAAAAGGATACGAATTCAAATAAGATTGTTGTTTGCTTAAACTTTGAAACCAACTTAAGTATATATATAGCCAGCTGCCTGAACCTACAATAGAATGATAATAATTCAAAAACTAAAATAACATTGGCTTAGAAAGTTTGCATTTGTTTAGAGTGTAATCTGACTCTGATTATACCACAAACTGTTTGTTATCTCCTCTCTCAAACTGTTTGTTTGGTGAAAGAAACTTTGGTTCAAGCATTTCTTCAAACAGATCCAGGGAGGAGATAACAAAGGTCTCCATCATTTGATGGAGGATCATTGGAACCTTAGAATTGGTATAGATTTTTGGAAATTTGGAATTTAAAATCATAGACACACCATCTTAATTGTTGTGTAAATTTTATGCTTCGGAATCACTAACATACCAAAAAGTTAGGTGACATCATATGAGAGTTTCAAATCATTAAAAGTAAAAAAAAAACTGCTGAACCAAAAGGTAAAGGTTTAGATTAAAAAATGCATTTACAAAACATCAAGAAAAGCAAGTGATTTGGAATTAACTGGTAGCGCTATGTGCATCAGTGCATACACTGATTGGTAGAGTTCAAAGAATCAGCACCTTCAAGCCAAAGCATAAAATATTAGAATTACTTGGTGTTCTAGAACAGTCTCGTTTTCACTTTGCGAAAAGTCCGTGGCAGAGGTTGGAAGAAGACGCAAAGCACTGTTTTCACATAGAGTTTTGTTCCAGAGCCAAAATCTGGGACACAATACAGATTCTAGTTGCAGGTTGAAGTCTTTGCGAGAAGGCAGAAGGAGAAACCTAGCATGTGTATTATGCAGGCTAATAAGCGGTGTGCATAGGAAAAACTGATGGCAGCAGAACGTGTAGAGATATGTCATAAAGAAAGGAGGAAGAGATCGGGTAAAGTGCGACAAAGAGATGGAGGGGAAAATCAAATAAAAAAATATTAAAAAAATGACAATGATATGGAAAATTGTGAGGATTCAAAATCTGATGTGTCAAAATTTTTGAAAGTCAACAAAAAGTCAAAGAGCTTCGGTTTTATATTATAGTATAGATGTGGCCATGGGATATACCGAAGCATAATTTCTAATTCCATCAAAGATAAAATTAATTAGTTATTAAACAAGAATAAATATAATATGAAATCAAATAATTTGTTGAAATAGAAGCTAAACCATTCTAGACGGCCAAGTAGAAAGCAAGAAAAAAGAATATATAACAAAAGAAAAACAATTAATTAAGTAATTTAAAGTTCAAAAACATAAGTCTTTAGCACACAAAACATTATTTATTTATTTTATAACTAATGAGAGGATATTTTATAAACTGTGCTAGTAAAAATAAATTTTTTTTTTGATAACTGTGCTAGTAAAAATAATGTTAATAATAAATCTATTTGAAAGTGATATTACTCCAATCAAAATTTATTTACTCAAGCAATTGTGAAATGATTTTATATCGTTAACATTAAGAGAGCACGTAACAAGCTAAGGCCATCTCCAGCAATGATTCAAAATTGCTATGTATCTCTATTTGTAGAGAGTAAACCGAAAATTTGAGCTCCAGCAATCCTGTAAAACCCCTCTTCAACTTCAAATTTTTTTACAAAGTGAACAGTAGCCCTTCAAAAATGAAAGGCTACTGTACACTTTGTAAAAGTTTAAAAATCAATTTCTTCAGTCCCCGACCCCACCATCCCACATGCTATTTCTTCCGATTTTTTTCTCTCTCTCTCTTCTCATTTCTTCCGAAAATTTCTTTATCTTCTTCTCATTTGCTTTCTGCTCTCTCTTCTCTCTTTGCTCTTTCGGCTTTCTGTTGAAGCACGAAACTGGTTGATTCGGTGGTGGCTTGGGCTTGCCGGAGTGGTGGTGGCTTGGGCTTGCCGATGTGGTGGTGGTTGACTGCAAGACTGGTTGATTCGGTGGCTGGGCTTCTCTCTTCCGGGTGATTTGAGTGCCGATCTCTCTTCCTACGAAACTGGTTGATTCGGTGGTGGCTTGGGGTGGTTGAATCGGTGGCTTGGGGTGGTTGTTGGGTTTGCGCTGCCGAGATCGGCCTGGGGTGGTGGGTTTGCGTTGGGTTTGTTGATTCGGTGGGTTTGGGTCTTTGCGGTGGTGGGTTTGGGTCTTTGCCGAGGCCTGGGGTGGTTGATTCGGTGGGTTTGGGTCTTTGCCGAGGCCTGGGGTGGTTGAATCGGTGGCTTGGGGTGGTTGTTGGGTTTGCGCTGCCGAGATCGGCCTGGGGTGGTGGGTTTGCGTTGGGTTTGTTGATTCGGTGGGTTTGGGTCTTTGCGGTGGTGGGTTTGGGTCTTTGCCGAGGCCTGGGGTGGTTGATTCGGTGGGTTTGGGTCTTTGCCGAGGCCTGGGGTGGTTGAATCGGTGGCTTGGGGTGGTTGTTGGGTTTGCGCTGCCGAGATCGGCCTGGGGTGGTGGGTTTGCGTTGGGTTTGTTGATTCGGTGGGTTTGGGTCTTTGCGGTGGTGGGTTTCGGTCTTTGCCGAGGCCTGGGGTGGTTGATTCGATGGGTTTGGGTCTTTGCCGAGTCTGACCACTGGTGGGTTTGGGTCTTTGCGCTGGTGGGTTTGGATTTTTGTTAGGTTTGTGGTGGTTGACAGTTGATTCACGGTGGTGGTAACGGTGGGTTTTAGTTGCTCTGGGTTGATTCACGATGGTGGTGGTGGTGGTGGCGGCAGTGGGTGGGAAGGAGCTGTTGGATATACGGGTATTGTTGGCGGTAAATAAAAAAAAAAGAATAAAAAATATAATATTTAAATGAGATAAAAGAATAAAAAAATATATTTAAATAGGGTAGAAAGTGAAATAGAGAGTATGCTGGAGTAAAAATAGATAGATAGAAAGTTGCTGATAGTGTAAATATAGAGATAGAGTAGAGATAAATTTAAAAAACTACTGGAGATGGCCTAACTTTGTTTGCTACAGCATAAGTTAGCTTGTTAGGTACTCTATTAAACATTACTCAAAGTCTAAATTTCACTAACCTTTTGACGGAACTTAGTTAAGGCCAAAGTAACTTCTTCAGGAATTGTACCAAACTCCAGTGATGGTGAAGATTGTGTGTCGCCAATTACTCTTCGCCAAGGGAAAATGGAAAAGCCGTTGAATCCTTTTGTCATTTATGGTGCAAAAAGCAAAGCATGTTAGATTCAGATTTATGCAGAACATTGAATGCTCTTCTCAACATGAATTCGTTGAGAGATTTGCTTTGATATTTATATTGATTAAGTACAAGAGTTATAGTATGATATAGAAACAGTTATTGACTGGAACTTAAACTTATTAACAAACAAATCCTATCTAACTCTTGTTGTTGTCCTGAGTTGTAGGAATTGATAAGCCCTTCATCTGCTGTGATGGTTGGTGATTATCCTGAGTTGATAAACTCTGCATCAGTTGGTGATTATCCTTAACAAAGCAAATTGATCACCAATGCAATTCCCTCAATTTTCTTACACAATAACCCTCACAACAATCAATGCCCTTTGCATACCCTTCTCTCACTTTACTTGCATCTCGTACGTACAAGCCTATATGAACTGGAGAAGAGAGACAAAGAGCACGTATGTCACACTGTACCAATGGAACACTTATATATAATCAAAGTGAGTGTCACTCCCATATCACTTAGTCAGAGATCCATTCCAAAACAAACTCCTAATTAAGCTCCTTCACTTTTTCAACGACCAAACTAATTCAAATCGTAATCTTAATTTTCTAGAAAGTTGTGAGGGAATTCTGAGATGTGGGTTATTTATAGCATGTTACCGTGGTCCTAAGTGTGATTAATAAGTATTGGAATTTTGATTCACATCAAATACTTGTGGAGGGTCATTAGGCATCGAAATCTATAGCTTGTACCATTTTATTGTGTCTATGATTTGTTATCAGATTAATCTCTTCCCTACTATTTCTTAACGGAGAATAGGTCTTTGGAATTTAAAAATTGAACCACGTGTTTTATAATTAGAGCCATGACTCAAGACTGTAAATGCATTGTACCGTTACAAAAAAAAGTAATAATAAAAAATAAAAAATAAAAAAAAGCTCATAATTACTTGTTAACGAAATAAGCTGATAGTTATAACTATCAATCATCTTACTTCTCTAAGATTTTGTTGGTATATTTTATTATTAAAATGAACAAATGAATTAACTAAATATTAAGTCAGTTAATTAAATTATAAGAAGTGAGAGTTTCAAGTGGTTAATGAGTCTTACGTGATGATCATCTCGACTGTATTTTTTTTTTTATTAAATCATCTTGACTATATAGTTGAAATAATGAGTACCAAAAATAGGCTTTTCTTTAATGATTTTTAACAAATATGGTGTTTAGATTGCCAAAACTTATAAAATTTTGGGTTTAAAATGATAAATTAAAAAAAATCAGGTTTAATTTATCATAAGGTGTAAACTTTGGGGTTTCTTTGGAAATTTCCCTAATTTAGGGAGATCTGTGTAGTTAATAAAAATCATTACCCTTAGTATCAAATTGTGACTCTTTCAAATTAATTTGTAGCAGTGTCGAACCCAGTAGTAAAGAACATTTTGACAGACTGTTTTAATCTGGTGAACGATAATAGCGTACAAAAACAAATTGAGTAGCAAATTGAACAGAGTCTACAGACAGTTAGTGATATAGCCTTGAAATTTTACTCAATAATTAGGAAGTTAAACTAGTAGAGAAATTTGTGGCAATATTAACTCAACTTTACTTACTTTAGCTTAGGCAGTTTAGTTAAACAAATAATTTGAACAAGAAGAAATTTGAATCTAAAATTTCAAAGAAATTTTTTTTTTTAATTAAAAAATTAAAAGACAAAAGATGTATTAAACAATTTTTCCAAGTCATCCACCATTTTAATTGAAATAGAGAGAGCGTATTTCACACTATTAAGATTTGATTTCTTATATATAAGAGTAAGAGTTTACCGTGTACATAGAGGAATTAACACTTCTAAAATATGAATTAACACTTCAAAAATATAATACCGTTCCATAATTTTTTGTTTTTCTTTTGAATGGTTTGATCCTTGTTGGATAAACATCTTAAGATGATTTAGTGGCCCAAATTGTTGTGAATCCATGTTTAAAGTCAACATGTTTTAGGCTCGATCCATACCTCCCCATCAATCCCACACCAAAAAATAGAAATTCAGTTGTGAGTTCAGTTTTTTGAGTTCACCAATAGGCATATTTGTTGATGGGAACTAGGAACCGTAATTGTTGACAGGATACAAATACATCCAAAAACACAGAAGAAGTTAGTACACCTGAATATACATGTTAGAAAATACCCCTGAATATACATGTAACAAAATACCCAACAAAATGAGGTTACTTGGTTATAAAATTTTAATCAACTTTTGCCTATATTAAGACAAGGCCACTTCATGATTGGTTTCTCTAGAATGTGATAATATGGATAATTTTAATAACATGGTTGTCATACCTGATTTAGTTTAGTTTTCAGAAATTTCCACCTTCCAAATACAAAACCTACCATTTTCATGCAACAGAATACTTCTCATTACCAGATTTCCTCCTTTAATCTCTCCCAAAAACAGTCTAATTTGTCCTATGTACCTTCAAATCCTTCTCTCACCTCCCCATCCTTAAAATCCCACATTTCTTCTCAGCCAGTTCTATGAGCTTTCTTTATCTCATATTTAGTATTCAAATTTCTTCAACATTGTACAATGGAAGAAGATGCTTCAAGCATGATTTCAAGTGCCAATAAAATCAATGCAACCACAGAGACTTCAGATTCAAACAACACTAACTACATGTTGCACGCGAGCAAGCGCATGAGAATACATGAAAACAATACTAATTCATCATCATCCTTAGAAAAATTCAAAGGAGTTGTTCCTCAACAAAATGGACATTGGGGTGCACAGATATATGCCAATCACCAGAGGATTTGGCTTGGAACATTCAAGTCTGAAAAGGAGGCTGCAATGGCTTATGATAGCGCGGCAATCAAGCTTCGTAGTGGGATGACTTATGCATCCAACAACGGCTTTCAATTTACATATAGTCCAGCAAGTAGTTAATCGAACTGTAAGCGGGTGACCCAACTGTTTCTGTTCATAAGTCTTTCTTAACATGATTAGAAAAAAGAGTACAACCTGTATCACAACTTTAACTGCCATATTCATTAGTCCAGATAAAACCAATTTTACTAGCAAACTTGTGTAAAAAATGTTTGTTATAACTTATAAAAATTAGCAGTAGATGAAATTGTATTTAGACTTATTTTAGATAAGTTAAGATTAGAACCTGAAAAACTTCGTGCAAGGCCTCGATTTGCTTCCTATACCAGTTGGAAAGGACTCCATTTCTGTTGCAGAACATTAATTAATTTCCCTCAGTTAAAATTTCAGTGAGTTATTAAATCTTTGAAGTTTAAACAATATATAATATCATATTACCATTTTTTATCACCATGTACAGTATGCTGCTTTATAAGTAAAATGAATTGCATTTATTTGATACATGATAATATTACCAATCCCATTGAAAAATTCAGATAGTGGAAGAGATTTCCCATAGAGGAAAGACATCTGTCCTACTTTTTTTTCGGGTAAGTAAGACCTCCATCTGGCACCAAATTACAGTTTGGTTGCAGAGGATTTGAAAAGAAAAGAATACTTAAACCTTGTGTTTTTCAATCTTTTGGTTCCCAAGAAAACAGGATATTAGTCAACAACTAAATCTTGCAGAGTTGATTGTTGAAGCAAAGTTGAATCTCCATTTTCCCAGGAACTAAATTGTAGATAACTTAAAATTTAACATTGATTTTCCTTTTCTTTTTTTATAAGTTCCTTTCAACCTCTTTCTCAGAGAATAACATATTAAGAGATTTACGGTCTCTGGTTTGCACAACAAAACCAAACTATGGCAAGCACCAGTCCATACAAGTTATAACTTACAAATATTCCCTCTCATAAAGGCGAGGCTACATAACAATGGCAACCATAATATATTATGAGAGGTTTAATGTATAGGATTCAAAGAAGTTTTAATTTTGTAAATAGGAAGTTCAAGATTCAATTGGTGAAAGAAAGATGATTCTAATCAACAATTGCCCCTTTATTTAGAAAACAAAAAAAACTGAAATAAAAATAAAAACAAAAACAACCCCTCCCCACAAGCTCATGCGAGCCCAATATAGTTTCATCAGGCCTGTATATCCAACTCGAACACAGTATGCCAGGATGATGAGTATAGCATGCAAGTCATCCAGCCCACGCAGAAGGCTTGCCAAAACCGAAAATGGGCCTCATTCTTCGGCCGAACGACCCTGGACTAGTCAATAATCAACTCAGCCCAATAGCCTTAAAAAACAAAAATTGAGATAGAATACAAAATTTTCGATAGGTTATTATTTTTATGTAATATACGCAGTCTTTCGCCCAATAACCTAAAAATAATTTTAACAAGATTTTGTGCTCAGCTGTTCATTTTTGTTTTCTTTCTTTTATTTATTTTTGAGACCTATTAATGAGAAAGTATTTATAGTGAAATCCATAATAATTGTTTTTTAATATCATCATACCAAAATACCAATAGATTTATTTTTAGTGTAGATAGAATTTAAATTGAACTAACTGAAACACACAATTACTTATGAGCCCAAAGTTAAAGTGTATAGGTTTCAAATTTTGCTTCCTAAGTGCTAGAGATATTATGACACATGAGGTCCAAACCTATTGTAAGGTCATGTATTTGTAGAACAATCAAATTAATCCTAAGTTAGTCTAGTGTTAATCTAGGTTTCTTTAGTGTATAAATCTTACATTGGGTCTATTAATTGTAATATGAATAAATTATAATAGAGATGTAATCATTAAAGGCTTTGAGCGACAGACGTAGATCCTAGTATTTGATCCGCGTTAAAAAAATTTGCTTCCGTTTTTCCTCCTTTCTATTTTCACATGAACGCTATGTTAGTTTAGTGTTAATTTAGGTTTCTTTGATATATAAATCTCCAAACAACGGAGGGACTCGCCTAGATTGAAGATAGTGCATACTCATAGATGAATATTTGGGAACTTAGGGCAGTTTCTAGAATGTTTATTACCCACTATGCTATAAGCCATGAATCTAAAAATGTCCCACAATGAGTCCATGCAATATCGCAACCATGGTACAGTGGACAAAACCCCTTGCTAGTCTAGTCTATTGATAATAGGAATGCCCCACTATTTTTGAGATGTGCCAAGGAAACTCGGAAACCTTCATGGCCTCTCCTTTTAGCTTGAGTCATTTCTAGCATTCGCCAATTTAGCAATAATCAAAAGACGAGTCAAAATGTACAACGACTATATGGTTAGTTGGTGGTGGTATATATACTAGGTACATATATATATTACTGATAGTTACTTGTCAACTTTCTAGTATCAAAGTCTCATTTTTCATCATTCATATGCTTACGAAAACTGAAGAAAGTCGGATTTAGTGCAAAAATGAGGAGAAAAACACTAAAAAATGTCTAATAGTTGGGATAGCCATAAAATTTATGCGACAATTAATATCTTGGATTCAATATATACTATGACGATGAGCTTATTGTAAATGCTTCAAAAAGTTTGAAGTGCTGGTGCATCTTCTCTTTATGCATGGTTTGAATTGCATTGGGTCTTTGATCGCCCTCTTGTTTTTTAATAAATTCTCTTGTTTATTGACAAATCAAGACGAAGAGAGCTTATACGTTCTCATTTCTCTGAACTCTTTGTTTTCAATACATGTGAAGATGTCGTAAATTAACCCTCATTTGTACTTAGCACTCTTTTTGCAGTAAATTAAATTACAATTTTACTCATATGCAACAAAATATAAATAAAAACAAATGGATATGATAATAAAATTATTTATTTATTTCATTTACATTCGTTCCTTTATAAAAACTCAATACTTTTTTTCTATTTTAATTCATTCTATCTTAATTTATATATTTTTCTATTTCCATTTATTCCTATATAAACTACCAATTGAGCACGTACATGATAGCATATAATATAATCCTTACCCAATTAAAAAACAAAAACATTTAATTAATTTCTAGACTAATTTTTTTGTCAAGCTTCTTGTTTTGTTTACCTCCTTAAAATGGAATTAATATACATGGGCTTTCTGTGAAAAATCTCTTGAACGTGGCAGCATAAACTCTTTCTCTTTAGTTTTCATAAGTATTGAATTTTGAACGGCTATTTTAACATCTTTAAGGTTATCTTTCCAAACATTAGTCTCTTGGTTGAGAAACAAAACCTCCATTTGAAATTTTGGTCAAATCATGGTGTCTATTCGAAGGATTGTTGCCACGACTTCTTAATTGTTTATATAATTAAAGTCTCAGATTCTCATTCTATTTGGATAAGGTGCATGAAATTCAAGGTGGTAGTAATTAATATCCGATTTTGTGGAGAGAGATGGATGTTGTAACATATGAGCTAATACAACATTAATAGTGGGGCAATATATTTAAAAGAGACAAAAGTGAAAACGGTTTGATTATCCAAATTCTCTCAAGCAAGTCTCACACGATAATCAAGCGAAGTTTATGTTTGAAGATCGCTAGAGCGAAGTTCTAGTTTGAGTACTATTGGTCGAGTGAGTATTGTGTGAAAATCTATCAAAGCTATTGTTTGGAACAATATGAGGTTCACTTAAGGTTCGATCGAGCGCAGTGTTGAACGAGTAGCTCGAGCAAAGTGTCGAGCAATGTCATTCAAAATTTCAATTTTCTATAGAATTATGTAGACAAGTGTGCCTTGCCTGGAATTTACTGCTTTTAACGGTTAATAAAGGTTACTTGATGTGTTTTTAGAATCATGACTTTTCATTTGTGTTTCTTCATCGTCTATAAATATTTGATTTCATGTTCTTTGAAATAATAATAAAAATATCTTGAAGAGGCCAATAACCTATTAGCAAACTATTTTGAGTGAAGGAAAATATTATTTTAGAGACAATACCTCTCAAAACCGATGTTGTGTGATTCTTCTTCTCACTTTCATCTTATTTTCCCTAACTGTTTGTAACTCCAAATACTATATATATGGATAAATATTATTTCACATACATCACTTAACTGTGTATATATATATCTACAAATTATGAATATTAACATCCACAAATTAATGTTCTACAATTGGTGGATATATATTCACACTTAGGTAATGTGAAACAATCATTCCACATAAGATATTTTTCCATTCGCAATACCTATACAAATATCCAAACTGTTCAAAGCACTTTCTACTAATAATTCCTGTCAAATCTTTATCAATCTACTTGCAGCATAAAGGAAAATCATTAGTAGACAATAGATATGTCTTTTATCAACTGGCTGCCACATATTATATTCCTTCAAAGTGTGGGTGACACACGATTAATGATTACAACTATTGCTAATAATACCTTTACTATTTCTTGCGGATCAATGCTGATGCATGCAGCAATCGTTGCTCTTTATTTCTTTTCGTAAGGTCATTTTCTATTCGGATATATGGTCGATCAATGTTCTCATATGATGTGAAAACACCGAAAAACTAATGGGTTTTACTAAGTTGGAAAATAACACGTATAAGTTAGGTTTGTTAATATGTTTTCAAGAACAATTTTTGTATCTGGGGAAGGTTGAAACTGGTCCTAGCTAGTGCCCCATATGTCTTTTCTTGGTGCCATTGAGCTAAGATTCGTTATATCAATTCCCCTTCCCCCTCCAAATACAAACAAACAAGAAACAATGATAACACATAAGAGTAATTTGGACCAATTAATAAGTGGTCTTAAGTATCATCAAGGCTAAATACCATGCGATTAGCAGATCTATAATGAAGAAGTTTACTTATTATAAATAGGACAAGTGAGAAGTGGCCGATAAATAAGTAAATAACCCTCATTCTCTCTACAAAGACAACTATATATATACATTGAATTATTGAAAACCTACTGTTTTACAAAACTCACAACACTCCTAATACTTTTTATTTCATTTTCTTAGTAGCAATATTAAGGATGTTACAAAATTTTATCAAACAGTTATTTGTGATCGTATTAAATATAATATATGAAACATATCGATGTGCTTCGTACACCAAATTTACGAGGTGGGTGAATGTGATACGTATGATATAATGATTAAACAGTTATATCAATTTATAACTTTTTTATGTAAGATTTGTGACATTCCAAACCATTCATGTTTCTTTGGAAAGCTTCGTTGATTAAAAACAGTGAAATTTGTAGCAAGTATTGGGGGTGAAACGAACTTATGTTTAAACTTACAATGGAAAGGATCGTGTTCTGTATGCTAGGCCTTAGCCTTAGTGATTATTCCTCTAGTTACCAAATATTTACTTTAAATTAAGTACAATCCATTTTCCTTTAAAATTTCATATTGATATTGTTCCTTATTTGTTATTTTTGGTTGGTCAAATATAATGCAGAATCTTTTGCATCCTTAATCCCTTTCCTGATCAGTGATGTTTCCTCCATTTTAACTAAGCCATCATCATTAGGATCCTTTAACTTCTATTTTTGTCTAAAGCACTTAATAACCTGCAGAGAGCGATAGCCACGTATGGTGGGGGTCTTTGTCGAGATAACATGGGCCACAAGTAACAACTAGGGTACATTATAATTTATGTCATTCTATGCAAAACTTCAAATTTGAGGCTTAATTATTAGGTGAAGAAAGATGCAAATGGAGGGCAATAATGATCAAGTTGAGCTATTTTCCTGGTTCTGACAGGTCTAAAGGGACCTAACATATCTTGTGGGTCCTAACCCTCTTTGTGATACTCAAAGGGCCCAATAAATATAATGAATCCAAATAAACAGAAATTATTAAGTATTCCAAAAGTATTCCATATCACTATATAAAAATGAATCTTACTATTTAAATTTTTGGTAGAATCCACCTTAAACTGGTTGCACAAATTATAAGTAAAATTAAAACTCCTACTTGTATAATTACTTTAGTGGTTTGATTCTCCCTCTTATTGTGTTTGAAAGACTTTGATGAATAGTCATAACATGGTCATACATACCTTCTTCATTTACAAAGTTTTGAAAAAGAATAATGACATATCTAGCTACCAACATAATCCTGTGAACATTGGTGATTTTCTAAACCAAACCACTATATTCTGATTTTGAGACCAAAATGATTTTTCAAGATCTTTTCTTGTTAAAGTTTTGTCTAGGAAACTGTACCTTCTAGAAAAGTAAAACATTTGTGTTTGAGCGTGCAGAAGATGACCATTCAGAAATTGTTATTTGATTTTGGCGATCTTTTTATAGCCAAGTTGTCTAATTATTGTTAAGTAAGCACTCCCTGATCAGTCAGTGAGTGGGATGACCATCACTTGTGGAAACTTCAATTGAAGATAGAATTTCCCTGGATTTCATAGCAACCTAAACAAAATCATCTTGGCTCTTTTATAGACAAGTTGTCTCATTATTGCTAAGTAAGCACTCCATAGTGAGTGAGTGGGATGGCCAATAATTATGGCAACTTTAATACAAAATAAAACTTTCCTCGAGTTCATAGCAACCTAAGCAAAAAAAATAAAAAAATAAAAACGCTTAAACTTCTTATGGTCAAAATTTTGTTTCTTGCACTCTTGATCAAACACCGCTTAGTAATTAACCACCTCTTTTATCTGGTTTTAACAAAAACCCCATAATTTTTTTTGCTACATTAATTTGGGATGACTCGATTGATATGTATCAATTTCAAACGGTCATATCTCATTCATTTAAAATCCAAATTTAGTTAAATTTGTGTCCATTTTGAAGTCTCAGATGTCTATAATAATGTACAAGTTATTATGTTATTTAAAATTTTGAACGAATTTTAAATAATGTGACACTCTATAAATTTTTAAATTTATAAAACATAACCTAGACTCTTTCATGGACTCTTTATCATCATTATGGTTTTTTTTTTTTAAGTAAAAATAAAGTGAGAAGCCACCTTATTGATCTCTATCCATTTATCATCACAATTTTAATAAGTCTACAAACACAATGTTTTTTTAAATTTTTTCACAACTGTTTAGTGTTAAGATGACAAATTATTAATGATCACTAGCGGAGCTATGTTATAGCTTGGCTGGGCTATAGTTTTTTCTTTTTTATTACCTATATTTTTTTTTAGAAAAAAAAATTACCCTAAATTAAACAATTTAGCTCAATTAAGAATTTTTTTTTGCAATTAACCCACCTTAAACATTTTTGCTAGTTCCGCCCCTGTTAATGATAAATAGTAAATTAAGTGAGGCCAATAATGAATCCATACGAAAATCAATACAAATTTACTATCTCAATCGATTGTGAAAAAGATTTATATATGTAACATTCCTCTTACAATTTGGTTGAAAATTATATAAGAAAAAATAATAAAATTAATGAGTTTTCATTGGTCTAACGGTTAATATGACTGCATAACCCATTTTGTATTTTTTTATGTTAACTGTCCATTTCTCATGAAATCAAACGATGAGGTTCCGACATGATGTGAAAACACATGAAGTATCTAGTGGCCAAAACATCACACACACGTTAAACTGTCCATAACTTGTGCCTTTTGCTGGTTCCAACTACAACGTGTGGTTGACTCCTTGATCAAATTGTTAACTTTTGGAGGACAAGCAAATTGAGGCCTACAAAATTCTTGGTATTCAGCCATTTCATTTCATACCGGGGAAGGTGGAAAGAGGTCCCTCCATGTGTCATTTTCTATGTGACATTAGCCTAGGTCTCACGGCACAAGAAGACACGTTTTTTCGTCTCTCTTACTTTTCGGTATAACAATCCATTTTATGTATTTAATGACTTATTTTTGTAACAAAAACATGTAGAGTAAGTTTGGATAAATTTAATTTATTTAACATATAAGTGGATAAAATGCCGCTATATTAGAAAGAATGAAGCTTTACAACTGTTTACATAGCCATCACAAATTCATAACCATGTTGCTCTTTCCTTTTTTAAAGTGTAAATAAGGGAGCCATCAACAATTTTTTTTTTATTTTTTTACCAGCTCACTGTCCAAATGTTGCTTTGTGGTTAAACAAATAGGTTAAAGAGAATAATTATAGGAAATGGTCACATCATTGCCAAGAAAACACACCCTTATTAAGTGGGGGTGGTCTATTGACTTGGGGCCAATTTATAAAGAAATTTTAGTTCCATATGGCATTTTTAGTTACTATAATAATTTAAAAATTCTTTAGTCAAGACTCAAGAGTCTTATAAATTAATGATATTATCTGATTTTTTTAGAATAATAATTAAATAATTAATTTACCATGATAAATTATTAATTCTCTCAAAAACTTAAGTTATTAGGAAATAGTGAATTTAATCATTTAATCATCATCCGAACACTCATTTTCGAAAAAAATTAATTTGAGTTCAAATCTCTCTAAAGAAAAAAAAACTAAAGCTTGCTTAATTGAAAAGATTAAGCTAATTGAGGATAATCACGTTTATTTATTTGTAACACTATTACAAAGTATCCTTAAAAAACAGTACCTCCAAACTCAAGAAAATGAGGAGGAGAAGAAGCAAAAGCATGAAAACAAACTAATTGACACGATTGATAAAACCTTAAAATTCCAAGCATACATTACCTAATGCGGTCAACCTTATCTCACTGAAATCCTACCATAATAAGAAAGCAATCATCCCCCACGTAACAATCTTTTTTCTTTCTTTCTTTTCAAATCTCACCAACAAAAGGTCATGCTTCCTTATTCTTGGCTAAAATGGTCATTCTAAAAGTCATGATAGAACCAATAGACCTCAATATATAACACATAAAAAGCTGGTGCATATTTGGCTAATAATACGTAGCTAGAAAAAGTACTCTAAACTCTGGCGAGAACTTTATCTTCTTGTCCTTCCTTTTGAATTCCCTTGTCACTATTGTCCTCAAGGTTGATGCCCTTGTACCACTTTGCAAAATACAAGTAAATCACAAAGTCAAAAGCAGTCAGCACTGCAATTAGAAAGTAAAACCTGTCCATGTGGCCTGTGTTCAAGTCATTTGGTATCCAACCAGGACTATTGCCTTTAGTAGTAATTCCCATCACCATGATGACTAGCATGCTACTAACATAATTGCCAAGAGAAATGGAAGCCATGCAAAGTGAGCTGCCAAAGCTTTTTATACCATCTGGGGCTTGTTCATTGAAGAACTCCAATTGACCAACATACATAAACACTTCAGAAGCACCCACAAGAACATACTGTGGAATTTGCCAAAATATGCTTAAGGAGCTAGTTTTCTGACCAGGGGTCGTGTATTTGAGCCTTTGTATCTCAGTGGCACCAGCTGCTAGCATTGCAAACATTCCAATAATTAGTCCAACGCCCATTCTTTGAAGCTCACTTAAGCCCTTAGGGTTACCACTTATTCTTCCAGCAAAGGGAACAAGAATTTGTCGATAAATTCCAGTGCAAATGAGTACACTGCAGATATCAAAGGCAGACATGCTAGCAGCTGGAAGGTGAAACTTTCCGAGTTTGGCATTCATCACATCGCCTTGCTCGACAAAGAGGGAAGCCATTTGTGTGAAGATCACTGAGTAAATTATTGTGCATAGCCAAATGGGTAACATTTTCATTACACATTTGGCTTCTTCAACTTGACTCACAGTGCAAAGCCTCCATGGATTTTTTGGACCATAAAGTTCATTCTCTCTTATTGTTGCTGCCTTGTCCAAAAATCTGAAAAATTAATTCAAGGAACACATAAGTATGTTACATTAAGTGCTTAACTGCAATCAATACTAGATTAATGTATGGTCATGATGGTTATGGTATTGTACAAAATGTTTTATTATTAACATGGAGAAGAAATTTTTTTTTTTTTTGTTTTTTCAATATATACTTACTCAAACTCATTGCTATGAAGAATCTTCCTACTCCCTTTAATTGCAGATTCTGGTCCTTCCAGTTCATACAGGTCATCTGAGGTGGCTGGAACAATGTCCCATTTCTTAGCGGCGGCCACGAATACTTGAGCAACACGTGGCAAGGGGTTGCCACATGGTTTTACATACCGGTATTTAGGGGTCCCCATCAAAAATGACAATAGGCCAATAATAGCTGAACCTAAGGCTACCAAAAACCCAAGTGTCCATTTTCCATTGTCTTCATAGTAGACCAAGATAGTGTTTGAGAAAAGAGACCCTACATTGAGTGCAAAGTAGAAATAGGCAAAGAAAGCCGCTTTTGATTTCTTTTGTTTAGGGTTTGCCTCATCAAATTGGTCTGCTCCAAATGTAGCTATGGTTGGTTGGTGCCCTCCATATCCCAAGGCTACTAAATATATAGATAAGTAAAAAAGGCCTATGCCAGCTGAGGATGTGGGCTTGCAATGCATTTTTCCATCACCACAATCATCCGGTTTGATCAAGAAAAGCCATGAAGTGATGGATAATAGAGCCAATCCCTAATGATAATAAGTAAATAACTTGGTTAGCAAGCAAAAAAAAAAAGAAAAGAAAAAGAAAGAGGTACGTAGTAAAAGTTAAAAGATTTTATTGAATATGATGAGAGAGATATATAATATTACCACAACAAGAATGCCTTGAAAAACTGCACAGGTTAAGTAACGGCCCCAATATGAATCACTGAGGAATGCTCCCACCAGAGAGAACAAATAAACAGTTCCAGTCCACTTGCTAACATTATTGGCAGCAGTGGCATTTTCTTGACCAAGAACTCTAGTTAAGAACAAAACCAAGTTCACACCAACTCCAAAGAAAGCTAGTGTTGCTAGGCCTTGATTTGCTGAACCATATTAACCAAGTAGAAGGAAAAAAAAAAATTAAAATAAGATCAATACCTGATTATTATGAACATTAATAGTTAATAGAAAGTATTATCAGCGATATAATTCTTTTGTACCTAACAAGATGCTTGTATATTTCCACCCTCCTGTGCTCTTGGTCACCTTCTCTTCTTTCTTATTGCAGTTTTTGGTCACAGCTTCTACGTCTCCCGAGCTACAATTATCTTCTCTGGCCTGTTAGAAAGAAATGATAATATTAATCAAATTGGCAAATTGATATGAGTGAATGAAACTTCAGAATTTAAAAGGATGTTGTAATAAAAAGAAATCGTCAAATTTGATCATGCAAAGGAAATTATCCAGTGTATTAATGATGTAATAAAGCCACCATGCATGTGAACTTCAATTTATATCACACACAATATATATATATATATATATATATATTTGTCTTCTAATTTATGCGGTCATAATATTAATTCAATTGTTAAAATAACTGGGAGATAGAGGTTTTCGAAACTTGATTCTCCCTATAAAATAGAAACTAAGCAATCTCACTGAGATATAATTACAAGAATTTTGACATACAATCATAATAATAAGTAGAATAAAATAAAAAGAACTCATAAAATAACTAATATGAAGTCATGATAATTGTATGGCTATAGTTAGTTAGGCCACAAGAAAAGGAGCCCAAGTAATTGATTGGCATATTAAAGATTTCTTTTTCTCGTTTTTGTTTATTTATTTATTTTTGCATGGATCAAATATCACATCATTAAATGGTCAAATCATTGTGCACCAAAGGAGGGACTCCAAAGTTTACATGTCATATCAGTTTGTATTCAAAACACAGACCATGTAGACCACAGCTACAACCACCTTACATTTGAAATTTTGTCCCATTGAACATAGGAGAATATTTTATTTTACTTGATTTAGTAGTTTTCTAACCTTTAGCGCAGTTTCATTGGTGAAGTTAAGCGACCCCATGACTGCGTTTCAAGGTTTCTTCTGCAGACACAACAAAAAAGTAATTAGACATGGATTGTGGATAGTATCACAATAATATTGTGACTATAATTTCATAAAGTAAACTTAATAGGTATCCCATGATTTCAACATTTTAGTAAGCAAGGAAAATAGCAAAAAACTTTTATTTTATTATATTATATATATACGTGCCTAATTTATCACTATTGAACGACAACAGCAACAACATGAACAAGGTAAGCTATTGAACCTTTAAGTACAATATGGGGTGGAAAAACATGAGGATTGCAAATTATATTTCCAACCCAATAGAGCTTACAAAAACTAATGGATGCTGATCACATATATAAAAGAACTTACCAAAGAGTATTTAGAAGATAAATTTGATTTGAAGATGAAGAAGCTGCAGAAGTAGAAGAAGAAGAAAGCAAAGTAGGAGAGGATTGCTAAGAGTTGAGGGTGAAAGAGTTCAATTTATAGGAAATGAGAGAGAGGGTGTGTGTGTATGGACACGAAGGGCAAGTCATTTTCAAACTGACTATATGTAATATATCCTTGCTATATACTCATGCACAGTTGTAATTATTTTGTTTTGTTTTTTAAAAAAAAAAAAAAAGAATAAGAAGAATAAAAACTAGTAGAAGAGCCTATGCCACAAATAAGGGGAAAGGCTTGGGTTCAGAAGATTGGACCTGTTGATGTTGTCAAGCAGTTTTGTCAGTTTTTTACGTGTCAACATCTCAACGGGTCCAGTTCTCCTATGCTTTGCCAGCCGTTCCCCAAATTAAGTCATTTCTCCCATAAATTTTCTTGCTAGTGGGATTTTATTTCCACGTGACACTGACATCATCTCTCTCTCTCTCTCTCTCCCAAGTTTTTGGTTTTCACTCTTTGATAATTACTCAATTTCCAATTTTCCACTTATTGGATTTACATGGTAATTGATCTTATCCATGATCATGAAAATAATTTCATCAATAAGCATAAGGAGCAGTATAATGAACAGTGTTATTAGGCATGTCCAAGAAAAAAGTCCTTATCCAATTCATTCAATGTTTACAGTAAGAAGAAATTACTTTCGGCAGGCCTAATTAGTCTTTTTCAAGTAATTAGTTATGAGCTCCCAAATAAAATCAAACTAATAACAAAATTCATTTTTTTCTGCTTTTTAATTTTCGTATTATATATATACTTTAGGTTCCAATTGAGGGCTAGAAAAATACTAACATTGTGGTCAAGTTCATTGTTACAAATAGCTATTATGTTTAGTCAATACAATTAATTAGCCATCGGCTGGACAAATCTAGATATTGAAATATGAAGCTTAATGGAACTTTTCTATCTCAGACATGTTGTTAAGTGTCTTTATCATCAAAACAAGCAACAATAACACAAAAGGCTTTTTACCAATCAAGGAGGAGCTTTATTTATTTATTTATTCTAGTTTATTCAGTTTATGCACAACTATTTATATCTTTACTTTTTTTAAATACAGCTGTACTTTTGATTAATTTATTTTTTAAGATCAATAGACCAATGAAATGCACGAAAAAAATAATACATAACGAAGAAAATTGAAATAAAAGATTGATCAAATTATGAAGATTATAATTAACTCTAGTGTTCATATAAACTTAAATCTGTGAATATAATAACTAATAAGTTAAAGGATTCAAAAGCATGTTCAGAATATGCCAAATATGCAAGTAAGGGTTATGAAATTATTGAGTGCTACATGTAACAAACTTGTTTGTTTTTTTGAGGTACATGTAACAAGCTTGTTAAATTTATCATTATTGACCTTTTACAAGACAATTTATTAGTTAAATTACACTTAAAATGATCAAATCAACAAATTCAATCAACCCCAATTTTTTAAGTAGTTCTTCATGCTTGGTACGCCAAAGCAAATAGAGATAAGTATGTTTGGTTCAATGACAACTCATGCAACAAATTTGGCAAATTTAGAAACCTAGACCTTACTAGAAAAAAATCATGAGAAAGAAATGAAAGAAAAGGTTGTCTCCCTTCATTGCCAATATGGAAATTTTCCAATTAATGAAGATAAGTACAATTTGAATGCCCAATTAGTTCTTCATGCTTGGTACGCCAAAGCAAATAGAGATAAGTATGTTTGGTTCAATGACAACTCATGCAACAAATTTGGCAAATTTAGAAACCTAGACCTTACAAGAAAAAAATCATAAGAAAGAAATGAAAGAAAAGGTTGTCTCCCTTCATTGCCAATATGGAAGTTTTCTAATTAATGAAGATAACTACAATTTGAATGCTCACTTTGTTCTAACGCGCATACTCTATCCTGAGTCTCAAGGAAATAGTGTGGTCCTTCCCAATAATTTGATATTGACAACGCAATGTATCACCAATAACGGATAATTCAATTGATCTAGAGAAAGATAGCCTCAAACAAAGGACAAAATTCCAAGTTAACATCAAAATTAAACATGATTTACACAATAGTTTCACGATTCACACACACAAAGAGAGTTAATGACGCAATTTTTTTCCTCTTCTCAATAATACTGATTGTGATGTAGTGGCACTCACCTAAGCACCTATGACGTTTACACTGTTCAAATAAATTTTTAGCATCGTGGTTTCATAGAATCAGAACCATATATTTTAGGCAACAAAATAGTGAGAACAAAAAAAATGAATAAAGCTAGAATCAAAGTTTTATGGCAGACCCACATTACTTTTTCGACCTGTTTTCTAAATAGGAAAAGAATATAAAATTATAAAGTGCATGGCTATGGTATATATTATATATTTATATGTGGCCATGGGATATACCGAAGCATAATTTCTAATTCCATCAAAAATAAAATTAATTAGTTATTAAACAAGAATAAATATAATGTGAAATCAAATAATTTGTTGAAATAGAAGCTAAACCATTCTAGACGGCCAAGTAAAAAGCAAGAAAAAAGAATATATAACAAAAGAAAAACAATTAATTAAGTAATTTAAAGTCCAAAAACATAAGTCTTTAGCACACAAAACATTATTTATTTATTTTATAACTAATGAGAGGATATTTTATAAACTGTGCTAGTAAAAATAATGTTAATGATAAAGATAAACCTATTTAAAAGTGATAGTACTCCAATCAAAACTTATTCACTCAAACAATTATGAAAATAAATTGTGAAATGATTTTATATCACTAACATTAGAAGAGCACGTAACGAGCTAACTTATGTTGTACGTACTCTATTAAACATTACTCAAAGTCTAAATTTCACTAACCTTTTACGGAACTTAGTTAAGGCCAAAGTAACTTTTTCAGGAATTTTACCAAACTCCAGTGATGGTGAAGATTGTGTGTCGCCAATTACAATTGGCAATGCAGCTTGTGAAATCACTCTTCGCCCAGGGAAAATGGAAAAGCCGTTGAATCCTTTTGTCATTTATGGTGCAAAAAGAAAGCAAATTGATCACCAATGCAATTCCCTCAATTTTCTTGCACAATAACCCTCACAACAATCAATGCCCTTTGCATACCCTTCTCTCACTTTACTTGCATCTCGTACGTACAAGCCTATATGAACTGGAGAAGAGAGACAAAGAGCACGTATGTCACACTGTACCAATGGAACACTTATATATAATCAAAGTGAGTGTCACTCCCATATCACTTAGTCAGAGATCCATTCCAAAACAAACTCCTAATTAAGCTCCTTCACTTTTTCAACGACCAAACCAGTTCAAATCGTAATCTTAATTTTCTAGAAAGTTGTGAGGGAATTCTGAGATGTGGGTTATTTATAGCATGTTACCGTGGTCCTAAGTGTGATTAATAAGTATTGGAATTTTGATTCACATCAAATACTTGTGGAGGGTCATTAGGCATCGAAATCTATAGCTTGTACCATTTTATTGTGTCTATGATTTGTAATCAGATTAACCTCTTCCCTACTATTTCTTAACGGAGAATAGGTCTTTGGAATTTAAAAATTGAACCACGTGTTTTATAATTAGAGCCATGACTCAAGACTGTAAATGCATTGTACCGTTACAAAAAAAAGTAATAATAAAAAAGCTCATAATTACTTGTTAACGAAATAAGCTGATAGTTATAACTATCAATCATCTTACTTCTCTAAGATTTTGTTGGTATATTTTATTATTAAAATGAACAAATGAATTAACTAAATATTAAGTCAGTTAATTAAATTATAAGAAGTGAGAGTTTCAAGTGGTTAATGAGTCTTACGTGATGATCATCTCGACTGTATTTTTTTTTTTATTAAATCATCTTGACTATATAGTTGAAATAATGAGTACCAAAAATAGGCTTTTCTTTAATGATTTTTAACAAATATGGTGTTTAGATGGTCAAAACTTATAAAATTTTTGGTTTAAAATGATAAATTAAAAAAAATCAGGTTTAATTTATCATAAGGTGTAAACTTTGGGGTTTCTTTGGAAATTTCCCTAATTTAGGGAGATCTATGTAGTTAATAAAAATCATTACCGTTAGTATCAAATTGTGACTCTTTCAAATTAATTTATAGCAGTGTCGAACCCAATAGTAAAGAACATTTTGACAGACTATTTTAATCCAGTAAACAATAATAGTGGACAAAAACAAATTGAGTAGCGAATTGAACAGAGTCTTCAAACAGTTAGTGATATAGCCTTGAAATTTTACTCAATAATTAGGAAGTTAAACCAGTAGAGAAATTTGTGGCAATATTAACTCAACTTTACTTACTTTAGCTTAGGCAGTTTAGTTAAACAAATAATTTGAACAAGAAGAAATTTGAATCTAAAATTTCAAAGAAAATATTTTAAAAAAAATTAAAAGACAAAAGATGTATTAAACAATTTTTCCAAGTCATCCACCATTTTAATTGAAATAGAGAGAGCATATTTCACACTATTAAGATTTGATTTCTTATATATAAGAGTAAGAGTTTACCGTGCACATAGAGGAATTAACACTTCAAAAATATAATACCGTTCCATAATTTTTTGTTTTTCTTTTGAATGGTTTGATCCTTGTTGGATAAACATCTTAAGATGATTTAGTGGCCCAAATTGTTGTGAATCCATGTTTAAAGTCAACATGTTTTAGGCTCGATCCATACCTCCCCATCAATCCCACACCAAAAAATAGAAATTCAGTTGTGAGTTCAGTTTTTTGAGTTCACCAATAGGCATATTTGTTGATGGGAACTAGGAACCGTAATTGTTGACAGGATACAAATACATCCAAAAACACAGAAGAAGTTAGTACACCTGAATATACATGTTAGAAAATACCCCTGAATATACATGTAACAAAATACCCAACAAAATGAGGTTACTTGGTTATAAAATTTTAATCAACTTTTGCCTATATTAAGACAAGGCCACTTCATGATTGGTTTCTCTAGAATGTGATAATATGGATAATTTTAATAACATGGTTGTCATACCTGATTTAGTTTAGTTTTCAGAAATTTCCACCTTCCAAATACAAAACCTACCATTTTCATGCAACAGAATACTTCTCATTACCAGATTTCCTCCTTTAATCTCTCCCAAAAACAGTCTAATTTGTCCTATGTACCTTCAAATCCTTCTCTCACCTCCCCATCCTTAAAATCCCACATTTCTTCTCAGCCAGTTCTATGAGCTTTCTTTATCTCATATTTAGTATTCAAATTTCTTCAACATTGTACAATGGAAGAAGATGCTTCAAGCATGATTTCAAGTGCCAATAAAATCAATGCAACCGCAGAGACTTCAGATTCAAACAACACTAACTACACGTTGCACGCGAGCAAGCGCATGAGAATACACGAAAACAATACTAATTCATCATCATCCTTAGCAAAATTCAAAGGAGTAGTTCCTCAACAAAATGGACATTGGGGTGCACAGATATATGCCAATCACCAGAGGATTTGGCTTGGAACATTCAAGTCTGAAAAGGAGGCTGCAATGGCTTATGATAGCGCGGCAATCAAGCTTCGTAGTGGGGATTCGCATAGAAACTTTCCATGGACTGAAAAGACTGCTCAAGAGCCTACTTTCCAAAACCATTACACCACAGAAGCAGTGCTAAATATGATAAGGGATGGTTCCTATCCATCAAAGTTTGAAGCTTTCTTAGGTACACAATCTCAAAGCAAAGAAATGGGAATTAATCTCAAGCAAACAAAGGTGAATGCTGATGGACAATTTTCATGTAGCCAACTTTTTCAAAAGGAGTTAACACCAAGCGATGTAGGTAAGCTTAATAGACTTGTTATTCCAAAAAAATATGCTGTAAGATACTTTCCTTACATTTGTGAAAGTATTGAAGATAATGGTGGTGGCGGTGGTGGTGGTGGTACTGGAGTCGATGACATTGAATTAGTTTTTTATGACAAGCTAATGAAATCATGGAAATTTCGATATTGCTATTGGAGGAGTAGTCAAAGTTTTGTGTTCACAAGAGGTTGGAATCGATTTGTGAAGGAGAAAAAATTGAAGGCAAATGATATTATCACATTTTATACATGTGAAGGTGGTGAAAAGGCAAAAGAGGGTGAAACATTTTGTTTAATTGATGTAATTTACAATAATGGGGGAGAGGGCAAGAATTGTTTGGTTGAGAGGGTGAATGAGGTTAAGGTGGAATTGGATTTAAATTTGGGGAAAATGTTCACTTACAAAATGGATGAGGATGACAAAAGATTTAAGGAAGAGAAGGTATTGAGTGGACTGGATCGAACACACAAAGTGGATGAAAAAGGATTTAGGCTCTTTGGTGTACGTATCAACTGACAATGGAGATGTTAATTTTACGGGTTAATTTTATTTTTTTTTATTTTAATTAGAGATTTGCTGAAAGAGCTCATGAAGCCTGCTCATTGAAGTTTTGATTTCTTAGGTTCATTAGGTATGTCGAAATCTACTCTTCTTCTTCTTTTTTATGAAATTGTAATCTTGTTCAGCAAAATCAACTGCAAATATTATGCAGGAAGATGTTCCATAATTTTGTTTTTATTAAATTTGGTAACTTTTTATTTTATTTTTGCCACCTTATGTTATAGATTAACGTACTGTATAGTTTTTACCTTAGAAATAGATGGCATTGGCAACAATGTTTTGAAATGAAACTTTAATTTCTTTTTTTCTTTGTCTAGGTACTTCAATTGATGAATTTTGTCATTCTCCACTAAAGTGATAAGTTAGAAGCCAAATAGGCTCCTAATTTATTGGAAACTAGAATATTAGATACTTCAATTCAAGCCTCTCCTTTCCTTTTTTTCTCATAACCACAAAAGATAACGTTTGAACCCACTTTTTTTTTTTGTTCCAAATGGTCATTAGCAAGTAACCATGCATCTTGCCATGACAATTTCTCTAAATGAATCCAACAATATCTTGTTCTCTCTGGAAATTAACAACCTTCGGTTAATTTCACCCAAACCAAAAATCCTTATTCTGGAAAGTTTAACAAACAAATGAAAAAAGCAAACAGTTGCCCGAGTCTGTAGTTTGTCAAAAACTTCCAAAGACTGAAAATTTATAAAACTTTGGATGAAAACGTTTTAAAACCGTCAAACGTCTTAAATGGCAAAAAAGCTAATCTCAATCCCACAAATTGAATCCTTCAAATTCATGTGTATATGGGTGTGATTCTACTCATTCACTTGAATTACAAGTCTCTCATATCTTTTGTTTATTCAAGTCTCACTCTTTTACTACCTTGTATATTTTGAAATTTAAATAAAAAATAAAATAAAAAAGAAACATGAACAGACAATCAAGGAATGGAGAATATACAATTACAAATCCTTAACTCTTATGTCCACAAGTAAAAGGCTTTTTACTATCTTAGAGATATGATTTCATTCATTTGATTCGTCGGGCGCAAATACACTACCGATTGAAACTCAAACTAATTAAGGTGATTTTTTTTTTAAAGTAGATATGTTTTTTTGAGTCTTTTTTAAAGTAGATATGAGATAGGATTTAAATGCATGACACATTCATTCTATGTCTATAATGATTATTATTTATTATCAAGTTTAGACAGTAACAAGTTTCATTTTTATATAGGTGGGATTAAATCACAAATTCTTTGTGATAAAACTTAGGTATAGTTCCTTAGGTTAGGTACATTAGGTTCCCCAATTGAATTTAAACATATGGTTGCATTAACCAATGAAACACAAACAATGTTATATTTTCCAAGAATATTTAAATTCAATGTATTTGAATTCAATTAGGAACCTAATGTACTTGACCTAAGGAACTATACCTAAGTTTTACTCATTTCTTATTCTAAGACAAAAGACTCTATCAATTGAGTTAATTGTATTTCAAAAAATTGAGTTAACTCAAACTCACAAAATAATTTAAGTTACAACCAAAAAAAAAAAATGCATTAATTTTTTGTGAAGATTTTTTTTTTTTTTGGAATTTGTTTCTTTTCCTGGACTAATTCATAATCACACATTAGACAAGCTGTCAACAGAAGCATTTTTGTCCATTACTCCAAAATTGTGTCACATTATAAACCACTATATATTTCTATGATTTTCCCCTTAGAAAATGAAATTCCAAAGACATATAAGTGGAACCTATTTTCAAGCCAAAAAAGAAAGGAAATGTGATAAGGACGGGTCCATATTACACTGTGCAACACTGACTTATAAAATCAAACACATTACTCAAATGTCCCATTCAAATTATCTTATCACTTAGATAAGCTGTCTCCCACTCATACTTGACTCTATTTGTTTACTGTTCATAGTAAAACTGTCCTCCATCCTCTATCGTTCCTTTACTCCATCAGTCTTCTCGTTTCTGTACTGCATTGCTTAGGTCTTCCATCCTAATCAGTTTCAGCCTTCATTGTACCAAGAAATAAAATTTCAAAGGCTTCCTTGGCAAGGACGGATATAATAGGACCTGTACTTGTTTTTAGCAAAGTCTGTACTACTGATTACTATGTGTAATCTAGCTTTGCAGCTAATGTTGAAATTTGAAGGGTATCACTAACAAAAAAGTATTGCGGAACGTGCAAAACATTTTAATAATCATAATGTGAATGTTTCTAATACTAAGATTTGAACAAATTCTCTTTGACAATTTGTTCAAATCTTAGTATTAATTGTCTTTGACATGATCGATTGGTTCGGTTTTGGTATGGGGGTAGGTATTGAGTCATTTTGAACCTTCGAGACAACAACGTGACATTTGGTTCGTTGGAAGAATTATTAATTCACACCGTCTAAAAGCACTAAACTCCTAGGTAGATTTGGAGTCAAGAATGACTCAACTCATTTAAAGGAGCTAGCACTTCCAACTCTTTATTGTCAAGGCCTTTCATAGTTAGGTTCTTTAGCACAAAGATACGGCGCTACTATAATCTCATCAAAATAGGAATAACCGATGATCTTTGTATTCAATGATTATTTAGTATAAGATTTGAACTTATAATATTAGTTCCACAATCATTTTTTCTTATAATTCAATAGTTAAGGGTACGTAGGAGATTTGAACCATAGATATCTCCATTGGAAATATCAAAAAATGTTAGTTGAGTTACAAGTTACAACTACAACTACAAAGCTCTTTACTAGTTCCACGATTATTGTATCTTCTTACAATCAGTGGCGTAGCCACGTTATGGGTAGGCTGGGCTCAAGGTTTCTTCTTCTTCTTTTTTATTTTATTTTTTTATTTATTTTTTTTACCTATATTTAAAAAAAAAAAAAAAAAACCTTAAATTAAGCAATTAGCCTGGTCAAGAAGTTTTTTTTTTGCAATTAGGTCACCCTAAATTTTTTTTTTGGCTCCACCCATGCCTACAAGTCAAGACATCTATAAGCAAATTAGAAAAAATAAAATAAAAATGAGAAGGGCATCTTGCTTGATTTGCTTTCTAGTGATCTTTCAATCATTATAAATTCATTGCTTTAAACATATTTCATAAACAATAAATCCAGTCACATACACCCACACAAAATTATAATTTTTTTCATAATTGTTGAAACAAGATATTGGTGTATAATTAAAATAATATCAATGATTAACTCATATAAAAGTAATGTTTGCCCACTAGGCATTTGGCCTAGTGGTGCAAGGGAATCCCTTCCCCCCATTTGGTAGAGATTCGAATCCCCTTTGTCCTCCCCAAATAGTGTGTGCGTGTGTTTAGTGTAGATTTCTATCTCAAGATCAAAAAAAAAAAAAAATAATAATAATGTTGTAACAATTGCAACATACAATCTTAATATAAAGATTAAAAAAGTTGTGTATACCTTGATTTTTCATAAATCATGTGTCCTCAAGAAGCTAACAATTAATGCAAACATGCATTACAGAAAAGTCTCAATTTGTTGATGTATACCTTGATCATTTATTTAAGAACAAACTGAATAATCAAAAAGTTTAAAAGAGTTGTACGTGAATGGTCTAAAGTTACATTTCAGCATATGTTACTCCAATTAAACACGAAAGAAGAATGTTTAAGACATTATGATTCAAATCCTGCAAATTTGAGGAAAATAAAATATTTACTCATTCAAAACGTGTCAGTGGGACCTTTTTGAATGTAGGTGTGGTGGCAAAACCTAAAAAGAAACGAATAAGGACAAGTAATTAGAACCAAGAAGAAAATTCTTAGATACCATGACTTTATCTATTAATCTGACATGTGAATCTGGGGTTCTGAATTCTTGGACCTACCAAGACAGGTTTTGATGCCAATTTGAATTTTGCTCCATGGTGAAAAATGGAGGACCCATTGCATTTGAATGTAACTTTAATTTTTCGATACCCGATGTATGACAACTAATATATATCTCATACAAATGTATTTTTTACATTAGTCTCTTAATAAATATTATTTAGGCAGGGTAATTTTGTGTCATAATTAAGTTAGGACTCCGGCCCCATTGTGGCTGGTGGTAAAGTTGACATGTTTGTGCATGACAAATTAGTGTGATGACTTATGTGCAACGGTCCAAATTTCAAGCTAACATGGATTGCAATCTTTTTTTTTTTTATATAGTTATGATAACATTTAACCCTATGGAGTCCGCTTATGATGGTTATTTTTACCATCAAGTCAAGACACCAATTAATTTTTGGTGTAGGCGGGATTTGAACCCAAGTCCCTTACTCGACGACAAGAGACTTTCCCAGTTGAGCTAACTGGAATCCACCATGGATTACAATCAATTCAACTAATAATGTATTTTGTTGTCAAATAAGATAATTGGAGAGCATATATAAAATAAAGCTAACACGATTGCCATTAAAATGTCATTGTCTAGCAAAAATGAAAAAGACCATGAGAATGCCATCATATATAATATTGTCCATTTATCCTTAATTTCTCACAAGTGTATACCACAAACAATTATAGTATATTATTATAGATAGGAGAGCATTAAGTATTCGTTCAGAATGTTTCCTCAAACATTTAAAAGATTAATTAGCTTCTCTGTATTATATTAAATCATGTCCATCACTGCTAATTACTAGGGGAAAACACTCATAACATCCAAGGGTAGAGGGATGTTTAAATTTTGTAAAGTATTCAAAGAATTACATTCAACTTTAAAACTATGTTACAAATTAAACCTTAGAATGTCATTAGTTTCAAAATAAACCCTAAACTTTTGAAATTATATCAATTTGAGCCTTCTACTTTTCGGGTTTGATGTGGAGTCTAAATTAATACAATTTTAAATGTTCAAGGTTCGATTTAAAACTAATAAAACTATAAGATCTAATTTGTAACAATCTTAAATTTTATAATTTAATTTGAAACTACCTCATATAAAATTCAAATTACTCAATTCTTATATTGACTTAATAGTTAATATTAATATAAGAAATTCCCTTTTTCCTTTGATGACACAAAAAAAAAAAAAAAAAAAACCCTAGTAAGCTGTCAAACCTTCTTCTTCTTCCTTTTTTATTAGAAGATAGAAACTTTTATTGAAGATATGAAGTGTGGACAAATGGTAAAGCATAACAACAATATCATCCACATGTGCATGACATGGGTTCCTCTTTCTCTTTCTACTTTTTTTTTTTTTTTCTTTTTTTTTTTTTTTGAAAACACATATGGCCTATCAAATATCAATTGCTTGCCTGACGACAAGAGGTCATAATCATGTGGTTATGTTCATCATTGACCACCGAGATCTTGTTAGGTGCCATAATCAAACGGTGGGTCAAGTCCCAAAAAGTAATAAAGGTTATGATTTATAGAAACCAACATAGATGTATCAGGGAAGAAGTACTTTGCACCAAAGATGAATTCTATGTGAAAATTTGGTAAATTTAAAGTGTAAAATCTAGGTAGTTCGTATACATTACTATATATAATTGGAAATCAAGAATCAAGGTAATGGCTTAGTTCTTCTTTGTCCTTTTTTCTGCAGAAGGGAAGGTATTCTCCACCGTTTAGATATGAGGACACATCACACATACTATGCCTTTTGAATTGGTAACAATGTAATTTTGTCTTTTTGATACATTGTCACAATGTAATCAAAATCAGTATGATCACGAATTGATGATGCTTTCGTGAGTTTGAAATTTACATTGTTTATGATAAGATTTACAACTCAATTTGCTTTAGTGGAAAAGTATGACAATACTGATTACCTTTTATAGTACAAGCCTACAAGGGAGGCTTACAGGCATGAGATTACTAGATTCATAGGACCTATCAATCAAAAATTGTCACTACCTCTTACTCTGTGGGGTATCATCCTTGTTGTGCTTTGTCACCAATGGATGGACTTCAACTCATTAAGATTGTGTTGCAAGGCCACTGGTGTAGCATCTTTATTCTTCCTAAAAAAAAAGTTAGAAAAGTGAGCAAAAGCTGAGTGGTTACTTGTGGCAGAGATTAGAAGGGAATGCTATTTGTGATAAACTAGCATGAAAAGGCTCTAAAAATTAAAAAATTTGAAAGGTGGTTAAGTCTTGAGAAAACTTTGGGATTGGAATAAGGCTACTCTGATAAGGTTTGTTTGACTTCCTTTTTTGCATAGTGGCGCATACTACTTATTAGAAGGAAGAAGCTTGGAGAGTTAAAATTTCAAATGATTGCTCATAGAGGGTCAGAAAGTGGTGCTGGTGTAAGATTTCAAAACTAAGAGGATATAACAACTGACACATAGAGGGTCAAGTTTGGTCATAGAATAGTATATAATTCTATCATTCCCTTCTCTGCAAAGTTGACCAATGATATTCGAAATGGTGGTTGGTAATGGTAATGGTATTGGCCTACTGCCACATCTAACAATCTAAGCCAAAGTCCAGGCTAGTTTGGATGAAGTACTAGTGGGTCATGAAGATAAAGTGATATGTTGAACATGATTTCAATTACTCTTTAGCTTGGGAGCAGATAAGGGGAAGATTGCCTAAGGTTGAATAATGGTGAAAACTCATTTGGTTCTCAAAGCATGTTTTTTTATATGTTGGCTTGCTGTTTAGAATAGGTTTACAACTAGAGAATTAGAGAGAGACTTATCAAATAAGGCTATAAAGGTGCTGTTTTGTGCACTGTTTGCAAAGCAAAAATGGAGTCCAAGAATTACCTTTTTTTTCAAGTGCTCATTTTCTCAAAGGATCTAGAGAGAGGTCTATTCTTAGAATACCTATGTTCACTAGGTGAATTGGCTCTTATGTTCAGCAAGTGTCTTGGGCCTTTAAGAATTTAAAGGACATAATTTGAAGTGTTTAATATGCAAGATTGCATGGTAAACAGCTATTTATCATATTTGGTTCCTGAGGAATGCAAGGGTTCATGGTATAGGAAGTTGTATAAGAGTGAATAACTCTATTTTAAACAGATTCCTATGCATTTTATGTATGACTTCTTTCTATTTTTTTTTACTTTTGACCTAATTTACTTTATTTAATTCAATAAGTCCAATAACACAACAAATTTTATAATTTTTTTCATAATTAGTTAGGTGGTAGATTGTGATTTGTGTACAATAAAAATGATGTCAATAGTGGATCTATATAAAAGTGATATTGCACTAATCATAATCTGTCGCTCAATAAGTTATGAAAAAAATTATATGAGGCACTGTTATATCAAATTTGTTTAGATTGAGTTAGATTTTGCTTTTGATTGACAACCACTCTGTTTTAATTGATGTTGCTTGTTTCTCTATTGTAATTTTCATTTATTAAAAAAAAAAATTATCACTGCCACTTGCTAATATGTGGAAAGTTATGATGTTAGATGGATTTATACTCAATCAAGATTTTTTGTCTCTGCTGGATAGCAAAGCGCTTGGTAATCATAGAAAATATGAATTTGTGGCCCTTAAAAAATCTTAAACGTGGACTATCAAACAGTTTTCCATGTGATACTACTCCATTTGAGGTGACAATGGAGCAAACCTAAGGTGGGTTACACTATTCAAATTATGCTCTTTTGGGCTTTATTCTTAAGGTGAGAGTGAGAGCCCACCACCATCCTCTGCTTCCCCCAACAAAACAGGCTTTTGCTCAAACTCACCACTACCTAACTTCTACATAACTTTTTTCATCTGAGTACATAATTATATGATGATTCGTTTGCCATTTTACCAACATTTTTTGTTTTCTAATGCCATTTGCAATTGTTTATTCTACTTTTTTTTCTTTTTTTTTTTTTTGGGGGGGTGGGGGTTTGTGTTACATGGTTACAAGCTACTTAATTTCCATTTGAGTTTTAAAAAAAATTGTTCAATTGGGCTTGGGGCAATGGGAGATTGCTATCAGTTACAAAGCCTGCTAGACCAGGAGTTTTAGGCCGGGGACATGGATTTGGTTCCAACCTTCAAATAAGTGGTTAATAAGGACTGCTGGGGTTGATGTCTGGGTTTAAATCATAGAGATAGTGGGGCTTTGTCCCTTCAAATGTATAACCCTAGAGCCTCAAAAACATGGGCCACTTGCTCTGTACCTACAAATTTGACTGTGGCTCGTGTCACAATCAATTCAAGTTGGGTTTAAGCCTAAAGCAGATAGGCCCATTAGAAGATGAGCCCAAGCGTTTTTTGTAATGTACGTTTGGTAAAATATTGAAATTATTTATAAGAAGTGATTATGCTAAAAGAAATTGTGTTTGGTTGGTATTTTAAAGAATGCATTCTTTCTATTAAATAATATATTATTAGTATACATTATTAATTAACAAAAATAGGCTAAAAATACATTTATTACCAATACAAAATTAACAATTAATAAAGAAATAAAGTATTTCTTTTTTTTAATTTGCTAAATGATTGGATAGAGAAATTTAACTGTGCAATAGGATTAGGAAACTATGCTGTCTACTCCATCAAGATTAACTTCTACCAAGCAAAATGCATCAATTGGTTTTTTGCATTTTTGCATAAAAATCCGTGAAATCACTTTTAAGTAGAGGATCCAAACACAGGCTTAATTCAATCTTAATTCCCTTTTTCAATAACAAAATATTTTATTAGCTAAATTAATTGGAACCCACATAATATACAACTAGTTGCAAACCTGTACGATATACAAAAAATGAATTAAAATTAAATATAAAAAATTATTAGTCTAACTATGATTTTTATTGTCTTTTATATTTTATCTAAATATGAAAATTGATAATTATTAAAATACATTTATTATTATTGTGTTTATATATAAAATATATTATAGTATTAGGCATTTATTATGATTGTGTTTATATATATGGAATAATATATTATTTCTATTAAAGAAAATATAATATGTCAAGATTCTAATGAGATGTTTAATTATAGAATAAAATTTAAATTCAATTAAAAATATATATATTAAAATAATGAGGTGTAAAATTGTGAGAATTCAAAAGCTTATGTGGTGTAATATTATGAGATCAATCAAAAGTCAAAAAAGCTTCTGTTTTACATTATAGTATAGATATATTATTATTATCTTATCAAAACAAAAATAAAAATTGGATCTACCCTTAATCCGAACTCTCAACTGACCCATCTTCACCCCTATTGAAGAACAATGTGATTAAGTCATCCCTAAGACAATCAAATAATGAAAAAAAGTCTCCCAAACTAAAAAAATCAAATAATGAAAAAAAGTCTCCCAAACTAAAAATTATTTTTTTTTTATTATTATTTTTGATAACTACTGACGCGAAAAATTATGATGGTAGTTTGAGGTAGATGAGCTCGCACTGGTACATGACATCATGAACTAAAATCCAACCAAACACAAATAAAAAACATTACGGTAAAGCTCTATACATTTTTCGATCTGCTTTGCTTTCGACATTTCCAAAGCCCCTCGCTAGTCTTTAGCTTCCAACCAACCCCTACTTAACTGAACACACACACATAAACACAGACTTTCATCGTTCTCTTCACCATTCTGCTCTCCACATTGGCGCTTTCTCTCGCACAAAGGTCAATCTCTCTCTCTCTCTCTCTCTCTGTGTTTGTGTTTGTTGTTGAAGTTGTTAGATTTTAAGGTTAAAGTGCCTACATTTCACTTAATCCGTGTTGATATGTATCTGGGTTCTGCTCAAAAAATTTCCTTTTTGCTGATTTATGTGTTTCTTTTAGATTTTCCACTGCTGTGTAAGTGTGTTTTTTTTGGGCTGATTTATGGGTTTTTATTTTCTGAGTTTCTTTTAGATTTTTCACTTCTGTGTACCAAACCAAGAGTTATTATTTTCATTAGTATGGTGTAATAAATCAGGATTTGGGAATGATAGTTTCAATAATTTGAAGAAGATTAAAAGAATGAAATTTGGGGGCAACATCCCCTCTACTTACTGTAGCAAAAATAAAAAAACGAAATTTGGAGTAGCAGTCATTGATTCTTGACAATAATGCATCTTGAAGAAGAAAAAACAAAAACAAAAACAATATAGTTAACTTAAAAGAATGAACATTTATATAATTTGTTTCATAATGGATTCTTTAATTTGGCAATGTAAATATGTTGTAACCATTCAAATCCAGGATTTTTGTTATCGGACAAATTTTTTCTCCAAACTAGTTTGCAGAAATCTCCTTCAAACCATTACGTGGTGATTCATATGACATTCATTTTTATCTTAATCGCATGCACTATTAATTCATTTCAATAAGGCACATGAAATTCAAATAAGTCATATGATTAAAAGCACATGTGGATGGTCATTTGAAGCACTACATAGTGGATTGGAGGAATTTCCAAAAAATCTTCCCTTTGTTATCTTCTTGTGTAATTCTGGATTGTTGAGTTAAAGAAGCTGTTCTAGATTTATTTATTTGATTCAAGCCCTGGCAGAAGTTGTGTATGCAAGGGGTGGGTCGGCTTATTTTGAAGATTTTTTTAGAATACATTGAAATTTTATCGAAGAGGAATACTATACACTAACATATCTTATTAGGAGTATTAAGTTATAACCATACACAGTAAGATAAAGATTTTGTTTTTCAATTGGTAAGTCTCACACTTAAAAACACACACACACACTTGGTCGGTCTGAACTTACGACCTCTCCCATTTTAGCTAGAGCCTCATTAGTCATTTTCCTTATGAGATCTACTATACACTTTTTTATTATATATTAATACCAGTTCCCCTACTTCATGTAGATCTCTATTCTCCTCTGCTAGATATCATTTACTGGAGATGGCAACAACAGCCGCTTCCAGCCTGCAAATTGCAACAGCGAGACCCTGCATTTCTTCTTCTCGCAAACTTTTCAAGGCAGGTGCTGCAATTCTTGGTGGCAATTCCAAGGTGGCATCATGGAATAAGCTTACAAGTGCGTGCCATATATCATCTGCACAACCTTTCCACCGGAGCTTTACATCTTCTTCTATTAAATTTGACAAGGTTGTTACAAAAGCAATGTCTGAAGCTACTGAAAACAAGCCTATCTCTGGGTTGCCAATTGATTTGAGAGGTCAGTTTTCTTTCTCTTTTCTTTTTTCCTCACTTGTTCCCCCCCGCCCCTTTTTTTTTTAGCATGAATAACACCTTTGATGAGTTTCAAAGTTCTTGTGTTTCTGGTGCTTTAATTTCCTTCTATTTTCTTGTTACAGGATAGCTTGTAATGATTAAGATATCTCTTCTATTATCCTTTGACCTATCAACCTGTGCTCCATTGATTTTCAAAACTGTTGATCAAAACTGTTATATTCAAAGGAGCAACCTCTGTGACATCTTTGTTTCTCATTGTCCACTTTTTTTTTTGCTGTATATGCTTGTGAAAGGTGGTCTTGTATCTGTAGCCAATATATTACTTTAAATACAGCACTTTACCAAATCTCTTTGGTATCTAACTTTGTGGTGATGTAGTCTTTCAACTTCTGCAGTAATTCTCGTTGAATTGTTAGCTTTTGGTCTAGTAACCTGTAAGACTTAGATATATAAATGGCCTAGCCTTTGTGAATCCGCCAAGTTGATACTTACAACAAGTCAAGAAAACACATGTTTATTTTTTATCAAAAAAGAAAAAATAAAACTAAAACTAGTAGTACTCTGTGTAGGTAAGAGGGCATTCATTGCTGGTATAGCTGATGACAATGGATATGGTTGGGCAATAGCAAAATCACTCGCTGCTGCAGGTGCTGAAATTCTCGTTGGCACATGGGTGCCTGTAAGTAAATCATCCTAATCTTCAGGGCCATGTATTTGATTTTTCTTATGATAAAGTTTCCAAGACTCATGAAATGGATAATTACTAACTAGGAAGCTTCTGTTGTAGGCTTTGAACATTTTTGAATCCAGCCTGCGACGTGGAAAGTTTGACGAATCACGTGTGTAAGTTTTTGATTAGGGAAACTGGGTACTACTTGTAAGTGGCCTGTACTAACAAGAAGTTTGATGTTTCAGGTTGCCTGATGGCTCTTTAATGGAGATTACTAAAGTATATCCTTTGGATGCAGTCTTTGACAACCTTGAGGATGTACCTGAAGATGTAATGGAGAGATATATAATTTTACAAAGAAAGTATAAAATGAGTCAAATCTATTCTTGATTAACATATTGTTTTGTTACTTCTTGCAGATAAAAACAAATAAACGTTATGCAGGATCTAGTAAGTGGACTGTTCAGGTATAACATCATATTATTCCACTTTTGCTATTTCTGTTTGACTTTGTTGTTGAGTAACATTAGAGCCTAAAGTGTAGTTTGAGTAAAGGTTTGAGGTCATTTATGGATAGCCTACTTGAATCTGAATGAGATATTAAGGCCAAAATTCACATAAGACATGGCACTTTTTGTACGGATTGCACTTGAACAAAACAAGCCTAGATGTAGGACCGATGACATTTTCAAACTGAAATCCAGGAATTCAATTAACATCACCTTAGGCTTGTCTTTTATCTTTCTTAAATTTTTTCTTTTTTTTTGCTTTGTAAGATGCATGTAAAGCGATTTATGTGAGCAATTGGATTTTGGGTAGGTCTGCTAAAGTTAGACATGAATTTTTAATTTTGTTCTGGGACTTTAAGGTGTCATACTTCAAACTCTACTGTCCTGAACAATCTACAAGTTTCTGTGTTAGTTAGTGACAGTGAAGGGATAGTCCATGCTTTGAAATTTTGCAAAATAGCAAATGTAAGCTGACGTATATGAGGAGTGGTTTTAGTGCCCTCATAATTTGGTAGTACTATAGTCTTCTCAAAATGAAAAGACTTAATAAGAGGTGGCAAAGCCTGCTATATTGTTCATCTTAGTTCACAAGAGCACATTCCTTACCTATTATATGAGACTTGTATCCAATCTGAAGACCAAACTGTTAGCTGTAATGTGTTCCCTTTCTTTCTTGTTTTAAGTACTATTTGAGTTTGCAATAGGTTCATTTGCTAGAAGGGTTGGCCTTTTGTTGTTGTCCTTGCCTTGCCAAGCCTAGAAATTATAAAAACTTAGTTATCATACTTCATACATCTATTTGACTGGAAGATTAAGCTGATATGTAAGATTTATTTGCTTAAAGCTTTTATTAATCTTCAGTTGCTAGAAGCCTTTTTTCTTCTTACTGGGTTCAAGATTTCACTAAACCATTGACCTTTATGCTAGGATATGTAGACCACCAACATTATTACAAAAGACACGCTTTCTAATGTTCTACTTGTGTCTTGCAGGAAGTTGCTGAATCTGTGAAGAATGATTTTGGCAGCATCGACATTCTTGTTCACTCACTTGCAAATGGGCCAGAGGTACAGTTGTTCTTAATGTGGAATATCTATGTGTCATTAATCTTGGACTTAACTGAGCAATCACCTCTTTAATAGGTCATTAAACCTCTGTTGGAGACATCCAGGTACGGATATCTTGCAGCCATATCTGCATCAAGTTACTCCTATGTTTCTTTACTCAAACATTTCATTCCAATAATGAATCCAGGCAAGCTCCTATGCTCATTATCCATTATGCTTTATTTTCTTCTTGTTGTTGGTTCTTTACTTTTTTCATTGTTCAAGATTTACTGCATCGATGCACATGTGGAACTCATATATGGTTGTTGCTGTTACAGGTGGTTCTTCACTTTCCCTTACATATATTGCTTCTGAGAGGATAATTCCTGGGTATGTATGTCATGCATTGTTTGCTTCACTGTTCTTGTTTACAGAGTTATCATTTATCATAGAGTGATGGAGTTCTTGATATATTTTACACAGATATGGTGGAGGTATGAGTTCTGCAAAAGCTGCTCTGGAGAGTGACACACGAGTAAGTTAGCATTTCATTTCTACATATAAGTTCATTCTGATATATTTTTGGCATTTATTTTCAAATGTTGCTTCATTCAGGTGCTTGCTTTTGAGGCGGGTAGAAAACACAAAATCAGAGTCAACACAATATCTGCTGGTACCTTGTTCCTTTCTTTTTTAAATTTGAATTTAATGTGTTTCTTATCCCAGATTGTATGTATCTATGTCTTAGTATTACCATTACCTCAATTTGCTCGGTTTACTTAAGTATCTTCTGGTTTGGATCCTCAGGTCCACTTAGGAGCCGTGCTGCGAAAGCAATTGGATTTATTGATATGATGATTGACTATTCGATAGCCAATGCACCTTTGCAAAAAGAACTATCTGCAGGTGGTTTTCCAGAGTTTTCTTTGTCCAAAATTACCTACTTTATTCCTCTTTCTACTGTTTTATCACATATTACTGAGTTTATCACCTGATTAAACAGATGAAGTGGGCAACACAGCTGCCTTTCTAGCATCGCCTCTGGCTTCTGCCATCACCGGTGCTGTAATATATGTTGACAATGGCCTGAACGCAATGGGCGTGGGAGTTGACAGTCCAATATTTAAGGATCTTGACATTCCCACAGATAAGCACTAGGGCTACCACAAATTGGTCATTAGTGAGCAGGACTTTGAAATTCAAGTTTAGCTGTAATGCTGCTAGTTTTTTGCTCCTTTTTTTCTCCATTTGGATTCAACCTAGGATGGTTTGGCTAGCGGCCCCATTTTGTTGTGAGAATTTTTCTTTGCCCTTTCTTAGGGACTGCAATATCTTCTTGGGGCAGGGGTTACAGAAGCCCCATGTGGAAGTCTTGGACCTATAAAACACTGATATTATGACCAATTTTTTTTTTCTTTTTTGATTAGTAATTTGGTTGTTGAACCTACATCTATAACTTCCATTCCATTCTTGTAGGAGAAGGGCATCATTTGAACTAGAAGTCATTGGTAATGTTAATTTTTCAAAAATGAAAGCGTTTTTATGGTTAAGTTCTGTGATGTTACACACAAGGCACCAAATATTTGAGATGATTGAATGATTAGCGTGTTATGTCATACTCAGCACCAATACTGCTAAAGTTCAACAATATTAATTGAGGCAAAAACGGAGTGCCATAACATAACAAGAGCATACATGTTCTTTTGTTATTTTGCTTTTTTGGGTTTTCTGCTTTTTGTTGAGAGGCATTCGAAGCAAAGCCTGAGGTTGTCTATTGATTGTACTAATGTGTTTCCATTAACCTAGAGGCCTAATGATTTTTTTTCATTCAAAAAGAATATATGAAGTTCAATCCATTATAAGATTTGAGGAGTTTGAGAAAAATTTAGCATTTGGCTTTATATTTTTAAGAAAAATTGCTTCTTTTTAGAAAAGAAAAATTGCATTTTTAAGATCAGGCAAAAAATTTAATTTCAAATCTCAGCTCAATAGGATGCTCTTTCAAAACACGCCAACTCATTGATTAACTAGTTCAAGGTGAAATTCAGGAATTCTCGAAAAAAATCAGTAAATACGAGTTAAGCATGTAAAATCTGACAAATGTAAAGGAGACCATATGTACATACAGAAGAACACCCACATCAGCTCTGGACTTTAATCACCAGTAATAGTTACTATAAATTTAGTAATAGATCCACAGTACAAAAAACTATTCTTACATCCATAATTTAGTGACAAAATTTCACAACCACCTGTTGTGAAATTTTTTCTTTACTTACATTTGTGTGGGTAGACCCCCAAAATCAGTGGCAAAAGTTAAACCAGCCCAAAAGAAACAAATAAAAAATACGACAATGTTGAAACAGAGCTAGAGAAATACCTAGAATCTAACAAGCAACAAGAAAATCTAACGAACCTACCCATATATACATTGTAGGACACAAAATAAATATGCAGCAAGCAGCTGGACAAAAAGAGAATACTGAAACCTGCATATTTTGACATTCTTTTTTTGGGGGGATAAATCTATGACACATTTCTACAAGCCTAGCCTTCAAGTAAGCTTACGTTTACACCTACGCATTGCATTGGCTCTCCTGGAAACACCATCTTCACTGTCAGATGATTCTTGTTGAATGGATTGTTCCTGCACAACCCGGCCACGGTTCCTGGACAGTTTTCTAATTGGCGTGTTGGGCAATGTTGCTTGCGAACTGTTGACTATTGGCTCCACCTCCAATGAGTTTGAATTATTCCTGTGTGGCATCAGCTCCTCTTCATTTGGCACAACGTCCATCATTAACTGCAAAACAAGCATGTAATGGAGTCAATGCAACTGATCATAATACAGTTCTAGCAATCTATGCTAGGCCTTGCTCGTGATATCTATTGCCATTTGCCACTACACACCAAATGCCCATGAAGGGACTTCAAGTGTGAAACTCAAATACAATGCACACAAAAAAAAATACCATTCATGAAAGCAGAAAACTATTTGTACCTTCCAATCTTTGAAATCAAATCTGAACACAAAATGACCGTAAGCAACCTCGCCTGACATAACAGAGTCAGCAGCAGGAGCATTCCTTGGTGCTGAGAAGGAAAACAAGTAACAACAATTAAGCCTAAAGAACAGATGGCATAAGACATATTGGACAAAAATTCCAAAGATCAAATGTACTTACAAACAAGGTGGGAACCATTTCCATCCACGTTTATTTCAGCCCGCCCATCTTTAACTAAGAATGACAGGGCAAATAAATTCTCCACAGTCTGTGCATATGACTTCCTATTCAATATCAAACTCTCAAGTCTAGCATGCTTCATCCTCCTTAATATGCCAAACATCGTTGCCATATTCTTGTCTGTGTCTGTTTTTTCTTCCCCAGTACTATCTAGCTGTGACACAAATAATAAATCCGGATTAATGCTCATCATTGCTGAAGCAAGGGAGACAAATCAGTTTAATAATTCAGAAAAACTCTACATCAAAATTACTCTTGGATCAATTAACTTTGGCATAATCATGAAAAAACAGGTCGCCAATACACAACAGATAATTTGCATGAAAGTACTTTAAACGTTAAGCATCCAAAAAATAGGTCACAAAGAGAGGGACTATTTTTAACATGCTTCACAAAAATCTCATGAAAAGAACTTGCAGAAACAAGCAAGCCATGAAACAGAAAATCTAAAATCAAATCATTCAACAGCATACTTCTAATATTAACCTTTCTGCTAAGATAGAGAATAAAACAAACAAAAACAATTTTGAACTTAAAACCCCTTTTTTTAAATCTAGCAGGCCAAAAACCTTTTAACAACATGGTTCAAGTATAACAACCTTGAAGCCACAATTGATATAAAATTTAGTCCTTAACAAAGCCTCATTTGATCTCCCTTCTCAAAGAAAAAACCTGCTGTCTATAAAACTTCTCATCTACAATCCTAATTAGGGACAAACCTCACATGCAAAGCACATAGCAAACATATAGTCCCAACAACATAAACATTGAAGCCAGGATAGAAAGCAATGTCACCTCTTCAGGATTAGCACTTTCAGTTGGCTTTACACGTCTTTTATGAACCGCAGTCTTCCGGGGCTTAAACTCAGTATTCATAGGTCCAAGCCTTAAGAAATTGACATAAGCAAAATGAGTAACAAAACCATTAGTCTGCACATATTAATACAAGGAGAAATGCACATAGAAACTTACATTGTGCAACATCCATGAGCTCTACTGAAGATGGGTGCAACAGCAAGCCCAATATTATTCCAATGGAGCATAACCTGATCACCATCTTGGGTGGCAAGTTGCCCATATTCTTTGAGCAAAGAGCTAACAAAATCTGCGGGTGTAATACCCTCATTTGAATGTGATTTAACAGAGCTTGCCAGAGTATTAGCAATGTCCAGCAGCGCCTCGGCATCTGCAACTTGCTCCCTTGGCTTTTGAACTAGAAACCCAATTAGACACACAAATTATGAGCCCACTTTCTTCAAGAAGTTTAATAAATTAAAATAAGAACATTCACTAGAGCTAAAAAGCAACAAACATATCAACTTGAACAGAGTCTGGTTTGTAGCTATCTTTCTACAACTCACTACGTGACAACTCATAAGACTATCCACATGACAACTCATAAGACTATCCACATGTATTGTTTAAACAAGTCACGTGACTAAAAGTATATTTTCTTTCCCTTTCTTGAGTTTTCTCAGCAACCAAACAGATTTAAAAAAAAAAGGGGGAATACCTAATTCATGCAACCTATCCACTTCACCAATGATAACACTGAACCTTTGCGATTCTACCTTCGTTAAATCGTCTCTTTGATCTGCAACCACCAAAAATAAAAATAAAAAAACAAAATCTTTTTTATTTAATATAATAAAAAAGTGAATAAAATCAGAAAGGAGAATATACCTTTAATCATATTCTTGACCGCAAAGTACTTAGAACGGAGTACCCGCCGATCCAAAGGAGTAGCCCGGGTTGACTCATCTTCAGCAACCGAGTCGACTCGGTCTCCGCCACCGCCGCCACCACTCGCCTTCTCGCGCTTCACGGCCCTCAGCGCCTCTTCGGCGTCATCGTCCCTTCTTCTTGTCCTCCGCATAGTCCCAAACTTTTAGAGAGAGAGAGAGAGAATCTTGAAAAGAATTTCAAAGGGTTTTGGAATTTGATGAGTTAAATGAGAGTGGGAAAACGAAATTAAATTCCCGCTTAAATAGTAGGGTTTTATTTATGGCAAGGCTTAATGAGTTTTATTTTTGTAACTTATTTTCACTCTGTGATTTGGATTTGAAATTCAGTTTTTACTTAGGGTCGTATTTCCCGCTCGTGTTCAATTTTTACGTTTTTTTTTTTTTTTTTACTTTTTTGACTGTTGATCTTGGAAGAGGTGAAGGCGGGCTGGACTTTGGGTTCGGACAAATCTGCTGCAATTTTGAAAGTTTTGGGCGGGCCTTGATTGGGAGTTGGGAAATGTAGCCCAACTCACTTGAAGAGTGTTTTAAAGTTTACATACACCTATGCCAAATTGAAATATATATTTTTGGTTATGCCAATTTAAACCTATACTTTTATTCATGGGACAATATACACCTTCATTATTTTTATCAATAATATAGTAAATTATAATACTTTTACACAAGTAACACAACGTGGGTTTATCACCTATCTTCGTAGGTGGTAAAGACACAGATAAGAACGAAATTTAAAAGAAACTTAAAAGAGAGCCCAATGTCCAATAGGTGATAAGGAAGAAAATGCTATGTGTAAAGGTTGTAACTTGTAAGTAATAAATGGTTCCCTTTTGTGTGGGGTGTAAAGGTGATAATTTTTTCCATTTTTGTTGAGTTTAACAAAGATTATGGAGAGGTTAGATTGTCACAATAATTAAAATCTATGGTGTAAATTGGTGTTCATGGACATATTTTCATATGGTACACAAGAGGGTTTTGGGGACCTACAAGGGTTGGGTTTAATTTTTTGCTTTTTTTCAAAAGTTCTAACAGTTACATAAAATTGGGCTTGGGCTCATCACTAGACGAAAACAAGCACAAAAAACACAAAATCTAACTCAACACAAGTCCGTCACGAAAATCCCAAATTTCCTCACCAAATGAGATGGGATTAAAAGCCTAAAATTTGCCTTGTGAATTAGGCCCGAAGAGCCTATAATTCTTCACCACACGAATTGGACTTGAAGCCCATATTTTTTTTATCAAAGCCCAATTACCCATCTACACAAAATGGGTTGTGTGGAGCAATAGCCTCACTCAAAAAGGTCAATTGGGCCATTCTAGCCTTTGGGCTTAAGAGTCTTATGTTGTTTTATGGGTCCAATGGGTGTGGGAGATGTAGTTCCCTCCTTGTGTGGGTGCGTTTGTTTCCTTAAAAAATAAAAGAGAGAGAGAGAGAGAGTTGGTAAAGAGCTTTAAGATTACAAAAGCAGAAAATATCTTAGTTGGGTGGTGACCAAATAAACAAACGGTTTGGCAGAAAACTGGTAAAGTTTTTGCTAAAAATAACTAGACCAATTTTGAAAGGCTAGTTTTGAAATTCTTTACCCAAAACTATTTTAATATTTATTTAGATTTTTAAAAACTGTGAAATGCTAGAGATTTCTGATAACTTCTATCTTCTTCTTCTTTGTTCCCTCCCATAATAATAATAATAATAATAAAAAACACACAAATGCCATCGTATTTAAATAATAATAATAATGGTTATTATTAAAAAAATATTGACTATTAATTGAATTATTTAAGTTAAGTATAAAACTACCACTATACCTATTATTTTTCTTTCACTCTTTTGACTCTTCCCTCTTCCATCCCTCTACACTGCAAAACTTATAAAACCAACAAATGAATCAAGCTTTACCATTAATTGGCTGAGTGTTATTCCAGATATACTTCCCTAGAAACAAGTTTATCAATACATAAATGAATAAACTGGTTGACAGGAGCTGTAACAAGATGTTTAACTAAGGATAGCTGTGTCATCTGTGCTTGCTGGCAAGACAAATGTTTTTAAAAAGTTTGAACTTGGAACAAGCTCAGTGCCCAGCTTTTTCTTATATTATTATTAGAACAATTACAATTTATTGAAGAGATAATTTATTATTTGTGTAATATTACTTTTACATGGATATATAATTGTTGTTGTTTTCATTATTATATACCAATCATAATATGACATATCAATAATTATGCAAAAAAATATATATGTAAAATTTTGTGTAACTACAGTTTAGAGCTGTTGTTATTATTATAAAATTCAAAAAAAAAAAAAAAATCAATGTGACAAATCAATCCAAATCATTCGTGAGAAGGATGATGAATGTTTTTGGAAATATGCCTGAAAGGACATGCTATTAATTGAATGATTGTTTTACCTTTCGCCAAAAAAGAATTGAACCACAACAAATAATAGCAAGATCTAGACAACAAATTGTGATCATTCGACGACTTTACCATATCTAAGCAGTCGGACTCGGAATCATATTCTCATTGTTTTTTTTATCACTATATTCTCATTTTTTTATGTGCGAGTACTAATGCCGCAGCACATCAATATTAGCCGTCCAATTTATAAAAATACTATAAGAAAGTCAAATAATCCAACGGCTCATAAATACCACTTCAATGCGCATAAAGCTAGAGGATCATGTTTGTCATTTTGCCATAAACATTCCAACGTCGAATTGAAACACTTGAAATATCTCTATATACAGTCAGAGTCAAAGAGTCTTTTGAGGGGTTAAGTTAAATATATCAAAATTTTAAATCCAAATAATAACATATTACTAATATATAAGTATATATTGTAATATGATTTAATCTATGTTATTTTATATTAAATAAAAAATTTATGTCAAGTTAATCTTTACATAACTTAACAAAATTTAATCAATAATCTGTAAACTATATTTTTAGATCATATTGACCATAATTAGTATTCTTCCAAAATTTTAGATCAATGTCTTTTATTAAATTGCTTAACAAAGAGTAATCAATAAATATATATATATATATATATATAAAATACTATGAACTTGTTGTGGCGGTTCAGGTATCTCCTCAACTTCGATTCAACTTAAAAATGTGTGATGATAGGTCTTATAACTTTACTTTCAACTTTAATCTTATAGAAAGAGAATGTAGCATTTTGAGTTAGGATTGGTTGTGATGGTATTGAACTCGTGATAAATCCTTACGCATGATTCAATTAAAAATAGGTATGGTGGTGAGTACTTTACGTTGACAAAAGGATAATGTGGTATTTGAGTTAGAAACTTACTATTGTTGTTTACATCAATTTTACCATAAAAAGAGCTTCTCAATGATAATTGTAATCAATGGAGGGAAAAAAGAAGAAGCCCTAGAATGGCTGTGTTAATCGTGCTAGCCCATCACCCTTGATTTAAATAGAAAATATAGATATGATGGTGGACTTTATAAACCTACTATTATTTGTAGTTTAGGTTTACAAAAAGAGAATGTCTGCATTTGAATTAGAATTATAAACCTACTACTAATTTTACAATAGCTTTTACCAACAAAGAAAAATCACATTTATCACCGTGGTAATTAAAAAAAGAAAAAGAAAAGTAAAAATACTATGAGGAGGTTGTGTCTACCGTTGTAGCTCCTCCCATTTAAAAACTTGAAATGTAAATATTTGATAGATTAAATAGTTATGTATCTCTAAATATATTGATCTCTTGTAAACACTAAGGGTGTAAAGAGACAATGTAATCCAACATTGAACTTAACAAAAAATATATTCTATAAATTTGAACCCAACCACACACACACATATATATATATATATATATATATATATATATATAAAAGTAACTAAGTTTTGACTCATAGCGTGGAACAAGCATGTTGTAATTTATCTATAAACTTAAATAAATATTTGTTACGATATCTTACATAAATATCGCACTAATAATTATACATTTAGTGCATTAAAAACACATGAGATGAATATATATGAAATAACGAATATAAGAAAATATTAAGAATATTAATATTTCCACAACAAATTGTTTCAAAGGGATAAAAAAGAGAGAGACTAACAATGAAAACTTTGCTAATAAAAAACAATTAAAAAAAGAAGAAGAAAAAGGCCCTTAGAGTGGGCCATGGTCGCTCCTTACCATTGTGATGCGGATTGAGGAGTGGTGGTGAGTCTTCGACGATACGTTCTACTTTACTACTACAAGAAGAAAATACACCATTTTTAGTTAATGATAATATTTATAGTTTTCTACAACATTTTCCTAAAAAATGCATAACAATGTTAATGTTGGTAATTAAGAAAAAATAAAAATACTAGTAAGTGGTTATAAATCTTATTACAGTCATGATAGCTCATCACCATTAATTTAACTAAAAACATATATGACGGTGTGTCTTATAACCTTATTTTATACTTCAAGTTTATAAAAAGAGAATGTCTTATTTGAGATAAAGATTTAAACTTGAGACTATTTTTACAGAACAAAAAATAAATAAATAAACATAGTGCTGGGTGTTACATTACTCTAGTCTTTTACACTTTATGCTTACCTTACAATAAGAAAATGTGAAGTGTTGATCAACTACTATTTGCACCTCGTTATTATTTAAAAACACTAAAGAATGATACTATTGATAATTAAAACATAAATAAATAAATAAAAATATGGTTGCGTCTGGTAGCTTCGCATCCTTAATTCAATTAATAACAGTGTGATAGTAGGTCGTATGACTTTACTTTCTACTTCATTTCCAAAAAAGAGGCATCGTTTTAGTTTAAGCATTAAACCTATTACAATCCCTACAATACTTTTGCCTTAAAAAAGCTGTAAGAATGATAATTTTGGTAATTAAAACAAAAAAAATAAGAAAGGAAATACATCAGAGTGCTTGTGTTAGCCTTTATAGCTCGTCTCTGTTAATTTAACAAAAAACAGAGCATGGTGGTGGGTCTTATAACTTTACCTTATATTTTACGTTTACAAGAAAAGAATGTAACATTTAGAGTTGGGTAATTGTGTCAATTAATTGTGACTACTTATCATCGTTTTGATGAAAAACAGAGTGTGATGGTAGGTCAGATAACTTTACGTTTGAGTTTATTTTATAAAAACAAAATTTGTCATTGAGTTAGAGTTCTAAAACACACAACTTTTGTAACATTTTTACCATTAAAACACAGAAGAAGAAAAAAAAAAAAAAAAAAAAAACTTAACCATGATAATTAAATAAGAAGAAGAAAACACTCAAGAGTGGCTGTGACGGCCGTGGTAACTCCTCACCCTTGTTTCAAGATTCAGCCCAAATACAGGTGCGGTGGTGGGGCCCACATCGAGCCACGATATGTGGAGAAGAACAGTCAGTCTGTGACCTATTGGTATAATTTGAAAAGGGACATTTTGGTAATTACATGGAAAAATACGAGAGAAACTCCATAACTTTGCCAAGGTGGTGCGAGCTGGAAATGAAAGCCCAAAAACTTGTTACCCATTTTCCTCCAAACCGAACCGCGAAGAAAGAAAACACAAACAAAATAATCGAAAGCACCACCCAACGCTCGCACACACACATATAAATACAAATCAAAAGGCCACAACAACGAAACGAAACGAAACGAAAACATAAAAAAGACATCCTAATAGTAATAGGGAATTGATAATACTAACACTACTCATAAAAAAGTTACAAACCCAACCCCTCTCCCTCCCTCCCATTCGAAACGCAAAAACCCTAAAAATGATGAAATGAGAGGAGCATGGGTAGGGAGCACGGAACGAGCGCGCAACCTTGGGGTACGTTAGAGGACCTTTTGTTAGCCTGTGCCGTGAACCGTCACGGCACATCGAGCTGGGACTCCATCGCTATGGAACTTCAGAACCGGAGCTCAACCACCACGCTACCTCTTACTCCACAGTACTTGAAAGAGAAGTTTGATTGTATTAAGAGGCGTTTCGTGGCTCAGAAAGACGATGAATCTGACGGAATCGTCGACCAGCTGCGACGGATTCGGGTTGAGGAGCTACGACGAGAGGTCCAGAGACGAGACGTCACGATCGTGTAGGAAAATTATTGTTTAGTTTTGGTGGAGATCTGAGCGGAGAATGATCGGGTTTGTTTCGTGGTTTGAGATCTGAGTGTTTTTGTTGTTTTGGCAGGTCGTTGGAGTTGAAGGTTAAGATGATGGAGGAGGAGAGAGAGCGGAGCTTGAAGGAGGAGGCGGAGAAGGTCGATCTGAAGAAGGATCTCGGCGAAACGACTCCGTTACCGGAGAATCTCGCCGTATCCGGTGATGTCTCCGACGATAAAGAGAATCGGTCTTTCAACGAGTCAAATTCGACGACTCAAAAGGGCGAGGGCCAAGCTCGAAACGGCGTCGTAAAAGACAAAGCTAGACCCGAACCGGAGAGAAATGAACCGAATACGGGTCGAATCGGGTCAGAACCAGGAAATGACTCAGTCATGAACGGTAAGGTGGACAACATAGACGATGCGGGTACGAACGAAGAGAAAAGTGTTAAGAAGGCGAGTCGGGCGGGTCGACCCGGCGAGTTGGAATCGGTTGGTGAGTCGAAGCGGGAAAAGGAAGCGGCTTCGAAGCAAAGCAGTGATGTACAGAGCTCAGCGAGCTTGTCTAGAAAGAAACGGCGTCGTAAAGGTGGTGGAGTTGGTGGAAGTAGTAGCGGCGAGGAGCCCGAGGGTGATGAGGTTTCTCCCGCCACGAAACGGATCTCAGCCGTCAAATCTGAACCGTTGATCAAGCTACTTGGAATCATCCGGTCGCATCGGCTCGGCTCGGTGTTCGAGCGCCGGCTTCGGAGCCAGGTATACTCAGCTCTAACAAAATTATATATTCTTTTTGATTTCCAAAAATTTAAAAATTTAAACCAATTTCAAAAATCATACAAAATGAACGGACGTGATGCTTCTCAATCTCTAGTAGATCTGTTGTGGACCAATCACAGAGTGCCATATAGCGACAAACTGGATGTTAGGGGGGCGTTTTGGAAATTAGAAGTGGACACATCAGCATCCATTTAAAGGACAAAAAATAAAAGGGCTTGCATTTTGCAAATTACAATGATGCTGATGAATGGTGTGGGTGCATGTTATAGTTTTAGGTGGGTCCAGTTACTAGAATTTGAAACTACGTCGTATAGCGCATAATGAAATTATGAAACTTGGTCATTGCTTAGGCTCCTTTAGTTACTTACACCTGGGCGGGCCTTGTCGACTTGGCTCGTAGCGTGCCTAAGATTTATTTTAGATAATCATCGTAAAAGCGAAGGACACGAAGCAAAACATTAAAAAGATTACGGCGTACCAACAGTAGGGTATTGGGTCGTGTTGGAGTGAGTTACTTGTTTTGATATTTAAAAATAAATAGATCTCAACCGTACATTTATCTATGTTGTTTTGAACCCGTTCTCCTTCCAAAATGGTTCGGTCTTTTGTCTTTTATTGTTCAATTGAAATGATGGTTAAGACTTAAGATCTTATTCTATTTTATTTATATTTAATTATATACGGACACATTTAAATTTTAAATAAGGTCTGGCCCAACAGTTAAGATTTTTGACACACACATATATATATATATATCTTAGTTGAAGGCACTGTCACGTTCACTATCCATATGCCATAGGCTAAATGGGTAGCAATATCGGTCCTATAGACCCAAAGGCCTTTTCATCCAAAAAAAATATAAAACCGATTTTATTATTTTCGTTATTTGTTGGGTCGAACAATACTATCTATTATGAGGATATTGATTTTTGTTTACATTTTTGTTAGAATTATTTTATGGATATGTTATATACACTCGTTTTCTTCTCTCACATCTCACATTCACGTGGGATCGACATATTTAAGAAGGAAAATATGCATCTTAAAGCACTAATGGTACCCAACGGGGGTACGTACAATCCCATGGCGATGTTTAATGATGCTGATCATCAAAGTAGATCACATGCTACTTTTTACTGGTTCAAATTTTGGCTATAAAGGCACTGACTCTTGGTTTTGGCCTCTTGTGTACACAACAAAATATCACGTTCTACACGGTTTTGTGTGTATGAGCTTGACCACTCTTGGGCTAAATGATCAGGGAAATTTCTAATATGGCTGTTGCATGGTAAGTGAGATGGTCACAGCTCACAACTCACAACCGTGACCAATAAAAATGGGCTACCTTAATAGGTGATGTACCTAGTTAACCTTATTGTTTTCATGTGTCGCTTGGAATTGTTAAGGTGGCGAGCCTGCAGATATATTTATTTGGACCTCAGCTAATAGTTCTCGAATCAAGACAACCTCACTTTGTGGCCCTGGCCGATTCATAAGAGAAGATAAACGATGGTCCATATGTTTGTGCTGTCTTAGGAAGAAACATCGTCGTTTTCAGGTTACTGCAAAGTGCCAATTAAATCCCCGCCATCACAATTCTTAGTTTCTTACTGGTCTCTCATTCTGATTAAAAGCTAGAATCTATTTTCTTCGTCTGGGGGGTTTAAGAGACTGAGTGAAAGTTACATTTCGTTTTGTTATTCATAAATCCGACAATATTTTCCTTTGTTTTAGCCTTAGAAGCTAAGAGTTCTAACCATATACCTAAAACGTGTAGATCTAGATCATCCATTATGCCACGTCGTTTGAATCCATGGAGAACGAATGGTTTCCGTATGCATATAACGTATAGGTAGCTCACAACCACGTGTTAATATGTTCAGATCTCCCTTTTTTCTTTTCTTCTTCCCTTGATCAAGGTGGTACTACAATCTGGCCACTTAGGTCGCTCTCTCTGGGCTTGATTAGAGGGTTTAGAATTATCCAAGGGTGCTTAGATGTTGAACTAGCATGTAGATTCAGACGTTGCTTACCCCAAAAATAAAGGAGGGGTTCATTTGTGGGAATATCATTTTTTAAATCTTTGGAGCTTGTAACCCATAATTTTTTTCTTGCTTGTACAATCCGTCAATGTATTGGTGCAAGTTAAATTCTATGTTTTCTCTTTGGCTCTTTATGACATCATCGTCTACGTGCATCCATTTTTTTTTTCCCCCTATACGGCTAGAACTTTCTTTTTTAATGATTTCCCTTTGAAAGTGCTTCGTTTTTGAGTCTTTGACCCGCACGTACGTACTCCCTCTTTCATACGCCAACATTTTGATCAAGTGTGCACATTTATTAGACTGTATTTTTTATTTTTTCTTAAAATGCGTTTAGCACTTAATATAATTTTTATTATCATTAATTACATTATATAATATAAGTAATGAGTTCATATAAAAATGATATTGTTCTAATTACAATTTATTATCTTAACAAGTTTTGTTCGTTTGGATAAACTTATTTTTATTGGTTTTTTAGCCTGTGTTTAGATCCTCTACTTAAAAGTGATTTCACGGATTTTTATACATAGAATGCATTCTCCAAAAATTCTGAGGTGTTTGGTTGAGATTTTGGAAAATATAAAATGTATTCTACCTAGAATGCATTTCATAAATTCTCATTTATAAATTCTCATTTATAGAGCAGAAGTCAGAATCTAAAATATTTTGGATTCTGATTCTACCTTCTACTTTTAATTTTTGCTAAAGTAAATGGGATCAACTTACAATAGTTTATTACTCGAAAACTCTTTTTTCCCTTGCTTAATTTTTTTTTTTTTTTTCCCTTTTTTTTGTTCCCTACTTTTTCTCTCTTTTATTTATTTTATTTATGTGTTCTTTATTTTTTCTCTTTCTTTCTTTCTTTTATCTTTAAAAATGTATTCTCATTTTCTCATTTTGTATAAAAGAACTAGGGAGATATGCACAAATCATGACCAACTCATTTCTTTATATTTTTTTTATTACATTTTTCAAATTTTATAAAAATGTGTGCAAGGAGATGTGCACAAATTATGACCTATTTTTTTTATTAGTAGACATTAATTTAAATCACAACGTAATACTTTATTTCTTTATTACATTGTTAATTTTGTATTGGTAGTAAATATATTTTTAACCTTGTATTGAGAAATTTAAACAAAAAAATGTTAATTATATAATGTATACTAATAATATATTATTTTATAGGAAGAATGCATTTTTTAAAATACCAACCAAACATAATTCTTTTCAGTATAATCACTTCTTATAAATAATTTCAATATATTACCAAATGTATTATTTTTTGCAAAATACATTTTAGAGAATGTAGAATACATTCTAACAAGAATGCATTCTTAAAATAAAAAATCCAGGCTTAATTTATTTTGTATTATATATATATTAAACTTATTCAAACGAATGTTAGATACCCCTATGAAATAATGCATCCTAGATACAATTATTATTCCGCGTAGAATTTTAGAACCAAAGGGTACAACTTCTTAGACTTAAAATATTTTCACGGTTTACGGCAGACTGTCAGCTAACTTTTCTTTTTGAGAAGACGTCAGCTAACTTAAGGACCCATGATGTAGTCCATAACTTTATTTAAAATGACCATTCTGTCCCCCAAAAAAACCTGTAAAAGAAATTAAAGGGAAGTTAATTATCATGCACGATTGCACGTGCACTATATTGTTGTTCTACTTAGTAAATCCCAGTGCAATGATTCTAAAAATTCTCCGTTTCATAGGATCATATTTTAAACCATATATGATTTTGCAGGAATCCGAAAGGTACAAAAAATTGATTCGGCAACACATGGATCTCCAGACAGTTCAATCCAGGCTTGACAGGGGTGTCTATGCGGATTGTACCCACAAGTTCTTTCGTGATCTCCTTCTCATATTCAACAATGGTGTCATCTTTTTTCGTAGAAGTTCGCCCGAGCAAGTTGCAGCCCAAGAGCTCCGAGCTCTTGTGCGCAAGGAGCTGAACAGGAAGCTCCGAAAACCCCAACCTGTCAGAACAGTGAAACTCGAGCCCAAACATGAAGCCGAGTCACTTTCAAAGCCCAATAATACTAAGTCCTTCACCATGGTGCCATGTGAGACAAAACGCAGTTCTATGAAAGCACTAACCGATCAAGGTGCTAATAGAAAAGCGGATAAAAGAGAGAAAGAGGTTGTGGAGAAACCAAATAGTGTTATTAATAATCAGAGGAAGAATGATGGTAATTCTTTTGTTAAGGTTGATCAAGATAAGCAGGGTGGTATAAGGAAGAAAAGGACTAAAGAACGACCGAGTCGAAGAAACACGAGAACGAACAATAACAAAGGTGGTGGTGAAATGAAACATGAATATGGTGGGAATGAGCTGAGCTCTCATGACGCTTTGGAGGTGATTAAGAAGGAAAGCACGGCGAGGAAGAAGCAAGGTGCGGCGAGTTTCTTGAAAAGGATGAAGCAGAATTCACCAAGTGAAGTGATGGAGGATAGTGATGTATCTGAGGGTGATGATAGTAATGAGAGTAAAGGTGATAAGGAGGTGGAGGAGAAGAAGAGGAGGGGTAGGAAGATGGAAAGGAGGGGAGAGAGGGTTACAAGGAGTTCTATGGGTGGGAGAGGAGGGAAAGAGGAGAATGCAAAGGTAAAAAGAGGGGTTGGGAGGCCGCCAAAGAGGCCGGAGACTGTGGCGACGGCTACGGGGAAGAGGGGGAGAGATAATTGTGAGTCGGAGGTGGTGGGAAGTGCAGGCAGGTCAAGGAAACGTGCAAGAAGATGATAGGGGTAGTTGTTGTATAATGTACATTATATAGTGCATGTGTGTAATTGGCTTTTTGTTTTTGTTGCCAAAAATTCAATGTTTTTTACCTAACCCAAAGAAGGGAAAGAGTCAACATAGAAAGAGAAAGAGAGAGAGAGAGAGAGTTTTTGTGAGCTTGTAGAATGTTGTGGCAGCCATTGCATATACACAGGCATGTGTAGAGGTAGTAGCAAACATGAGCCTTATCAGAATGAACTAAGTTAGGACCTGATTTCCAAAATTTGGTGGATTAAAATGAGAATTGGCCCAAATTCTTTAGATTAATAAGATTTAGCCCATAAAATTATGCCGAATATAAAGAAGTTTAGGGGAAAAAGAAATTTGATGTAGTTGTCTGTTGTATTTTGGGGGTAAACAAGTGTATTTGTAGGACTATGTCTACATCTATGAACAACATCAATCAAAACCGATATAGTTTGCAATCATAGTCAACTAATCTTACATATTATGTTCACATTCTCTTACAAACGATACTCATTAATCTCATAAATAGACACACCAACTCCTTTCAACATAAACCAACCCACATAATGTATTTCAAAATAAATTTTTATACCAACTAACAAACTCACATTTACATTGCTTCTGTTTTAAAATGTGATAATTGTATTGTGATGTGATACACAGATATCTCGTACATTCTTGGCGTATTCAATAATTTCTCAACTACCTTGCTTAAAACAGAAAATTAAGAAGGAACAATTTGAATGGCGCTCAGTGAGATTGCAACTTGCAAGCATTGAGAGGATAGAATATAGGATTGTTAATGAGCCCAATCTGGGTTATCGCGGCCTTTCCAAGAAAAACAAAACAAAACCAAAGAGACAAGGATGTGATTGTCTTATAAGTTATAAGTTATAACTTTACTGACTAGTGTAGCTGTCCATGGGAACAAAAGAGTCAATGTGTAAGTAGGAGTCTTGCCAACAATCATCATATAGGATTTTACTCTTAGAGAGAAGTAGGAAAGAGAGAGAATGAGAACAAATCATGGAATACATTACAGGAATAGAAGATACATAAATATTGTATATAACTAAGCTTTCAGGCTGTCAAGAGCTTTGTGGCTCTAGTCTCCGCTTGGGGGGAACTGCCATATAGGCTGCTAGTAGCATATTGAGCCTATATTTCACATTGTCCAGGAATTGAAAACATGCAACTCTCCAATGATAGTTGAAAAGCAAAGGACCACAGACTCCCCAAAATCCTGTAATGAAGCCAAGCACAACACTAACATGAAACCATGGAACTCCAAGCCATTCTTCTTCCTCATCTTGAATGCCCTTGTCTCCATTGTTGCTAATAATTTGGGCACACTCATTTGGAAGTGGGGCACCACAAAGTCCAGGATTCCCCTCATATGCAGAGGTACCAAAGGTCTGGAACTGAGTGCTTGAAGGTATTGGTCCCTGGATATTATTGTTTGCAACACTAAACCAAGATAAGAAATGCAGAGTAGTTAGTGATGCCAGTATTTTCCCAGACAGTTGATTTGCAGAAAGGTCCAGTTTTTCCAAGTTTGTGAGCTCAGATAGTTGGTCTGGAATGTTGCCTGAGAAGTTGTTATAACTAAGGTCCAGCACATGAAGCAGATGCAAGTGGCCTATCTCAATAGGGATGTTGCCATGAAGACTGTTGTTTCTGAGGTATATTGCTTGTGGCATGTAGGAAATGTAATTGTATTGGTAATTGGTACCATTTCTGTAGATAGAGATTGGTACTTTCAAATAACTTTGGTTTACTAGAGCTCTATTTTGTTCTGATACCAATGCTGGCAATCCACAAAGTTCCTTTGGGAATTCACCTGAAATGAGGTTATTTGACAAGTCTAAAGAGAAGAGCCTTGGAAGAGTAGACAACCAACCGGGAATTGGACCCGTGATACGATTGAGAGTTAGATCCAGGGCTTCTAGCTTCTTAAGCTTAGATATCCATGTAGGTAATTGAACAGTTAGTTGGCAACCACCCAAAGCCAAAACTCGGAGACTTTTGAATCCATCAGAACCATCTAGGCTGTCATCAGTTGGCATTGCCTCGTGCAGAAATTTTTTCGCAAGGATGAGTATGCTGAGATTCTTGGAACCCATTAGAATCGTGATTGCCCCTGTGATGTTGGTTAGCCTGTTGTTACCAAGTGAAAGGTGGGATAATAATTTCAATTGAAGAATAGCAGGTACAACTCTCCAATGTTGGTTAGCCTGTTTTGGACAAGTCGAATTGCAATTAGGGACTTGCATGAGTAAAGGCTTATTGGCAAGTTACCAGTGAAGTTATTGCTTCCCAGGTCAAGTATAGTAAGATGAATTAGACTGGAGAAATTAAGGGTGGAGATATCTCCTTCAAAGGAATTGAACCTTAAATTCAATTCCATGAGATTTGTGCAATTCATCAGAGATGGGGGTAGAGAACCTGTTAAGTGGTTCATATAAAGGAGCAGGTGTTTTAATTTGGAGAGCTTTCCAATATTTAGAGGGAGTTTGCCACTCAATTCATTGTAATATAACTCAAGGTTGGTGAGTTTGGTAAGGTTCACAATGTCATTGCTAATTGGACCTGAAAGATGATTCAAAGGTAAGGAGAGTTCTTTTAACCCTGCTAAATTGTACATATCATGTGGAAGCAGTCCCGAGAGGGAGTTAGAACCTGCCCGGAAAACCTCTAATTTGGAACATCCTCCTAGTCCACCCGGAATTCGACCACTATGATGATTTGAAGAGAAATCGAGGAGCTTGACAACGGGAGAATTGATGCAAAGAGAGGTAGGAATAGGGCCTGTGAAACTATTGTGGCTGACATTGAGCTTGATCAAATTCCATGCTTGTTGAAAGAATGAAGATTGGATCATCCCATTGAAATTATTGTTAGATATGTCAACTATTTTAATGGAGGCAGGCCAGCCACTAGATGAAAATAGTAATGATATATCTCCACCAAGATAGTTGTAGTTCAATTCTAAGTTCCTGAGTTGATTGAAGGACGAAAAGAATCCGGTAGTGAGAGGCCCGGAAAGTGAATTATGGGAGAGATTGAGGTGAGAGAGATGTGTGAGGTTTATAATAAAGGGAGATAAACTCCCTCTGAGGCCTTTAGAGGGTAACCAAATATGGGTGACTTGACCTTTATGATCACAAGAAATACCTTCCCAATTGCAACAATCAATTGAGGACCAATTTAAAGGAGGAGAAGATGTATTGAAGGGTAAGGACATGAGAGAGTTTTGGTCTATTTGGTTGCATGCATGATTTGCAGCAAAGAAAATGCCTTACCTTCTTTTGGGCCTAAGAAATGAAAAGCAAACTCCAAGAAGAGAAGCAAGAGAAAAATGAGGTACATCATGTAAATCTCTTCGTAACCATGTCTAAATTACATGTATCTCAAGAAGTTGACTACAAATATTTTTAGTCATGCTATTATGCCCAATTAGTATGTCAGTTACTTATTCCTCTATCACATAATTGGGGTTTAATTATTTCTTTATACACAATCCTAAAGAGCTTTTCATTTTATGTATTATGAGCCAATTAGAAAAAAGATAAAGATAAATGTTAGAAAATTAGGCCGTACGTGTGTCATGTAGGGTCTAGGCTAAAAGTATTAGATAATATGGAAGGTAATGAACTTTCAAAAGGTTGACCTTCTTCATACTTGTATTTTTTATTATTTTTCAAGTGAATTTAAATGCCATAACTCATAAGGACATTAATTAGAAGGGTCTATTTGTTAAGTTGTTATGAGTTTCGTACACTCAACAATATATCTATGACTATAAGTTAGTCTTAGATTGCATTTTTTATTGTTGGCTTGTGAGTATATATAACTACTTAACCACATAAAATAAGGCAGAGAAATAGAGTATCTTAAAAAGGATAAAATAGGAATTTCGTTACATTTCTTATAACAAACTCTATCGGTCGCGCCACTTTCAAATTTTGAACACCACTCACACACTTCATCCTCTCTCTTTCTTCGGATCCTCTTCGTTCTCTGTGATCGCAGCTTCAATTTCATACTTCTTCTTCAACATGTAACTTCTAGATCTCTCTCTGTATATGTTTTTGTATATATATATATATAGATGTATGTGTAGGTTTTGATTCAATGCTCTTGTATATTTCAAAATGGAGCCTCAAAATTCTCTTTCTACTTTACCGATTGGTACGTAATTCCAATCCACATGGAAATTTGGAATCTGATACAATTTTTAGTAACCTTTATTCATTGCATCAAATAATATTCCGTGTGTTGAATTTATGTGAGTTGATTTTTAGATATTTTAAAATAATGAAATTTGGTTTCTGTAGACGAATCTGATAATTCTACTCTCTCTTATCTTATTACTAAATATTGCTTTATATGATTATTATTTCTTTATTTGTGTTCTTTATGCTTTATAGGCTGTGAATTTTAAGAAATTTGAAACGTTTTCATGCAATACAAATGTAAATAAATAAGAAAAGCAATTGCCACAAAATGTAAATAACTCAGGTTCTTTTGATGTTCATAGATTCCTCTTCTTGTGGATTTCTGTTTTTACTTTTAACAATTTGCTGAATTTTACAGCTATACGAGTTGTTAAGGATAAGATAATCATCTGAAAAGTTCTGAATATGAAGATAGCGATAGCACAAGGTATTGCATGTATTTCACCTGAACTACAAGTTGGTGCTAGTTCTGCTATATGTAAAGAAGAACATATGGATTTTCGTAATCTGAGGTTGCACTACCTTGCTTTCAAAGATTCAGTAAAAGGTATGCTTATTCATGCTTTGCTATCTTTTAAATCAGATAAACTGTTTGTTCTGATTTTACTCTTTGGAAAATTTAACAATTTTGGCATATGGGGCAGGAAAAAATCAAGCAGAAAGAGATGAATTTGATGATTTTTCATCTATTATTAGCACAGTAGAGAAATTGCATCAGCAAGGTGATTTAAGTTCCCCCTTTCTCCTTCTATAGATTTTATTTGGAATGCTTTTACTAATAGTGCTTAAATACACTCATTTTTTTTCATAATTCACAGTTCAGAAACCTCGAGAACAAGTTTCTGATGCAGAAATTCTTCTGGACCTCACAAGGACCTTATTTACATCTCTCAAATCCTCTGAGAACCCCAATAGCGTGTCGGAGTTTATTTCAAGTTTACTGCAAAACTATGCACAGGAAAGTTTGGCAGAGAGAAATTGCAATTCTATTTCCTGGAGGAAATTGGGCCTGGATGCATCTCGTATATTTGGAAAGGCACCAGGATTGGAGACTATGTAAACATTTTTCGAACTTTCTGGTTTTGACAGATTATTAATACAGTTCCTATTATTCATAATCCTAGTATAATATAGGCTTGGACCAATGGATGCTAAACCGACCAAGAGAATGTCTGTGATTCAAAGGAAGCGTCGAAGAGTGGGGAAGACTGTTTGTCCTGATGAGGTTGCATTGTGTGTCACTGTTCTTTGTGCTTAGCAATTTGTTGTATCTGGATATTGGATAACATAACATCTCATGCTACTTTTATGATATAGAATTGCTTCCACAATGACCTGTGTTGTAGGTGGAAGAGCCAGCTGATGATAGCAAAACTGACACTCAGAAGAATGTTATCACAATGTTTGAAACTTTGAAAAAGCTGAAGTGCATCCGGTTGGAGAAGTTGGTGCTAAACAGATCATCATTCTCTCAGACTGTGGAGAACATCTTTGCTCTATCATTTCTTGTCAAAGATGGAAGATCTGTGATTACAGTCAACGATAAAGGAACCCATCTCGTTGGTGAGCTCATTAAGAAAGATGTGGTTTTTTAATTTTATTTTGACATTCATTTGAAATATATGTTACAATTATGGAACTACATGGTGCTTCCTTGTGCTTAAAATCAGCCCCACGGAATGCTCCTACAGCTTTGGCCATAGCAAATGGGGAGGTCTCTTATCATCACTTTGTTCTCAGGTTCGACTATAAGGACTGGCAGGTAGGTAATGTAAATTCTGCTTTGAGTTGCTGTAAAACCTCTGCATTTATAAGTACTACTTTGCTCTGAAGATTTCATAGAGTCTAAAGACTTATATGGATGGTTTTTGATAATACTTCATGTGACTCTTGGCATCTGCAGTTGATGATTGATAGTGTTAAGGAGGGTGAGGAAGCAATGCCTCACAGGAGAAGTGGATGATATGCTTTATCTTAGTCATAGAATATACAGCATGATCCGGAAATGAACAGAATATTGGTGATCTTACAAGGAAATTCTGATAAATATTGAATACTAGATAGTTTCAAATAACTGACCAACATTTTGCTCGACCATTTAGCACTGTACAAGAAAAAGAAAATATCCTTACAGATTTTCCTTGTAACTTGATTCTCCCTGTAAGGAATCTGATTCCAAGAATTTCCTATATAAAGTTGATACTTCCTTTACCAGATAAAAGGCGGCTTTGCTTGTGGTAAAGAAGCACACTATGTCTCTTACATGAAAAAGTCTGGTGGGCTTGGACCACATGAATGGGCCTGTTGTCTGCTGGAAGAATTTACATTTGTGACATTGGAGGCCTGTTAGTGTAGTCTCGTCCATTAAAGTATTGAGGCTCATTCATAATGAAACAAAAACAAAGTCATCAACTAACTTTTATTTTTGCTATAAAATAAATGTGATCTTTTGGCTCATATGTGCAACACAATTTTTTTTTTTTTTTTTTTTGATGAAAAGGGAAATTTATTAACTAGATAGTAGATGTTCCATCATACAAAACCATACACATTAAGGCACAATTTGGGGAAAAGAGATTAGTTTAGTAGTGTTTATATGTCTCATATGCCAAATTACATGTTGGTACAAAAATGATGGACATGTTTTATAAGTAGATAGACTTTCATGTTAAGTTCTACCTTTAATTGTCAGAAAGTCTGTGTTGATATTAGCTTCACGGTATATGTAGTGTGGAATTACCTGTCAGTCTTGCATCAGTAAAGCCCTGCAATAAAAAACAAGAGTAAATATCAATAGCATACATTCCATATTAGTTGTGAGCATTTTAATCACCATTACAATTCACTACGCATGTCACTTATTCGTGCGGGACTGGATAGGTTGGGTTGGGACAGTAACATTATGCCATTCCTAATTAGCTTATTTGTGTATTAGTTTGATTTATAGTTTACTAAATTTATTCGATTTATGTATAATTCTTAAAAACTTTACTTCTTAAAAATAAAAATACGTATATTTTTTAAGCCCTGTAAACTAATGAAAATAAATGTTCCAATCAAGCCCTTAAGTTCCCTTCATCCAAAGCAAAAAAATTAAAAATTAAAAATTACAACAAATTTAAAGCTTATACAAACCGACACTTCAGCAAAAGAAAAATACTAAAAAATTACCAATGCTATTGGGTGTGGGCAAAAGAAAGCACCAGTTTTTCCAACTAATTCAGAAAAAACAGCCCAAAACAACTTCGACGGTTCGATCCAAGCCTTTATCACTTCTCTTGTTGTTCTCACAAGTCACAACCAACATTTTAATTACCTCTCACTCTCACTCACTCACTCACACACATAGACACATCAAAAAGCCATAAGCCATTCCTGCAGCTTCCATCCACTGCAAGATGTCAAACTATACTGTAGAGTCCACAAAAGTGGAAACCAGTGATGGAGCCAAGCTCCACACAAGGCTTTTTAAACCCAGAGAAGAAACCAGGAACAACTTGGTGGTTGTTCTTGTCCACCCATACTCAATCTTGGGTGGTTGTCAAGGCCTCTTGAAAGGAATAGCTGCTGGGTTGGCTGAGAAAGGTTACAAAGCTGTCACCTTTGATATGAGAGGCGCTGGGAAGTCAACTGGGAGGGCTTCTCTAACTGGGTTTGCAGAAATCAAGGATGTTATTGCTGTCTGCAAGTGGGCCTGTGAGAATCTCTCTGTTGACAGGATTTTGTTGGTGGGTTCTTCTGCAGGTATAATGATTTCTTTTGTTGGCTTGTTTGCAACAAATTTTTATGGATCAAGTATATGTGTCTATTTTTGGGTAGGAAAATCTTTAAAGGTTTTATTTTTATTTTTTAATCTTTGGCAGTGATTAGATTGCTTGTTTGGTTGGTTTGATGGATTTGCTTTTTAGATCTATGAAATGGGATTTTGATTATATAAGCTATCGTGTTCTTTTATGTGGAAAAAGATACACCATTTGATGGAAAATTGATTGGTTTCACTGGGGTCTGATTTAATTTGGTAGGTCAATTTTACCTAATTTGCTGTGTCATATAGTGATTTTTCAACTTTGATGCAGTGGATACATCTAACTTCTGCTTGTTGTTGATCTAAATTTCCTTTTTTGATCTGTGATTTGCTTTGTTCCTGTTGGGGGGTATTGATGATCTATACTATTTGATGGTATTAAAAAGTGAAACAAGGGATCTATCAGAGGTTTCTTGCAACCTATTATAGATTCTGTACTCCAGTTTGATTGATAGTCTTGGGTACTGAATTTTGCAAAATTTCAAATTTTCTCTATGGTTAGTATTCCAAATCTAAAGGTGTATAATGCGCGACTGTTATATACTTGTTATGGGCTGATTTGTGTGTTCTGGTAAGATACTTTTTGGATTAGAGGCTGGCATATAACTTTGTTCATCACCAATCTGTGTTGGTAAGCATGGGAGCACTGGATTCTTTTGGGACCTTCACGATTTTCATTTCACATGAACCTCTGTGTCTTTTGTGTGTTTTCCACGACAGTTTTGCTTTTGATTGGATTTATCCACCAATATTTTGCTAGTCTTTATCTTCTAGCAATTCTTGAAGCCTATTCAGATCCAGTGTAAATATGAGTCACATAGGTGACTGCATGAAGTCAAATATGTCGCAAGGGAGAAAAGGTTTTTTGGGTGAAGTTGCATAATAAGCTTGGTTTTCAGGCTGACATGCAGAGATTTATTGATTGGGGGAACAAATTATTGTATGGCTTGGGATGATTCCATTGCACATATTGTTTTACATATCTGTGATAATTCTGATAGATCTTGTGGATATTAGTAAAGTGGAAGGCAGACTTGGTGATGTAAGGAACAGATGGTGCAAGTGCAAAATTATGTGGTACTTGCCTTAGAGTTTAGAAAGCATTAATTGCATTAGTGTTCAAATAAATTTTTTGCTCATAACACATTGGATTACTGGTAACCTGTTAAATTGGATATAAAAAGCCTGTTCGAATAAGCAAAATGAAGCTTTCTAATGAAACTATGCATGCCATAATATAAAAACATAGGTTATGTTTAGGAAATTTTTGCTCAAAAGGATGTAGTAGTGCATGAACTCCTCAGTGAAATTTCATTTTTCAATAAAAAAAAAAAAACTTATTATGGCTTTTCTGTCATAGGTGCTCCAATTGCAGGATCTGCTGTTGATCAGATTGAACAAGTTGTGGGGTATGTGAGTCTAGGGTACCCTTTTGGCATGTTTGCCTCAATCCTCTTTGGGAGACACCACAAAGCCATCCTACAGTTCCCTAAGCCTAAACTCTTTGTTATGGGAACTCGGGATGGGTTTACTAGTGTAAAGCAGCTGACCAACAAGTTGAGCTCTGCTGCAGGACGAGCTGATACACATTTGATAGAAGGGGCAAGCCACTTCCAAATGGAAGGGCCTGATTATGATGCTCAGATGGTGAATCTTATCCTTGAATTTATTGCTTCATTGCAGTAATATTATCCGGTTCGCAGAGTTATGATTGGGATTTATCTCTGCATTGTATGTATTTGCTGATTCTTTCACCTTTGTTTATTGCAGGATTATATATTGTTCTTTTGGATTCTCTGTGCCATCACAGTGAAAAATTGTCCAACTGTCCAAACTAACATAACCAAATACTATAAAAGAGAGAGAGAGAATCAGAGAGAAGCAACCATGAGAATAGCATGCACTATCAAAATAAGCTTTACATGTGCAAGTATTTTTTTGCTATTTAAATGTTTTACATCAGCATTTCCCAGCTAAGTCAAAGTTACAATAAAACCAAGCCTAATTTTTTAACTAACCAAGAGGCCACAAGCCAAGTTAACTAACACTTGGCTGGTAGTTAAATTACAAAATACAGACAGACACAAGCCAACTTATATCATATTTCATCACCTACATCTGGTGGATCATCGGATGCAACTCTACCCTCTCTAGCCATTTTATCCCCACTTAAACCTTCAACTATTCTACCTTCACCCATTTCATTATATTGCTGTTTCCTCAATCCTTGTTCTTGGTCCATTGATTGCCCCTGTGAAAATGGATGTTCTCCATCTGTTTGGAAGTCAAAGGAGAAAGAAAAAAAGTATGTTTTCATCATTAACACAGCTATTAAAACCTTTTGTTACCAGAAATAAATGCACTATAATTGGCAATGACAATTTAAGGGCATATCAGTTGAGAGATTTATATGGTCAAAATAACAGCATGATCTTGTTAGTATGTGTTTGTCCACAATAAGTTAGGAAATGATTATAAAAATAAAAAATGAAGAAGTTAGGAAATGAATACCATTTTTGTTTTTGTTTTTGTTTTTTGTTTTGCTAACAAGTGGAGAGGGAGATTTGAACCCAAGTTTTTTCTATTGAGAGAATTGGGGAATGCCATTTGAGTTACAATTGAAACGATTACCAACTTAATAAGACGAAAAATATAAAAGAACATGAACTCTTTAAGTCCAAACAGGCACTCACTTTGGTTCCATTTTGGTAGACTCAAGCTCAATTGGTGGGGGAATTAAAAAAGACTAACAATTAATTAAAAAAGATTATACACAACTGATACCAGTCAAATCCGAATATATACAACAGAAGGATAATTAACAAAAAGTTACAACAGAAGGCAGCACTACTTTATTTAACTACATATACTATATAACATGGTTATTTGTTAATTAGTTATTACCACTTTCACCGTCAGATGCATCTTCGAGCCTTGCAATTGCATCAACCAGGGCTTGTTCATGGTCCTGCATTTCAAAGGGCACATCACAAGTGTTGCAATGAAAGACAATGCAAGATAAATAGCAGAAGATGCATAGCTCTTACTTTCAGCGCTTTTTTAGCTTTCTCTATTTCCATGGGATCAGGATGACTAGCATCAAAAACTTTTTCCACCTGTTTAAATTACATGACAATTAGGGAAAAGCAAGTCACCAAATTGGCGTTTAGTTATAATAATCAATTGCCTTCCTACCTCCTTGATTAGTGTATCCGTGTGAACTATTTCAATATCACCTACTGCCTTCTTCCCAATTCCATTCTGTGATAACTGGAAATCTTTCTTGGACTGACCCTTTGGTGTTCCTCTACCTCTTCCTGCACCGGTTACTGCACCACCACGTGCCATGGGTTTCTTAGCCCCCCGGCCTGGTCCAGGACGACCACCCTTGCGAGAAACTCCAGGATCCTCACCTTCCCACTTGATATCTTCAGGAGATATCTAGCATTTAAAGATTAATAGTTATAAGCAAATGAGATTCTTTTAATCCAAAAAGTGACATTTAAATGACAGGTTTGTATTATCTCAAGAGGAGAACAGGATACAGGACGAACAAAAAGACATTAAGCTAAGGCATAAGAAACTGCACTATTAGCGAAAGACTAGCAAGAAATTGTGTTCCATTCGAAAATAGCACAAACATAAATTTTCACTGAAAATTTTAGGAAATACCCATAAATAAGACAGCAAAAATTTATGTGTGAAATTCTAAAGTTAAAACATCACCCGATTACCACGTCCTACAGAAAACAAACAGTTAGCAAGATCTTGTCTGTAATGCATGCTCAAACAACATATAAAAGGCATAAATCCAACCCTCCCAAACAAAGGTGAGACATTTGGTCTATGAAGGGGGTAAAACTGTGGAAGTTCCTTTCAAGTCCAAAAATTTTCTCACAGTTGAACTGACAGGACTTGAAGATATTCTAAACATACAAGCCAGCAAGCAAAGTAACTTCTAGCTTTCAAGTTCTTCACACATCAATTCTCTGAGATTTGCGCCCAATCTTTCAAAATGCATCATAAATTTATGTTTCGATACATCGAGAAGTCATGCTAAGACATGCTACAAACAATAGAAAATCCCTACATCATGTCAGCAAAATGTCATAGATTGTACCTAAGTTGACGCAAAAACTACAGCTTTGCTCTGCAATGCAAGCCTCAAAATAAGAGCATTTTGTGAATGGGATAAAGAACAAGATGCACTACATAGTTGGCACAAGCTACTAAACAAGGATACAGTCAGTCAGTCATCATCGTTCCAGTTCAAGACATCTTCAACATTCAGCTTATATATAATATATTGCATGGTAAAAAAGGAATAAGCTCAAATGGATCATTTGTTAAGACTCTAAGAACATTGAAAATGCATTTTACCTCTTTGAGATTGACCCACTCCCAAGTCTCATTTGCTGTATTAATATCATACACCAGAGCATGTAGGCCCTATAAAATGTACGGAGTATATCAAGATAAATGGAGGCCCATGGATTACTTATATACAGTGTAGTCTACATTAAAACGTACCTCAACACGGTTGTAGTCAGTTATAACTGCCTCATAAAAGTGGTTGTCATCAGGCCACCTTGTCCATACTTTTCTTCCAATTAATGGATCATAGGTTGCACCTGCTGAAGGTTCATTTGTCGCTAATGCACCTGAAGAACCCCGATTGGAAACCTGGGCCCTTCCTGTAAGACCTGTAGAAGGGAACTGCATGGACTTCATGGAGGATGCAGCAGGCAATGCACTTCGTTAAAAGAAAATAGAGCACAGTGAATCCAAAAAGAGACTAGTGATTTCATCATTCAATCCTCCAAAACTATATTACTTACCGACTTTGGTTTCTTGGTCCTTGATCCTGGAGGAGGACCTTGTCTCAAGGCTGATGGAGATGGTTGCACAGATGGATGCATGGCAGGAGATGGTGCTCCTAGGGACAAGGAAGCCACAGATTGTGATGTTTTCTGTTTCTTGCGTGATGCTGAAACTGTAGGACTAGGTATGGGATCATGAACAGGCTGAGCAGCACTGTGCATGCCAGGTTGGAGCCCCCTTGTCTTCCTCCATTCCCTAACAGCATAATTCATTACACTTCCCGTTAAAATATGAACCTGACTAAAAGTCAGAAGATAATATATGAAAGCAACCCAGAAAAATATGTCCAACATATTGAGACCTTATCCTCCGGATGATGTCATCGGCATTAACCCTGGACAGAAGCTCTCTATGTTCCTCATCTGAAACTCTCAGCTCCTTTCTAAGTTCTGTAATTAAACTTTCCTTGTCCTAAATAATATACAACACAAAGGCCTTCAGACCACATAAATACAATGTTAATTAAACAAACGAGTACAGAAGAAATGAATAGATACCCAAGTGATTGCATCAGATTGAGCTTTGAAGGCCCGAAGGACTGAACAATATGCTTCTTGCTCAATGTGGTGGATCTGGGTTTCCATATCGCCATGCATCCTAGGTATTGGAGCAGAACCTACAACTGCAGATCTTCCATTTCCAGAAGTGCGGCCTGCTCTTTGAAATCTATTTTGATGTGAAGGAGGAAGGTCATCATCCGTTCCTGCAGTAGTTTCAGATTAAAAGGATTTATTAGACAAGCACGTTTCTGGGATGTCACTGCCAAATATTCTCAGAAATCGCAAGAAGGAAAGCAATAAACCCTTCCACTGAGTTTATAATGTATCACCAATAGTCGAAACTCGCACATAATTTGGCTTCTGATGCATCAACAACAATGTCATCACATTATTCACATTAGAACAAGATAATCCATTAATGCAGGTTTTAAAAGCATGCCACTAAAAGTTTTTGTACATCAAACAGGTATAGAGCGTGGAACATATATATCTAAATAAAAACTTCTTATTGCTGAGGAATCACCTTGTGTGAACAGAGCATCCACTTCAAAGAGACTCAAAAACTGTGGATTATAATTGATTTCTTCATATACACAGTTTAAAACCAGCTCAAACCAGTGAAGAAGAGCTGGTTCATAAGCTACCATTCAAAATTTAACATAAACATAGTTCAAAAAAATCCACAAACTAAATTTGGACACCAAAAATAGAAATTCCAACAATTACTAAAAACAACTTCAATTCATCACAAACACTACTTCAAATCAATTTTTAAGTCCAAACTGAGAATCCCCATGAAAAATTTCACCTATTCTTAACTAAGAAAAGAGAAAAACCGAAACTTTCTTCGAGAACACGAGCCACAACACCAGAATCCAAGCAAATTCTTTAATAATTGAAGCATAGTGCATCAAATTTCAACCAAAAATCAAGTACAGAAGTTCAAAAAACCTTAATTTCTTCTCTATGCTTAAAACTCCAATTCTCAAACCTATCAAAAACCAGAAAATTGCACAACCAACATGAAAAGTACCAAACTTTTACCAAAATTCACCAACCAAAAACTTCAATTCACGAAATTTAAGCTCATGAATACCCTAGAAACCCACAAAACAAATGAAAAACACAATCTTTGAACTAAGCTCACCACTGCTATCAGAGATCTCGAACTCCATAACACCACCGAATCAAAATTCGCTCCAAAACACAAAAAAAGCAAAACCTAACGAACACTGCGTCAAAAACTACAAGAATTCGATCAAATCCTTCGAGAACACCAGCTACACAAGCCGATACAGATCGTACGGACCGAAAAGCGATCGATTCGTCGAAATTCGCACCGATTTCGAAGCGTAATTCGGTCACGAAAGCTCCAAAGAAGCTGAATTTGTGGTTCAGAGAGTGATACAACGCGATCGAATTGTTTAACTGGGATTGTGGCTCGGTTTGGTAATTTGCTTTGAATTTTGGGGCCAAATTTAAATTTTGAAATAGTTTTGGGGCTAATTTGGGAACCTTGCCTAGTTATTCGCGGACTTGAATTAATTTTATGGCGCCCTATGTTTTTTTTTTTAGTTAATAATTGTGTTTGAGTTCCGCGAGCGCTAAAAATTATAGTTTTTTTTTTTGTTCAGGAACGTGCATTTCATGGTACATTTGTAGTTTGTGTGTGTGTCTGTTTGTGCGTGTACGACTTGTCTTTTCCTTGTTTTTTTTGTCTCTTTGTTTTTGTTCGAAAAAGAGCTTGGCTTACAGTTCGATACTTCGATGTGTGTGCATCTTCAACTGTGTTCTCATCTGCTTTTGACATTTTGTATGAAGAAGCATAGATTTTATTTTCTATTATTGTGTATTTGAATGAATTTGTTTTTATTAAAAAAAAAAAAAGACAACTTTTGAAAAATGTATTGTTATACCAAATTTTTTTTTTTTTTTTTTTAAGCTATTTAGAAGTTGATAATCATATAACTGCCATTTTAAGTTAAAATAAACAAACACTATAAGGATTAGGAGTCTTTAAATTTGGTGACAATGTTTAATTCTTTCCAAGTGTATAATCTTAGATTAGAATCTCTTTTCGTTTCACTGATTTTAAGTTAAAAAAAAAAAAAATTATAACGATTTTATCCTAATAATTGTCTTTTGAAACAAAGTTAGTATTGGATGAATTTATGAGGGTTTATCTAGGGATTGTATTCTTTTCATTTTTATGTTTAACAATCCGTCTTATTTAAAATCATATATTTTGAATTGGATTATTTAATCATCTTTCTAGAATAAAATCAGGTAATGATCATGCCAAAATTTCCTTCATTCATCAAAATCATACACACAATCTATCCATACTAATCATATATATCAATTTTTACTCCAAAATCCTTAAAATCAATCATCGTCACATATCCAATTTATACCACCAAATCCTAAACTCATAAAAATTTATTATTCTATTTTTTTAATAAATGTGATAGAACTTAAATCTATAACGTCCGTTACATAATAATTATGTTTCAATAAGATTTGATCATGTAATTACCATCCATATTCATCTATCCTTGTTTATGTGTGTGGGTGTGCAAGGAAGTTTACAATAGTCATGTATCTACCACCAATGGGACCGACTATTAGACTTTCACAGCCCTCATTTATGAATTTGTAGTTATAGTCAACAACTCAAAAATAAAAGAAAAAAGAAAAAAAAAATGTTTCTTTCCCATTTCTCTCTTAAGCCATTATCACTCGCTTCACTCTCTCCTTTCTCCTTCTCCTCCTCTTCCCTTCGCTTCCGCTCTTCTTCAAATCCCCTTTTCCGTTTCTACCCTTTCCATTCCCTCAAATCCCGAGCTTGCCCTCCTCCTCCTTCATCTTCCTCCATTGCATGCTACGTCAGTACTAGCGGTGGTGTTCCCATGGACTCGCCCTCACCGGACCTTGCCGTGTCCGTCGACTCCGTGGCACGTGATTTGAAGAATCAGAGCCTCAACAGCGATGATGATAATCACGAGGAGGGCCCCACGTTGTTGAAAAACAAGAATAAGAAGAAGAGTCTGGAAGATCTGTATTGGGACCATTCATTCGTTACACAATTGCCTGCTGATCCCAGAACCGATAGTATTCCACGAGAGGTCAACGCTCACCCTCTTTTATTTTGTTTTTATTTTTTTTTATTTGTATTATGCTTTTGAAGCTGGATGTGTACGTTGAAGTGAAATGAGGTAATTGCTAGTATTTATTATTATTATTATTATTATTAAGGAATGATTGAGTGATTTTGAATCTTATTTTGGAAAATAATGGAACTTTTGTGTTATGATTTTAATATGGAATGGAGAACAATGATTTAGGATTTGTAAATTGAAGTGAAATGAGGTAATTGCTAGTTATTTTTTAAGGAATGATTAAGCATTTTGAAAATCCTGAAAACTTTGTATTATTCTGCTACCAAATAAATACCCATTAGGGTGCAGTGTAGTGGTAGGAGGCTTCAGATGAGCTGTAGACCTAGACATCCCTACTAGAAGCTTTCCCTAGATTATCCGGTTCTGGGGTGGGGTCGTGTATCCAGGGTTTACTGCCTTGGTGAGGTTCCTCGTCATAAAAAATAAAAATAAAAAAATACTGCTACCGAATAAAGAACAATAATATAAGGTTTTAAGCTAGGAAATGAGATAATTATATATATATATATATAATATATATATATATATATATATTTAATAAATTTAGGAATGAATGTGGAAAGAACAGGTATTAGAATTTAGAAGTTCATAATCTTGGGCTAGAGATTGGAGTTATGTTTTGTGCAGATTGATTAGATTGCTGTGATTTAATGAACTCGTTGATTCAATGGTTGTGTGCTTTGTATTTTTTTAGGTGTTGCATGCTTGTTATACGAAAGTGTTGCCATCGGCTGAAGTGGAGAATCCTCAGCTTGTTGCATGGTCAGAATCGGTAGCTGAGTTGCTCGAATTGGACCCTCAAGAGTGAGTTTTCTTCTTTTGTGCCTCAGAATGTCGGAGCATGTGTTGATTTGTTTGTGAGACTATTGATAATTGAAACAAAGAGTGTGTTTGGAAGCATAGAGTTATCATTTATAATGATTAACTGCTCCTTTAAAGTTGTATGGTAACCATAGAGTTGTTAGTTCTACATTTTGGTGTGATACAGATTATCCTGTGTTTCGATTATTGGGCTTAGATGCCTCTATGGTTAGCTATTAGAATGTCTGATTCATCCATGTTGTGGGATTTAGCAGTTTTTCATATCAAGAATTGATGAATTCATTGCTTATCTTATTTGATTCTTGCTATAAACTCTAGTTTGCTACAATTCATCCTTTATCAAGCTATTGAGCTAGAGCTCAAAATGGAATTCTTCCTCCCATAATATTGGGATGGATGGTGAGGTCATGGGTTAAAGTCTCATTGGGTGCTTGTGTACTTTACCAATTAGAAAAAAAAAAATCCTTGATCCCTTATCAATTTCATGTGTTTATTACACCATTTTCATGGATTATGCGTAGGTATAGTTCTGTGCTGTCTGCAGCAGGTATATCATTATACTTCATTTGGACTAATAGTGGAATCTTGTTCTGAAATTTCAGATTTGAAAGGCCAGATTTCCCTCTTTTATTTTCTGGGGCATCACTTTTGGTGGGATCGTAAGTGTTTTCACTTAGGTTTTTGTTACAAGAATCACAACCAGGCCCTTGATAACTTATAATCTAACCCTAATTGATCTTCATCTATTCAGCTTGCCCTATGCTCAGTGCTATGGAGGACATCAGTTTGGGATGTGGGCTGGACAGTTGGGTGATGGTCGGGCAATGACACTTGGAGAGATAATTAATTCTAAGTCTGAAAGGTGGGAACTACAGCTTAAAGGTGCTGGGAAGACTCCTTATAGCCGGTTTGCAGATGGCCTTGCAGTGCTCCGTAGTAGCATCAGGGAGTTCCTTTGCAGTGAAGCAATGCATAGTCTAGGAATTCCAACAACTCGTGGACTTTGTCTTGTCACAACAGGAAAAAATGTGACTCGAGACATGTTTTATGAGTAAGATCCACAGAATTTTAATTCTTATGAATAGTGATGTATACCTTCATCTGTTTCACACCTTGTTCGTTGTTCCCCCATTTTCTTGTTTCGTGAATGCTAATGCGTAATGTAACCCTCTTTGAGGATTTTCTTGAGAATGGGACATAGATTTCTTTTGCCATGTGAGATCTTAAGGATCCAGAATCTAAATGAGTAACTTATTTACTAAAACAAGTGAAGTTCAAGGTTTTGATTATAAAAAAAAATTCGATTTCTTTTTTCCCTTTGTTCCTTCTATTTTCTTTTGGATTTTCAGAAGTTCAGCACTAAGTTTGGACTCATACTAAATTTAAGTATTTCTAGTTATCCTATTGGATAGGAAAATTCTAGTGCCTAGTCTTGTATGAACATCTGGTTAATCATTTGAATTTTCAGAAGTTCAGCTCTCGTTTATACTATTTATATGAACAGCTGGTTAATCATTTGAATACTAATTTTTGTCTTCATTTGCAGTGGCAATCCAAAGGAAGAGCCTGGTGCAATTGTCTGCAGAGTTGCCCAATCCTTCCTGCGCTTTGGATCATACCAAATACATGCCTCTCGAGGGAAAGAGGACATTGCCATTGTTCGTGCTTTGGCAGACTATGCCATTAGGCACCACTTTCCTCATATAGAAAACATGAATAGAAGCGAGAGTTTATCTTTCAGCACAGGTGACGAAGATCATTCAGTTGTGGACCTAACTTCGAACAAATATGCAGGTACTCAATTTTTGTCTTCTTTTAAATTTAGAATATAACTCTTTACTGTTCACTTTTTTGTAGTTCCAAAAATGACTAGTATCTCATTGAGTTTGATTTAACAATAACCCAAATTAAGGACCCGAAGGTAAGTCGAGAGATTTAAAACTGACCATCAAATTCTACTCCAACTAACACGCACACACGCATTTTTTAGCGTAATGCTAGTGAAGAGGCTGGTTTTAGAATAATGGTAATGGTGCAAGTGACATAATAAATCTAGTGCACATGAGAACTGCAGGATAGATTTTATCTTATCATCATTTAATGAATGATTCAGTCTGCAAGTGTAGAGGGTTTGCAAGCGACAGTTCTTGTTTTATTGAACTCTTCTGGCCTCATTTGATAGTATAATGATTTTGATTATTCTTTCCCTTTTTGTTTCCAATGGTGGTTTTAATCAGCTTGGACCGTGGAAATTGCCGAGCGTACTGCTTCCTTGATTGCGAGCTGGCAGGGGGTTGGTTTTACTCATGGTGTGCTGAATACTGACAATATGAGCATTTTGGGTCTCACCATTGATTATGGTCCTTTTGGATTTCTGGATGCTTTTGATCCAAGTTACACACCCAATACCACGGATCTTCCTGGGAGAAGATACTGTTTTGCAAATCAGCCTGATATTGGCTTATGGAATATTGCTCAGTTTGCCTCAACTTTATCTTCTGCTGAGTTGATAAATGAAAAAGAGGCAAACTATGCCATGGAAAGGTAGTTGTAAATCTTTAAACTTTCTAAAAGAAATGTAACTTTGGATGGTGGTTGATGCAAGATTTGGTGTATTGACTTGTTGCAGATATGGAACAAAATTTATGGATGAGTATCAAGCGACAATGACTAAGAAACTCGGGCTTCCAAAGTACAATAAACAGTTGATCAGTAAACTTCTAAGTAATATGGCTGTTGACAAAGTAGATTACACAAATTTCTTTCGGTTGCTTTCAAATATCAAAGCTGATCTCAACATTCCTGAAGAGGAGTTGTTGGTCCCACTGAAGGCTGTTTTGTTAGATATTGGCAAGGAGCGCAAAGAGGCGTGGATCAGCTGGGTGAAAACCTACATAGAGGAGGTATGAAAATTTTTTAACACATAAAATAAAAAAGATTGCAATTTTTTTTCCTGCCTGAACATGTCCGTTTTCCACGCCATTATTTCATTAATTCTGCATGGTACACACATACACATGTGCTCTGTTCTTTGGTTCTTTATTTCATTTCTGCGACTGTGTATATGTCATTTTCTTTTGTGTGTTAACATCCTGATGCAGCAGTCAGTTGGAGATCTCAAAATATTTATGCCTCCCAATGTGAACTCTGGAATTCCAATTAGAATTAGAATTTTCAGGCACTAAACTTAGCTTAACAGGGTGCTATTGAGGAGGGGAAGCCATCATTTAGACACAAGTTGATGGGTACACTCAGCTAATTATGCAATTCAAGATTGGTGACCACACAACTTGGCCATCAAGTGCAAGGACCATCCTGTAGAGTGGGAACTATTACACAAAACATGTGCGAACTAAATAATGTTTCCTAAGATGAGGTTAACCACAGTATTATGATTTACCAAGATGAACAAAAGATTGATCTTTCTAACTGTACAGTGGCCATGAAGGTGGAAGAAAATATTGCTCTGCTGACCATTCCAATTTCTATCATTACCTCCATATTACATACTACTATGCACTTTGTAAAACAAGCCTGCCATGCACTTCCTATTACCTCTGTCTTGCAAATAATTTTCTGATTAATTCTAGCAATTTACATTTCATCTCAAGGATAGTGTTACATTCCTTTCCCATATAGTAGTCCTGTGGAAAATATATATACTTAAGTTATCTCACAGAAGTACACTATAACTTTCGCAGCTGGCTGCAAGTGGCATCTCAGACGAGGAAAGGAAAGTCTCGATGAATGCAATAAACCCTAGATATGTACTCAGGAACTACCTATGCCAGAGTGCCATCGACGCAGCTGAACAAGGTGATTTTGGAGAAGTTCAGAGGGTGCTTAAATTAATGGAACGGCCATATGATGAGCAACCAGGAATGGAAAAATATGCTCGCTTGCCGCCTGCTTGGGCCTATAGGCCTGGTGTTTGCATGCTTTCTTGTTCCTCATGAGTTGCCTGTTTGCTAGTAATGTTATACAGATATCAAAAAGAGGAGTGTAACTCGTATTTTTTTTTTCCCTTCCTTTTCTTTTTCGGCTATAATATAACTTGTTGTATATAATATACAAATGGTCAAATTCAGTTTTTCTTTTCTACAATAAAGCGAGGAAGTGGCTTACCCTTGTTTTGTTTTTGGTTTTTAATGTAGTTATATCAATTTGATATGGTGGCAGACATTATTTATTGGTTTTTTTGTAGTAACATTTTGATCAGCCCGTGCAGATTGGCATGAAAGAGTGCAAATTTTTTCCTTCTCTAATGGTATCTAATCACAAAATTCTGGGATTAAGACTTAGTTGTTAATGTTGTAATGGTATCTAATCCGGATTAAAATATGTCAAGATGCATGTCGTATTATGAATTTCCTTTTCTTTGATTATTTAAGTGCTGATGGTTTCGGTGTTTTTATCTTTTTTATTTTACGGATAACTTATTCATGATATTAGGGACTATGTTGAAATCTGATTTTCTGGTATTAATTTATAACTTATGAGAATTATTATTGTTTAGGTTTATTTAAAATTTGAATATATAATTTTACAGCATATTTTAGATAACATCATATTTAAAATTATAAAATTAATTGTATAAAATCAAACAGTACATTCTTATTTAGTGGCTACATAATAAATGACATGATCATTAAGGATTTTTTATGTGATAAAAATACTTTTGAACATTGATAAATATATTTCTAGGTGAATTCATAATTAACAATATTTTTCAAATGTGATACATGTAATTAGTTAGTTCTATTTTTGGTTGGAAAGTTGAATATATGTCAAACAAATGTGATAGTCACCATGCTAAGAAACTTATCAAAAAATGGGAGTTAGTGTCATTAAATTTTAAATATTCTTAAGAATTATAATTTCTCAAAAAAATTTGTTACCAATTGTAAATTTTTATGAATTATGTAGAGTTTAGACGTAGAATGTATTTTATGCATCCGATATATGTAACATCTTTTTCACAATATTTCGGTTTCATATAATTATGTGAATGTATGCTACAAACGAGATATTATATATGAGTATATGACTCGATGTAAAGAATTATTGAAGATGGTTTTATTAAAATTGGATCTAGAATTCTAGATTTTTTGCAGAAAAACTATTGTAATAGTAATGGTACGTGAATAGTCGATATTAAAAATTGGTTTTTTCAGCTTTTTTATTTAAACCGTGTGAAGTGTAAACAGGTATATTAGAAAATATAAAAAGTTTAAAAGTTACATTTTATTTAGATGGTTGAGATAAAACTAAAAACTTTTTATCTCGGTCGTTTATGTAGTATCGAGATCTCTATCCATTTACATTAGGATTGGTGCTCTAAAACGGTGCGTGTCGTCAGAATCTTTGTAGTAACTTGTAAGAAGTACGTATACGGCGCCAACAATGACACCTACAAATCCATGAGCTCTGGTTTCACTGTTCTTTAGCCTTCTCTCTCACTGAATCCTGAGACTTTCGTGGTTTTCGGTAAGCTTTCGTTCTTTTTTTTGAATAATTTATGAATAGATTTATTTCAATTCTTGGATTAGCGTTGATGATGAAAGTAGCTTAAGTACCCATTAACTGTTTGATGAAATGCCTCTGTGAGCTGTGTACAAAATTTTAATGCATGCGTCATGTTTTCTCAAAAACCAGAGTGTTCATAATTTTGGGTTTGTAAAAATGAAAGGGTCAAGATCCACTGATCCAAATGTGATTTATGTCTTTGAAAAACAACAAAGCTAATATATACATGTGGGAGTCACCTTTACTTTCTCATAGTTTTGGGGTTGATGAGATTGATATATGCAAGTCTTGTTGTCTGTAGTCTGGCTCGGCTTGGATGTGTTCATTACACTATGAATTGAAATTTCACCATGTGATGATAAAACAAGGATACAGAATTAAGTATGTTTTATGATCTACAGGGATGAGAGTTCCGCGAAGCCTTGAGGTTTGGAAAATGGGCACCGTTAACTATTTGGATGCGCTTAAGCTCCAAGAAAAGCTGGTGTCTGATAGAAAAGCTCGTAAAATTCCAGATACTATCTTGTCGCTGCAACACCCGCCTACATATACCCTTGGCAAACGGCGGACTGATCACAATTTGTTGATCCCTGAGTCTGAACTTAAAAAGATAGGAGCTGAACTTCACTACACACAGAGAGGAGGGGACATTACATATCATGGTCCACATCAAGCAATTTTGTATCCCATTATTTCCCTTCGGGATATTGGACTTGGTGCTCGTAATTATGTGGAGAAACTTGAGTTAACTATGATTGAATTGGCCTCTGTGTATGGTGTGAAAGCTTGTGCTGGACAAAAGGGTCAGACTGGGGTTTGGGTTGGAGAGAGAAAGATTGGTGCTATTGGGGTTCGAATATCATATGGAATCACTTCTCATGGGTTGGCATTCAACATTGATCCTGATTTGAGCTATTTTAAGCATATTGTGCCTTGTGGGATTGCCGATAAAGAAGTTACTTCTTTGAGAAAGGAGACAGATTTTGTGCTTCCAACTGAAGAATTAATTCATGAACAGATAATTTCTTGTTTTGCAAGACTATTTGGTTATAGCAATCTTATTTGGAAGGAGAAGGGTTCGATTTTGTCAGATAATGGAGAAAACTGATGAGATGGCTATTGTATGCCAAACAATTAGTCTATGTAAGCTTTGTACCTTATCATCAATTTATTCATTGAAATACAAATTATACCCAGTTTTTATTCTATTTTTTATTTATCATCAATCAGTACTGAAAGTTGTTTCCAGTTTAGAGGCCTTTATATATTAGAAAAACTAAAATAAAGCATGAGATTCCAAGATTCTATAACATCTGGGGAAATTTTATTGCTTTCCCAATATGGACTTAGAAGCTGTTGAAACTGTCAATATAGCTTAAAAAAACTTTGAAAGATAGATATTGATAGAGATTTAAATCCATAGAGCATGGTTGGCAGGCCATTAAAGAAAAGGGTCAGTTTAGCATAGAGTTTTCAAGGACTTTGTCACCAAAATGTTCTGTTGTCCTGCCTTCGTATATTTAATCATTATCTGAAGTTTTTTAAATATCTTTTGCAAGATTTGAGAGCAAATAACTATTGATAGGTGATGTCTGGAAACTTAATGAAACTACTTTGTCAATCTTAGAGCTTTCTGAAGTGACTACACTACCAGTATATCAATTTTTCTATCAGGAAAAAAGTGTCCTATCTGGATGATTCTTATAGCATCTCATCTGATCAGCATGTTTGACTGGAAAAACTATGTCATTTTTTAGTTTTTTACTCTAGTGCAGTGCTGTTTAATTATTCGTTTAGAGGTTTAGAAAGTCAGCACAAAGTCTTCTATGATAGTCATGCTGACATAGATCACATGTTTTTCACAATGAAAAGAATCTTTCAATCCACATGCACGTTCGAAATAAAACTCACTAAAATCTTCGTTCAATATACAACTTCTGGAGTTCCTTTGACCAGATCTTATATTCTTCAACCTTCATTACTGATTATTTCCACTAATGGAGATGGGTTCTTATTATATAAAAAGAACTTCCAATCCCTAGTGAATAAAAAAGAGCTGACTATATTATTGATTTGCACATTGTTGAATGGAGAAAATCCTATTATTTGAGAATTTATCATTTATATATTCTTGAAATATTGCTGATGGGGTTTGGGCAAGTGGATCTAGTTGCTGAAATCCATGTTCTACATTCAATACATCTTTGAATCTTTGAAAACAAGAGGCTCCATGGGAAGGCCTCGTTATGATGTAAGTGTCAATTGGAAGGTCTTTCTTTGAATTATATGAGCTTGATGAGCTAATGGAGGTTACTTTGCCATTTAAACATGGTACAAAATCTTTGAGCCTTGTTCCAGCTGAAAGAACTCCAGACATACCACAGTATAGTAATTCAAATGGGCCTATATGAGAATTTAGAATAACTCTACTTGAGTAGGAGAAGATTCTGAATGGTACAATGTGAAAGAGGAGCAGTTAGTTTCCTAGAAGATGATTGGTGCTTCATGTTATGCAAAGTAGGCTTACCCAGCTAACTTTAGCTGTGTTTGTGACACTTATTAGAGATACAAAACTAGATAGTTATTTAATAAAACATGGAAGGACAGAAAATGATGTAACTGATTTGGTCTCATGTGATAAGTCACATGAGACACCTTGTAAAATATTGAATATTTGCAGAGAAGTCAGAAAAATATATACTCAATTCAGAATCACATGATAAGCTGCTTCCAAGCTCCATCCTACCAGAAAACAAAGGAGGAAATTCGTAATGAATCAGTAAACTCAAGTGAAAAATGTTACCAAGGTCTAAGCAAGTCAAATTAGGTTCCTAACAACTTCGAATGTTCAATCAAGTATATGTGGTATCCCTCACATGCATTTGCATTTCTTACACGCTTGCTTGACCTAATTCAATCTTGTTACTGTCCACTTAAATGTTCTGTCATAGCCAGTCTTCTAGATAAATATGTCTGGCAGTTTTCTTACTCCTCTGACGTGTGAGCAGACTGAATTCTTTAACTGCAGACAGAGACAGTCTAATAATAATACTAAATTCTCTGCCAATTACCTTGGTTAGTTATCCACAATACTAGAGTTGAAACCCAAACACCTGATACCCTTTTATGTCTAAGAGTATTTAAGTACCATGCAGGCTCTCAAAAGAAAATATAGTTACTGTTAAGTAACATGTATACTTTCTGATTCTTAGGCTTAAGCACAACCTGTATGAAACAAGCATGAACTGCCATCTATCTTGAAAAGAGATCTGCAAATTATTAGCACCAAATTCTGCCATGTCTATTTCATTTTCTTTCCAACCAGATACCAACATGAGAAGCAGCAAGAGAGCTTTGTTTACTCTCTTTTCCTTAATTTGCTTTCTTATTCTCATGTGTTCTTTACTGTCATTCCATCATGATATCAAAATTTGTCCAAGAGACAGAAATCAACCAAGGAGACTGCTAATTTTAACCACCTCTTTTTCTGCAAATTCAAACAAGTTGGATGAAGCCATAGAAGATGCCAAGAAATCTGTTGAGGCAAGCCTACGAAAGGCGCCACCAAGCAATTCCAATCCTATCCAGAACAAGTAACCTTGATAGCTTTTGTGTAGAGATCTCAATGAGAAAGAGAAATTATTAAATTTTGTTCTCTTTCCACATTTTTGCAGTTTCTTTACTTTACTGTTCAATAGGTAGGAGAATTGGATCTCTATAACAGGTTTTTTATTTTTATTTTTTTATTTTAACACTTGATCTGGTTCTATAGATCTACTCTTACATTTTTGCAATTCTTTGAATTAGTACTATATTTAGAAGGAGAAGAGGAGGAAGTGTTTTTAGTTTTTACAGAACTCTAAAAGAAAATATCAGGGAAAGTATTATTTTGTTTCAAAAGGCCAGATTCTTGTTGGCTATTGATGCTGAATTTGATTTTGTTCTAGGTTAATCATTGTGCTACTGTTTACAGTGATATATTGATTTCTAGTTTCTCTTTATAACCTTATGTCTATTTATTATTATTTTCCTTCTTTTCAGTTTTACTATATACAGAAACATGTAAAGATGTTGAAACGCTATTGTGAGTCATTTTGTCTTATGTTTCCTAGTATTTTCTACATGTAGCCGCATTTGATGAGCAGGGTAGGAATGAGTGTTACTTTCTTTTGGCTAGTTTAGGGTAGCCTGAGCCATGAGGAGATGAAAGGAAGTTCCACAAGTTTGATTCTCCAAACAAGAAGAATACTTCCTGAATGTGAGACAAAACTTGTATGAAAGAAAAGCATACGAAAGTATCTTTCTAATGTTCCCAGTTTCCTCCATTTGGATCTTAATTGACTAATACCACAGAAGATTAGGAAGCTGCAATGCATCAGAACATGTCTATAAATAACCATTGATCTGAAACTTTTGGACCAAAAACATTTAACAGTTGGAAAACAGTGGACATTGTGAGTGTTCTGAAATAGTGATGGGAGAACAGAATGAATCCACTTTACTTAAAGAAAACAAACAAAAAACAGAAATTTCCATACAGTCATGTAATTCCAATGAAGTTGGAAACAAAGCTCTACAGAAGTTAGAAGAAGAAGAGGATTGAAGCATCAATCATTAAAGTGTGGATAAGGAAATATCCAACACTTCTTTCCTTTCAAAAGCTCTTAAATTAGTTAACACCCAACTCTAGAATTCCAAAATCTTATCCCGCCAGCATCCTCATCTCACAAGCAAGAAAATAAAATTCCAAAGTTACTATGACAAGGGGCATTAGCCAAATGTTGGACCAAAACTTTACAGTTGCCAATTAGTATCTGAGATCTACAAGTTGCACTTTATGGAAGGACATTGTTGTCTATGACATTGTGAGTGTTCTGAAATAGTGATTTAATTTGGGAGAACAGATAATATTTTTTTGAATCCACTTTACAATTTCTAAAGAAAACAAACAAAAAACAGTTCCTCTGAAATTTCCAAAAAATATGTATAAGCGATAAGGTGCTCTTAATCAAGTAACTCTACCCCCTTTGACATATTGATGCAAACAAGTTTAAAATTTTTGTAATGTAGAATCATAAGAATAGATCCTTCTTATAGAGAAAGAATCCTGAACTTTGTATGGTTGGTTGGTACTAAAAATCCTAGTAAAGTGCAGTTCTCATAATGTAAATACTGATAACCAAATTATGCAGTTATCACTTGAAATTGGTATTTAATTTATCCTTAAATGAAAAATATGTATAAAAAAAAAATTATGCAGAAGAATCTTGAAGAAACTTTATGCCTAATGGTGTTAAGAGTTCTGAAAATTACTGATTACATTCAGTAAAAGATTTGATGGCCAAATTGGCTGCCAAAAACTTTTGTTATACACCATTTTCGATATGTATTAATAGTATTAGCATACTGGTATTTCTTAAAGGTCTTTCTTGGAGGTGAAAGGATTGTCTCACATGATTAAATTGGTAAAGCAGATAATATAGCTGAAATTTGATGCTATGCAACTGCTTCAAATTGCATGGTGATTTACTAGGACCAAATTTACCGATAATGTGTTCTTCACGCCCAAGGCACAGTTCTATTGTTGCTATAGAGTTAAGGTATGTTTTCTAAAACATGATTACCTTTTTGGGATTCTTTTGTTGCTTCATTAATCATCTGAACTTTCTGTAATTGTATGTTTGCTTGATATGGTTGTAGCATAGGTTTGAAGAATATTTATGCATATATGTCAAATATCTTACCAAATTTTCCTCTCTTAAATGTTTTACTTATTCTGTTTAAAAATTATAAAGAGTTTATGCATGAAAAAATTCATCTTTTACAATATGAGGCAGGGCAATATGACTACAATATACTTATTTCATTTTACATTTATCTTACCTATTTAGTATAATTGCTTGTCCATTCCTAGTATGCTGCTTGTCCTTTGGTAGCTTTCTCCCTACACTATCAATGTCCTACTTATGCATTTACAGTTATTTAAATCAATTTTTTTAATTTTATAAAGCCAAGTGAATAATAGAATCATCTTCATTTGAAAACATCTTTCTAAATGAAGTATGAACTTCAAGTTTCAAACAATTGATTATTTAACTTAACACTAAAACGAGATTTCTGTAAGGATGATAATAAAATCAATCTCTCTTATGCTTTTGCATGCAGATACTCTCATGCACAGTGTCATCTGTCGTGGCTATTATCTGTACGTGTTGCAGCATGCTACAAACTGAAACTGGTTTGGTACCACGCGTGCACTGAATGCAATGGAGTGATGCTCCACGTAATTAATAACAACGTTCCACGTTACAGCAGTTTCTCTTCCTCAGGAGAGTCAATTACCTTAAATTGCTCTTCCTTGTATCACTCCCCAGCATCCCTCTACAAAATACAGAATCTTATCCCTAAATTTTCACCTCTTTTCCTTTCTACATACGCTTTCCTTTCACCTAAATATGAGAATTAGAAATAGACGGCCGTCCTTTCCACCTCCTCAATCTGCACCTATAACTGGGCCTGCTCATCATCTTTCACAAGGTTCACGCAGCAGGCATCTCTTGATAGGAAAAGATTGGAGACGCATTAAATGGTCATGTGCTCCGTTGGAAAAACCTATAGTTCAAGAATCAAGAGAGGACCAACATGGTGATATGGAACCAACAATCACTAGGGAAATGAATTCTTTGAATTGTGTCAATGAGGAGAAAGATATGGACAATTGCATGCAGAACAATTCAAGTCCAGTAATTGATGTTATTTTCTCCCTTCCTTTTCTTTTAAGAGATTTTACTATATCAAGTTATAACTGCCCCAAATTAATTTTCGTTGTCTTTTTTTATCAACTCTTTGAATTCCTCACTATAACTTGGTCAACATCTACCTAGCTCTGTTCAATTCTGATAAAGATTCCTTTGATCTTATATAAGTTAAAATTTTTGAATCTATATCCAATATAGGTCTCACAAGGAAAGCATGAAGGAAAGACAGATGAAATAAAAGAAATGCCTTTATGTGCTACACCGGGGTAAATATGTTTCTTTTTAATTTATATATCTTATCATTGTTTAGTTAGATTTAAATACTAATTATTCAATCCAGTTTGGGAAATATAAAAACATTTCCCCCATTTGTCATTGTGATTTTATTAAAATCCATAAAATTGACACATATATGTAGTTATTTACTTTCCCTTTCAAGTTCCGGTGCTTCACTTATGATAAATATAAGTTTCTTGATATCTTTTATTCATGAATATATAAGCAATCTTGATTTCTCATTGACAATATTGTGGTTCTCAATATATTGGGTGGAATACTGGTTCTTTGCTTTTGGATTACAAAATTCAATCTACAACGTGAGATCTGTTAACTTAAAGAAACTTTTCCCTGTCACAGTTATGGGGAGAGCTCTCGTGCAACCGTTACAGTTGACATTTCCCTGCCTTCATCTTTCTCTGAACTAGGTAAATGTATGTTCTATTTTAATTAGAGTGGTGCCACAAGATCACCTCGAATCACGTGGAATGCTATTTTCTCAATTCATCTCAAATCTGAAAATAGTTCTGCACTTCTCTAAATCTATCTCCTTTTAAGAGTATATATTGTATAAGAAATGCAATTGCTGCATAGCTCATTTGACCAATTGGCAAATTTTGGTTGAAAGAATAAACTTCATCCAAAAATGTATGACTCAATACTTATCTTGTATGGTACGGCAGAAATTTTTTAAATGAGTCCATATCAGTTAACACAGGATGCCTCTAGCTTTTTCTCTAAGTTGATAAAAATTTTTACCGTGTCTGAACGGCACTAAGTGTATGTTCTTTTCTCAAGAAGAATCATTTTTACTAAATTAATGCTGTTGAGGCCCAAAAGAATGTCCATACTAAGCGATAGTAGTGGGCATTTAGATTGAGGAGAAGGGTCAAGAGCTTTGTTACATTCAAACTCAACTTCCTGACAAAAAAAAGGGAAAGAAAAAGACTTACAGCTAGAGCCATCTTGCCAATGTTGTTAACTAGATAAAATCGAGGAATTTGACGTCAGTCAATGCGTAGTATATCTGATTGATATCCATATGTTTTTCATGTATTTACATGGATGATATAAATATCATTGAGATATATTTTGGACAGTTTAATTCAAGGGTGACAGAAGTATAATTTATTAGATAACTCATCCATCAATGAGGAATTATAAAAGGCCACCACCAAAGGGCTGCCTAGTTTGAAGTTAAATTCATACAAATACATTTTGATATGGTTTCTTACTAGCTCCAAGTTTTCCAAGTTTTTTACTGTTTCTTGGCAACTATAGAGCAAAGTGTCCTGTGTCTTCTTTATTTTACTCCTAGAGAGGTGTTCTGAATCAGGAGAGAAGCTGCCATTAAAGAAGAGGAAACTGTACCATCAGTGGGAGGCTGAGAATGAGGAGGCCAGAGTGGAAGATAAAATTGTAGCAGTGGAAGAGAAAAATGAAGCTATGCAAGTGGCAATGGAAAATGCAACACCAGAAGTTCCAGAGGAAAATGCAATAGATGTAAACAATAAAGATGCAATAGTAGAAGTAAAGATGGCAGCAGCGGAAATGCTTGACAATGGTTGGCAAGGAAACAATAGCATTAATTGCGTTGTAAACTATGAATCAGTTGCTCCTTCACCCCCATTTTATAGTCCGGAGAGGCATGAAAATGAGGAACAGATCACCTCTGAGGGGACATTTGTTGAGCCACTAGAGAAGCCAAGAAGGGGAAGGAAAAGGAAGCAGGGAAATTATCAGTCAACTGATGACAATATGCCTGTTCAGTAAGTACCCTCACCCAAACATACACAACAAGCTTTTCTATGCCTTTTAGTGCCCATAATGATTTGTATTCCCACAAGTAACTTTTCGAGGTTATTCTTGATGTCCTTCGAAATGGATTACTACCAATTTGCATTTAGTAGCATTTCAAGTTACAAGTTCATTGATAGAAAGTGAGAGTATGTCATAGTTTACTTTAGTGTTTTGTAATTGAGGATTCCATCTGCATCCTCATTTGAATGTTACCACATAAATGACAACATTTTATGAGAGAAATTATGAGATGCTCTAATGATCATATATATGTTGAATAATTCATACAATTTGAATAATTCTTTCCCTATGTATGTGCACATGGGCTAGTAATAAATAACAAAATCTCAACTATGAAGGTACAAACAAAATCGGAAGCTGAAGAGAGAAAGATCGAAGAGGGTGCTGGACGATTATTATTTCTATTGGGATGATGGGTACTCTCTCTCTCTCCCCTCTCTCTCTTGTGTGCAAGGTCTGCTTGTGCCTTTTATCATATGTATGTGTGTGTTTGTATACTGTATCCTCCCCATGTGCACATAGCTAGTCAATAAATTACAATTTTGACAATGAAGGTGTGTGGAGAAGCAAAAGAGAAAACGAAGAAGAGGCCGGCCAAGAAAGGTGACAGATCAGTCACTGAAAGAGAACTGGTACACTCTCTCTGTCTATGTTCTCAGACTTATGCTTTTGTGTGTATGAGTTCATGTGTTTGTGACTGTGTTTATCACACTTCTCATCGATTTGTATTCATGACAAATATTTTAATTGTGCAGGAATGAAGAAAAGCCAAAGCCTAAGAGGGGGAGGCCTAAGAAGAATATAGATGACTCACTCAATCAGTAATTCTGGTTCAAATCATCCTAAAAACTTTGCTGCTAATTTTTAGTGTGATAACTATATATACATCTGTCATATATCAAGTGTCATCTTTTTTTTTTACTCAGCAGTAATGTTTGTATAAGCAGTAACAGGATAGACACATGCAAACCTCACTTTGCTCCTATGGGGTCTGAATTTGGTGCCCTGACAAGGGATTGTTGGCTTAAAATTTGGTCTGGACTACTGGCACACCTAAAGATCCACTGATTTTGAATTTTTGGCCATAGAGTTTTTTTTTGGGTTAAATCTAGTCATTCAAACTATTGGTTAATAGTTCAATTTGGTCCTTCAACTATTAATTGTGTTAAGTTAGTCACGCAACTTTCAAAATCAAATCAATTTCATTCTTGGACCTTCTCTATGTTTAAATTTTAATGGAAATTGGAATTGACGAATGTAGCAGAATAAATTGACAGTAAAATGTTATAATGGAAAGTGTAAAAATTTGAAGTAATAACATTTCCTTCCTTCCCCTCTTTGTTATGGGTATATAAACTTCTTGATTATTCATTAAAAAAAAAAAAAAAAAAGTTATATAATAACAGATAATAAATGTATACTTAACATGTCTTTGCCACAAAACAATTTTAGTCAATACAAATATTTGAGTTGGTGCAATACTATCTACTCTCGGCAAGGCGATGTAATCATGTAACACCTACACTTGCACAGCATCTATTTGCACTAGTTCAGCACCCGTTTGGTTTAGATGTAACCCAAAAAAAAATAAAAAATTTATATAGATATACAACATCATCCTTTCTCAGTTACAACCATAAACAAAACTACTAATTGACTGGGCTGAGCCCAACTTTTTTTTATAGAAAGAAATTTAGTTGAAATCTTTGTCAATAATTTAAAACTTGTCTGGAGCTTGCCGAAAGTAATTTTCTTTGTATCTTGTCAGGAATCTAGCAGTGAAATCTTGTCAATAATTTGAAACTTGTCTGGAGCTTGTCAAAAGTAATTTGCTTTGTATCTTGTCAGGAATCTAGCAATGAAATCTTGTCAATAATTTGAAACTTGCCGAAAGTAATTTACTTTATATCTTATCTTGTCATTCAAACTTGCCGAAAGTAATTTGCTTTATATCTTATCTTATCATTCTGAAAATTATTTGAAACTTGTGGAGCTTATCTTGAAAGTTGAAACTTGTCTGGAACTTGCCGAAAGTAATTTTCTTTGCTGAAATCTTGTCACAATTTGAAGCTTGAAGTCTTGCTTATTTAGCTGAATTAGTAATCATATGGGTCTTGGGAATCTTGAAAATAATTTGAATTCTGTGAGGCTTCTACTTCTTGGTCATCATCGGAATCATTAGATATATTTTAAAATTTAGTCCAGTCCAAATTAAGTTATTAACCCATACTTTAAGCCCTTCTAACCCACCAAAAAATAATATTTAATACTTCAAGTCCACCCTAAAATAATTTCCTCCATCCCTAGTTAGTACCTTAAGCACCTCACATACACCATACAAACTCACAGCACTCAAAATAAAAAACTCAACATCAACTCCATGTTAAACAAATCGTGGACTGATCCATTTCAAATAGAAGAACATAATTGATTGTCTTAATGCAAAGTACAGCTTTCTTATGTTATTTCTTAACAAAAATAGAAGTCACTTGTTTTCAAAAAAGGCCAAGCCCTAAACAACCCACCATTGCAAACCTCAAACTTCAGCATAATTTTTCCTGTTTCTTGCTTGTTTGGTTGCTCCCTTTAACTGGTATTCTTGTTATTAGTCTTTATGCTATTTTTCTTGTTATCAACATTATTTTTTCTTTTGCTTGATGAATACTAAGCACACCACACTTGTCACACACTTACCATTTAAATTATATCATTCTTTATATATAAAAGGAATTTATATGGATATTTTTTTCTAAAATTTACATAAAATACAATTTATTTAGAATACTTCAATTTTTTTTTAAACTATTGATTTGAAATATTACATTCTTGCTAACTCTTAGTTGCTTTGGAAACAATTGAAACAAAAATCATCAAAAAGCAAAATAAAATTTAATAACACATACAATCAAGAAAATAATAATAATTGTACACTTAAATTAGTCAAAATAATTACATATTTGTGAATTCATTAAAGTAGTAAGTTTATATATATTGCATGTCAAAGGAAAAGGTACACATTTTTCTACTGTATGCCTATATATATAATTTCATCAGCTAGTTTATATAATGTTATGGTCTCCAACCATTATCTCAATATTAAATCAAATTATGGTTTCCAGTGTTGTTTTGGAGTCTTAATAATTGGACTAGTTTCAAAACGCATTTAGCATGTCAAAAGAAAGCAGAAGAGAATATTTGTAACTTTTACCATCATTACTAATATATGGTAACCCAAATATTCCCAATGTTCACAAATCTCGGTTTGATCAATCTCTTTTGGTTGATTATTTTATAATTCCTCTTATAGCCATTTGTAATGGAAGCTACAACTGAATGTTTCATTTTAATTAATTGTGTCTGCAAATGGTGGGTAGGATTCCAAAGGTAGCCATTTGTATATTTGTGGCTATGATTTGTTTCACAGATGAGATGATGCCATAAATATAACAAATTTATTAAGTATGTCTGCCCCAAAGGTCACACTATCTATCACCAGAAAATGTGACACTATCAAATTAGTTAAAGCGGTTATTTTCTAAAAACTTTTTTGTGAACTTTGTTCCTGCAGCTCCCAAATTGTCCTGTAGCCTAATCATTTGCAGGAATTGTCCCAAGGTTTTTACATACCTTGCCCCCACATTTGTGATTGAGTTTCCAAAAATACAAAAGAAATCAGGTGAAAACAACTACTAGCACTTCCTCTGGATGAAGAGTTGGAAAGAAGACTTACTGGGTGTATGTGTATCTTTGATAGCAAATCCATCACAAAATGTGCACATTTCTCTACCATATGCCCTATATACAAAAAAAGTCTTGGATAAAGTTTTTTTTTGTATGTTAGAATTATCAATTTGATCCCATCAAATGAGTCTGCAAATGTATCTAGTGTCTTTTGTAGTGATACATGCTTCCATTAGGTAAGAGTGGCATATGGCAGTATACAACTGCTCAATGAATTATGCATTAACTGAATGAAGACTAAGAATTCATCATCATTTTAGAATAGAGATACCTTTTAGTCTACAATCAGTCGATCACCAATCACAAATGGAGACGAGGAATGGAGAATGTACATTTGAATGCCCATGTACGAGCCACTCTAGCACATCCAATCAGCCTTTTTTTTTTTGGTTTTTGCCAGAAGTCTGATCACTGTGATCCAATATATATGTTTGAATACTTAAATTACATGATCCTTTGCCTCTGTTGCCCAAAACGGAGAATTGAAATGAAAACTAAATTCTGCCACGTCTGACTGCATTGAAAAAATTGAATCCCAATCCAAAAGGCATAAGAAAATATCAGATTCTGTGATAACCCTTGTCCCTTTTGAGTGGCAAGGAATCTAAGGTTGGATTACTTAATCTAAATTTTAAGCCAGTTAATATATCCATGCATTTGCAAATGCAATGCACCTTCTTGGGTACACGTGAAATGAAATAAAAGCAGAATGCAATGCATACATCACAAGTAGACAAAAGGATCATTAAAGGAAAAGGAACAAGTCCATGCCAAAAAAAGAAATTGAAGAAAATTATTTCCAAAAAGTTAAATTGGAAGAGCAATTTCTACAAAGACAGACAAGATAAGAGAGAGAGAGAGACCCTTTTCATCATTAATATTCTTTCCTTCTTTTCCTTTTTTTTTCTCTCCCTATACTTCTCAACTAACTACAAAAATTAAAAAAAAAAAAAAAAAAAAAATCTCCCTGCCTGCTTCTGTATTCATCTGAATTTCTTATTCTGAATCACTATCCATACTTCCCATTGCCTTCAATCCTCTGGGTCTCTGCATTACATTTTAGCCAAATCACATACCCTCTTAACAACTGTATGAGTCTATCTATATAACCTACATTTTGGTTGCTCAGAAAACGCAGGTAAAAGTAAAAGAAAATTCATATAAGTCAAAGTTCAGGTTGAGAGGGAAGAGCTTTTATAAATCCTGAGTATCCAATACTGAAAATTTAATTGTTCTTCACTTCTCCTGAATTTTCTTAGCAACCAAGACTGCATTAAGGAAAGCATTAAACAACCACAACAAGAGAGAGAGATAATCACATTTTGTACCTTCTTTGAAGCCTTTTTTTCCCTCACTTCATACCTCTCTTGGCACAGATCCGATAGCCATGCACCCGGACTGACCAACTACACACAAAATACAGGAAAAAATAATGACAAAAACACACTGAAGTCACAAATTTTGCTCCCTGCCTAATTTTTATAACAAAAAAGAAAAATTCTCACAGGTATGACTAAGAGACTTACAAGTAAGCTTTTTTGTATCAACTTAGCCCTCTTCTTGGGTCTCTGAGGAAGCTTACACCCTTTCATAGCCATAAAATCCTCCTCCTTTTCTTTACTAGAAAGTGTAATAAATAGCTTTGGCCAAACAAGCCCTCTATCCTCCTTTACATGATCCATCAACACCTTCCCATTATCATCCAATCCCAATGAACCCCTCGTCGTGTAATATCGATCTTCCTTCTCTGGCGATGCCATCAACGTCTTGCGGTTATTCATTGGCAAGTCAGAGTTCCTAAGGACCAAAAAAGAAACAGTAAGTTTAGCAATTTCCTTCTCCAAAAGATCAAATTTTGGTTTTGTGTAAAAGTCACATAGCATCACAGTAAAAAGTACTTTCATATGATCCTACAACAACAAGCACTCCAACAACAACTGCAATATGATTCCTCTTGTTGTATGTTCCTTTTCCTACCTTTTCTTAGCAAATAATCAGAGTATAAATCAAATTACACATCCTTTTTTATTCATTTACTTTCTTACATTTACCATGATACATCATTGGATCAGTTAACCTAACATAATGAAACCAATCTAACCCAATAATGATAACAGCCAATAAGAGAAAGGGAATAAATCAAATGCTCTTCATGGATCTAACCTAATAATAACAGCCACTCCAAACATAAAATGATATATGACTCCAAATTCTTCAACTTTTGCCTTTTTTCCATCTTCTAAGCCTTCTAAAGCTTGAAAATTTTCTCTACCACACATTAGTTTCCAAGAAATCACAGTAGAAGACATAAACTTTGCATTCAAGTTCTCACATTTCCTCAGAGAGATTAAGATTTTTTCTTTCAAATTTGATCTGGGATTTTGTTTATCTTACTTATTAATTCGATGTGGCTGTGGAGAAACTGAGTCTTTCTCAGCAGCACCAACCACCCGGCGATCAACACGAGAAGTAATTTTCTTCTTTCCCAAATAGTCTGATTTGTTGGCTAAGCTTTGGTCTTTAACTTTCACACATCTAAGCCTCTTTCTATTCCCCCACTGGAACCCAAAGTCTGTCTCTGTAGCTCTATTGTTGCTATGCGGTCTTTGACTCTTTGCTTCCTTTTCCATCTCTCTGCAACAAGACCAAAACTTTACACAAATTAGCCAATACCCATTTGTGTTTTCTCTCTGAAACTCATAGAAATAGTGAGAAATTGAAAATTTGGTGAGAAAAAAAACTGTAGCAATCCGTGAAGGAAAAGTGGTCACTGACCTCAAGATCTATAGGATAACACAAATGGGTTTTCTGCAATCTGTCTCAAATCATCAAATCAGCCTGCATTTTCAAAGATAAAGCAATAACCCATCAATGAAAAGAGTAAACAACTATGTTTGGTTGCTGAGAAAGTGTTGAGAAAAATAAAAATTTAGAATCCAATCAGAACTGCAAATTTCTAAATGACTTATTTTTGCTTCTCAGATTTTTTTCTCTAGCCAACCAAACAATCCATAACTGCACAAAGATAGAAAGAGAGAAGGATTACAAGGATGAAGGATGAGACTTCATTCACATATGGCAGAAGAGACTTGAAAAGAAAAGAGTTTTGTATTTTCTCAGAGAAGTTTTACTTCCTGAGAAAATTAACAGAATCAAAGATCAAAGCTTTATGATTTCTGGGTATGTGTTAGTTTGATCTTTCAAAGCTGAAGAAATTAAAAAAACCGGCGCTTCTTATGTTATGATGTTATCTTTTCTATACCCAAACCTCTCTCTCTCTCTCTGTTTTTCTCTGTTCTGTTTCTTTCACCCTACTTTGGTTTCTTTTGTTACCTCCAAAGAGCTTTACATTTTTACTCTCTTTATTTTGTATGAGAAATAGGGTGAGATTGATCATGACCGTCAGATCTTAAACAGATGGTCAGATGTGTTTCCCTCCAACTGTGTGGCATTCCCCATTGGCCATTGGTGCTTAAAAGGGGTTGGAGGCTTTGTTGATTGGGGTTTTCTTAATTTCTTTCTTGGATCATATAAGAGCACGTGACAATGACTTAGAGCACGTGACAATGACAATCCGAAGGTGTGTAGTACTATAATCATGTTCAAGGATGAGCTAATAAGTGATAACTTCTAAATTTATCAAAAAAAGAAGTGATAACTTCTAAATACTCATCCAGAAAAAAATAGAAAGTTCTTATTGATTGGTAATTGGGAATCCCTCAAAGTTCTAATAAGGATAATGAGGTGGGGTTCACACAAATAAGACCTTGTAATGCCACTATGGTGCCAAGTCAAGAATTCAAATTTTAATGATATATCAAGTTGAAAATATAAATTTGGGTTAGAAATCTCTTAGATAGCAAAGAATTTTAAGTGTATTTGTGTAACTAATAATCATCTTAAGATGGTGGTGAAGAAATTTTTGTGATATGAAGATAGAATGCACATGTTTTCATTTTGTTCTCAATTTTAGACCTTTATTATAATCTCCACTAATATTATTTTATATTAAAAAATATATCCCTTAATTTTGATGTAATGGGCACCTAGAAATTTCATTGGGAAATCGTACAAATTTTGGGATGTATTCTTTTTTGAAGCTTTAAAAGGAATAAAGGAATAAAATAAATAAAAAAAGAAGTTTCTCAAAGTTCATGATACTATTGACAACTCACAGGTGGCGTGTTAGTAGGTTTCTATTAATTAATTAATTAAGTTTTTTTAATTTTTTTTTAAATTTTTTATTAATGATAAACTTCATTAATCAAAACACATCGAAGTATAGACATCTCCTAAGCATAAACACATAGAAACTATGCCAAGTTGCCAACAACACAATGCGAAATTAGCATAGAGCAACTACCCAAATCCAACTTCATAACCATAAAAAGGATAGCAAAACAAACGCAACTCATACTACAAAATTCATTAATTAATGTTATTTCTTTCAAAAAGATATTTCAGCATCCTCTATATCAAAAGTTTAACCCTTTATATCAAAGGTTAAAGTTTTAAGATTTGGAAATTTATATTTTTATTAAAAAGAAAAAAGGTCTAAAAGACTCATAAGTCATATCACGTGTAAAATAATAGGCTAGTTTTAGTTTAGAGTCATAAGATCTGAATTGATTATATATATAAAACATGTTAGGGTCTTTTTATTTTTTAATAAAAAACAAATTTTATTTATTTATGTAATGTGGCCTTTTTAATACAACAAGGAATAGTTTTGAGATTTGACGTTGCTACAAAAGACATAACAAAAAAATAAAAATGAGACACTTATTGTAAATATCTTTGGACACTATCCAGTACCTAGTTGGTCGTTGTACCTTAAGTCCTTTGAAGTTTTTTTTTTTATGAGTAAGTCCTTTGAAGTTGTACTTTAAATTATCTTCCTTTAATGATAATTAATCATATAATTTTTTGACCAATACAATCACATAATTAAATTTATTTAAGGAATTGAAGTTACAATATATAAGAAATCGTACCTAAATTATATCGTAATATCTTTGTTATACATAGGTGGAACCCACACAATATACCTAGATAAAAGATGTTGCAGTCAACAAACAGAGGTTGGCCAAATAGTGAAGTCTCTCAATGTCAATGGTATACCGAGAGTTTATTTATTTTTAATTATTAAAAAAAAAGAGTAGGTAATTAGTTCTAAATTACATCCCCATTTTGTGGATCAATAACTCCAGGTGACACTTTCAATGAAATGGACAGGCTCATCATTTTGGGCTATCAATTGGGCGGTTGAATTTCACTTAGAGCAGCCCAAAATTGGCTCAAAGCTGAAGAATGAGAACAAATTTGGGCCCAATCAATTTTCATTCCTAGCATCCATTTGTAGATCTAGCCCAACTTACCTGGGCCATCCTAAATTAAGTTTGCCAACAATATTGGTTTGCACACAAAAGTGTTACCCTTTGATAATTTGTTTTGGATCAAGTAAGCTAAGTTCAAGCTCAGTTTGAGATTACCTTGGGCAGAGTGGGCAAAAAAGAAGCTATTGCAATCTGATTTATCACATTCTTCTTATGTTTTGATATGTTTAAATGAGGCCATTTAATTGCCTTATTTTCTTACATATGGTGGTTAACTGGTCCATTTAACTAGTTATAGCGTTTAAGTTATACCTAATGGCTGGGAAAACTTAAAGTATACCTGTACCTTCTTTTGCTACAATCCTCAATGTTATGATCTGTTAGTTACACCATATTACATTAGTCAAAGCCAAATTTCAAAATTTCAACTCTTTAATCATCTTATAATTAATTAAATTCTGGTATAAGTAGGTTACAATTAGTTCATTATAATGGAGCAGATCCTATCATAAAAAAGAAAAAAGAAAAAAAAATTGATATCCTTATACTGTTATCAAAAAGTCTTGTAATGCCACCAACACCAACACCTTTATAGAATAGTGTGGCAAGTATGACTTCTGGCATAAGGCCACCAATGCACGACAAATGGGTTGGCCATAGCATGAATTTTCTTTGCTAAGGACATAGCCAAAGTTGGCATAAAACACTATCAAGCCTAGAAAAGGGAAAGAAATTTTTGTCCCGGACCATCATGATCTTTTCATTCATTAATCATATATTTCCATTAAGGATGATCTTGCTATCCAAAATAGTCAATTGTTATTACTTCAGTTACATATTGGTTAGGAATTTGAAATTGAAAGAAGCTGTAATGGGCTATGGTCGTGCAGTATTTTTTTTCTTCCAAAAGTTGTACTTCATCATTATGGAGTTCTAGGAACAATTCGGTATTGAAGACCCGTCCACTAATCATGAGATCTCACTTTCTTGTGTGCATATAATGTCATAGGAATTGAGACACTAAGATTTTTTTTCTACTTTTAGAATGAAAAAAAAAATTCATAAAAAATATATAGTTTTTTCTAAAAGTAAGGCAACATTTTGGAATCTTAAGGCAACAATCTCCCTTGAATAGAAAATTAGTCTTTTAAGTAAACTTAAGTATAGTTTTATAAGTATTACCACTATAACTAGTTCTTTTCGTAACGATGTTCAAATAAGGCGTTACCAAATAGGCTCATAGAGTTGATTATGGGAGTTATAGCAGTGAAAATCTCGCCTCAGTAAACATACATATAAAGATGATATTCAACTAGAGTTTGATAATTATGAGTTCTTATTCTATTGAAGATTTGAATCACCATCAGCAACTTTGTATGAAAATGCATGTGGATGGAAGTCTGGTTCTAGATCACCAAATGCAAACCGCGTACAGTTGATATAAGTTTTAATGCATGTGGTCACAACGAATTATTCAATTCCAAGACAAACCAAAGGATAAGGTTTGGTTACAAATCAATTTGTAGCTCAGTTTGCTACAACCCACTACGTGGCAGCTTATAAGATCATCCACATGTATTATTTAAAGAAGTCATATGACTCATTAAATAGGTTATGTGACTAAAGTACACATGAATGATCTTATTAATTGCCACGTAGTGGATTGTAGTAAGCTGGCTACAACTGTCCCAAACCAAATATTCTTCCACATTATTACTTAAAAAAAAATTCTTTCACATGCAATCTGAATTTTGCAAACTATTTCTGGGGTCCATTTCATATAATGTTCATTCCCTCAAGTCTCATCTCACCTATCACAACTGAATACGAGTAACAAAAATAAATAAAAATATTCCTTGTGGTCTTATCAATCACAACCTCTATGCCATTAATTTAAGTGTATCTCCAAAGTCTATAATAATAAAAACTAATTTTAGTATCACATAATAAATAAATTCTGAATTGTTTTCTTCTTATATGTTTTAAAAAATGACACATCAATTGTAAGATTTATGTATTAAAATTTGTAATAATTATCACTCTGAGAGAATGTATCAACAATATATAATAATTGTATATTAGAAACCACCAAAAAATATATTAGTACTCATGCTTTCTTCATCGTGAAGTCTTTAGTTTGTGGAATGATTTTTTACTATTAGACTTTGAGATAGCAGGTGAACTAGTTGGTGATCTGATTTAAAAATTTCTCCTTTGTCATGTCAGCACCAAAGTAACTAAATATTTATATAAACAAAAGTAAAATTTTAGGAGCTAATTGAGGAGCTATGTTTTTTTCTTCTCTGTTCGATGGTGCTCTTTTTATGGATCATTTAACTATAAATTTGTTTTCAAACCCCAGAAGAATCCAACTTTATGCTTATATATTGTGGTTTCCTGACTCATTCAAATTCACAACGGTCGGTGGGGTCTATAGAAATTAGAAAGCAATAGACACCATTGGTTCAAATTGAGGCCCATATGCCCTCCTGAGTTGGTATTAAAGAGCAAAAGATGTCCATGAGTCATGATCATGCCTTTCATGAGGGAATCATCAATCACATATATCAAAATATCATCTTCTGGCACCATGTGAACTTGTCCTGTTTGTCGAATTTAAGGTTCGAGAACCACACATATATATCTATACCAAGACTTTATGCTAACCGTGTGATTTTTGGTTTTCCACATTCACTAAAATTTACAACATTTTTTGGCCAAACTTATTCAGAAAAAAACAAAATGTTAAAGACTTTAAGAGTTGGAGTTAGTTAGATGGACCACCTCAACTCTTTGAAAAATATAACCAAAACAAAAAATCTGAAGGTTAAAACTTTAATCTTAATTTGATCAGCTAGACCTTCACGTAAAGAATTCAATGGAAACCATTATGACCTGCATTGTAAGCAGGAAATTGTTGTTGATTGTGTGTGAGAGAGAGAAATAAAAAGTAGAAACATAATTAACATGATTCGAGCTTAGAAATCTATATTCATAGCAAAAAAATCCCTCAAAAGGTTACTTCTTGAGGCGGTACTAATCCTAGACTATATTCACATACTAATTTGTGGTACAAATTAAGCTTGTAAATACAAGTATTGTAGTGTTAGTAATACTCGAAAACCAAACCTAGACAAAAATCTCTAACAACTATAAATTAGGTGCATTTTTTTTTTTTTTTTACAATCAATATCAAACAATTACGGTTTCCTTTTCATTTTGATTTGAAGATATATATATAAAAATTTTTATTTTTTTAAATAGTTGACTTGACTACAAGTAGGTGTCAAGATAAAGTGTTCCTTAATTCCATGACACGCTAGGTAAATTGCATTGGTCCGATTAAAATTATTATCATCATTATTGAGGGAGGGCCAGGGCCCAGGGGGAAAATGTTTAATTAAAAAGCTCATTATGAACTGAAAGGAATGCTAACCTAACGGCTAGCTTGGATTCCAAATTTCCAAGTTTGAAGTCTTTTTTGTATCCCCCTGGAACCAACTGTTAACAAGACTAAAAAAGACTTTCATTTTGTTATGCATTATTAAGTTTTCTAGTCTTGATCCGTAACATGTCAACATCTAAATGAGATGAGATGTATAGACTAAATTTGTGAGTCCCTTATCTTTTACTTGACTCTAACTATGTTATCACTTATAAGGGAATTTATTTGTTGGATTTAACAAATTAAATTCTTGATTTCTCTATATTTTTATGTGAGACTTTCACTCATATATGTATATCCAACCGTAATTAGTGATTTTTCTTATTTCTCAATTAATTAGGTTTTACGAACCCATATTTCCATATGGCCACCTTATTATGTTACACATTTACTCCTCTTTCCCCTTCCAAAACATAAAAACCTACTCATAACCTCTAATTTCACATTTCATGGATGTTTACATAATTAACATGTAGACCAATACAATAGAGGGATTTGGAGATCATATAGAGCATGCATAAGCTAATATAGATAAATCTACAAGTTTACTCAAATGTGGTTCTATACTTCTATTAATGAAACCAACTAGTTATTAGAATTTGGCATTTAGGAGACGAAACAGTCTAAGTGTAAAATTTTGTGTCTCTAAACTTATCCAAAATTCTCTCATCACCAAAAAGTAAGAAAAAGAAAAGGTTTACTTAGAAAGAAAGAAAAATGAAAGAAACAAAAAAACATTAACTAATGGAAAAGATGGGATTAATGTGAAATGACGCAGTGGGAGCTTTATTTCAAAATATTACAACTTTCATGAAGGATTCTACTTTAGTGTCAGTTAGCCAGCCTCCATTGTTCAAAGCAATAGCATCAAATCAAAAAGTTAAGCTTGGAAGAATCTAGATCTACTAATGAAAAGTATTTTCTGGTGAGATTGAGATTAAAGTTTCATAACGGTCAAGTAGGTCTAGAAAGAACTGGACACCATTTGTACAGGTTGAGGCATCTATGCCCTACTTGACTTGGAGGGCATAAAGAAGTCAGGTGTGCTTGTGAGAGATGGCTATGATTTTTTATTTTGGAAAATGAGCCATACTTTTTACAACTAGCCCAAATATGAACTTATTCTTTTTTTTGATAAGTCATGGATGACTTCTAGCTTTTGTTAATATATAAATTTTCAGTCACACATTAAATATTTTTGCTGTATATTTTTAGCACTTTTAGCTGAATTAATTATTGTTTAATAATGACATTTACAAAAATTATCCAATTTATTTCCATAAAGCTTAATGTGAGATTAAATGTTTCTATTATAACATTAGTTGATTTCAATATCTTATACCATCTAAACTCTGTCATGCAACATTTAGATTTTGAAAACAATGATGAAACCAAAGAAACATAAACCAATTGATTAAAAGGTTTATCTTCCTTTCTCCTACACTCTACAAAATGTTGTCAAAGACAGAAAATGTCACTTAAAACTTGTAGGCATCATTTCAAAACCCATTATCTCTTGACTAGATCATTATGATGGACTTAATTTCAAGTTTAACATCCTAACAAAGGTTTATTATCAAAAAAAAAAAAAATCCTAACAAAGGAAGGCTCTGAAGATTTGTGAATTTTTTCTGATTCCAACTGGATGTAGACTATGTACCAACTTGTTTCCTTCACAAATTAGGTACATGTACATCTAGCCATTCAGGCGTGGACTAGTACACACGAATACGCAAGTGTCACACGGTTACCATTTCCTTTTCATTTGGAATTTTTGGTGAAATCCAGCTCATAGTTTCCTTCATAACGTTCATAATTTCACACTGAAACATAGATGTGGCATCAATCAAATAAGAACAACTTGTTATTTTCATGCTTAACATATAGAACACATTCAATAGCCTTCAAAATCAAAATTGGACAGTTGAAAATTGCCTGGCTAATTATACTTGAAAGCAAATTAATAGGATTGACCATATTTACCTCTAAGCTAATCAATGTATGGAATTATGGATGCTCTAACTAAATTAGTGGCTCAACAATCTTTTAATTGTGTTGTTTTTGATAACCCACCTCTTATGGTGGAAACAATGCTGGCTTTTGGCAAGGCCAAAGCTTCTTTTTATGTTTGCATTTAATACATTCCCCTCTATTTATCAAAAAAAATGAAAGCAAATTATAATTATTTTATAAGAGGAAAAAAATTCTTGCTCCTGTGCTCACCAAACACGCGACTAAGATTCTTGGTCCTAGGCTCCTAGCTAGTAGATCGATGCACTACCTAATGTCAGTAAAAAAATACAATCCAGTACATCTGAAGTATTAGATGTTTTGGTAGTTAGTCACTTTCACAAGACATGGGCACTCTTTTTTAATAAACAAGACATGTGATTAGCAATTTCTTCGAGCTCTCTTAATTTAAGATCTTTGTAATGTTTTTTTCCAAAAATTATTATTATTATAAAAAAAAAAAATCTTAATCTAAACTCACATATATATATTTTGGAGATCTTGGGAATCGAACCCACTTTCTCATAAAAGGGATGATATTTTTTGTGAAAAAAGATTATCACTGGATCAAATGCCTAAGTGGCTATTTAACTTTTTTTTTTTTAATAAAATGGTAGAAGATTTTATTAATGAAAGCAAAATAAAGCAAACAGGTCACAACACCATAAAAACAACTTACAAAACACCCACAATCTCTACTGGGACCTCTTCAAACCAAACTTTAGACAGATTGGTTAAAGAACCCTGCAAAGCTACTTCCTTAACAGCCAATAAAGCCTCCTTTGAACCCAAAACGTTGGATCAAAACTGGAATTAAAAACTAATTAAAAATGTAGGATAATTTTACTAGTATTTAGCTAAACTAAATTTAGAAATTTCCATTATTCACAAATTAAATCAAATGAAACAGAGTTTCAAATTTGAAATCCATTCTTTTTCATTTGGACTTTGAAATAGTACTATTAGTAATATTAATATTAATAATATTAGAATTATTGTCAATTATTTTAGGGATATAATTGATGAAAAACAGCAAATCATGCCCCCCCATGTTCATTGTAGCACAAGAAGTTTCAATTTCAACAAGACTAAAGAAGCTTCAACATTCACACCCCAAGTTCCCACCTAAAAAGAAACTCAAACAACTCATCACTTCTCAATTTCTACCAAACAAAGAAATCAAAATCATTTCTACCAAACCAATTCCAACTGGGTAATTATTCACAAGATTAAAAAGAAAAAAATTAATTAATTAATTAATAAAAAAGTGTGAAATTTGTAAATGAATCAATGATGCACACAAAAAAGCCAAAACAGTAGTTAAGAAGACAGCAAAAAAGTGTGGACCCCACAAAGCTTGACAGCTGTATGGCAACAATGACAGAGCCAACCTGTACCTTCTTCTCACCCCCAAGCCCCAACGTTCACATTCTCTCTCTCTCTCTCTCTCTCTCTCTGTGTCTTGGTTATAAATACCCACCAACATGTCTGTTTGTTTTACACTGCTTTTCTACAATTCCTCTATTTCCAAAAGAAAACCCATTTCCAAGGAGGAATTGTAGAGCTTCTTTCTCTCTCTAAAAGCTAAAAGTACAATCTTTTTTCAGAGAAATGGAAGCAATGAAGTTGAAGCTCTTTGTGACATTGTTGGTGGTGTTGATGGCCATCTCTTCTGTGCAAAAGGCTGTTGCTGCTGATGCTCCAGCTCCAACCCCAACTTCTGATGCAGCAATCTTTGTGCCAACTTTCTTTGCTTCTCTTGTAGCTTTGGCTTTTGGGTTGTGCTTTTAAGCTATATTTATAATGGTCAATTCTAATGACCCTCATAGATTGACAGCATGATGGTTTCATTTCAATCCCAACCCATTTTTTCGTTCTCTCTAAATTCACAGGTGTTATGAGTTTTTTCATGGATATGAGAGAGAGAGAGTGGAAATGGTTTGGGATTTATTTCATTATTATTTTGCGGAGGTTCAGGTTAATTTAATTATTGTATGGGATTTCTTTGGTTGTGATTGATGTGGTTTTGGTGGTATTGTAATATAGTTTTTTATTTAGTTGTGTGGTTTCATTATCCTCCCTCTCATTTGTATCTTTGATCCATTTGCTGTAATAAATTCTTTCCTTGTATATTACATTTCTTGAGAATTCAGTATGTTATTTTATGAATAAAAGCATTATTATATTGCCTTGGTGGATTTGAGTTACTTAAAAAACCCAACCAAACCAAAATTAAAATTAATGATGTTTTTATTTTTTGATAAACTTAAAAGTAATGATGTTAGTACACAAATTATGATACTTTTTGACATTCATCTATCACTACCAAGAGTTTTATTACACACAAATCATAACATTATGTCACGCTTGAGAAAAAATTTGTGTTAAGGACTTATTGGTTAATGTTAGTGATGAGTAATAGCTTGACAGATTCTTAATGGATTTTGTGTGGTTGTGATAGTGAAGGGCAGTAATTGTGGGGCCTAAATTTGTTGCTGTTAATGGCATAGCCAGAGGCCTGTGAAATTCAGAAAAGAGGGGTGGTGCTCCAAGTGGAGTCTAACTTTTGTATAACAAAATTACAACTAACATGAAGTCTATCTGAAGCATTATTATTTTGGTAAAAGAGATGTGGAGTTGGTGTTTTGTTGTGGTTTGAAGCGTCTCATTCTGTCACCAAACTATAGTTTGTACTTGGTTTGCCTGAATGAACTTACATGTGAAATTTGTAGAAGAAATTGGAAGCTACATTGGCAACTAATTGAGTTTGTGTCTTGGTTTGACTGAATGAACTTAAACATTAAACCAACCAACCCAACTTAATAGTGGGGTTCCAAATAAGTAGATATTTTGGAGTTCTGGGATACTTTAAAACCAGCCGTTGGTATCTTAATTGGATGGCCAATGGGCTTCATCTACCAATTCAATCTCATTTTGTTGGTCATTTGGTCCTCTATTAATAATTTTCTCAACTTATTCTTTATTTTATTTGAAAATTTATTAATTATTTATTTGAGTTTAAATTAAAGAGTATAGTTAATAACTTTTAAGTCAAATGACATTTTCAGGTAATTCTAACGGAGATATTAAAGATTAGAATATTTTTTCTCCCCATTTAAGTTTAGAAATTTATATATTTTTATTTGATAAATAACATATTAAAATGATATTTCCTTAAAATTTTGAATCTTCTAAACATGAGAGAGCGAGGAAATACTAACACATATTGATGAAGTAATAATGACTTAAATTCTTCTTCAAAAATAAAAATAATGACTTAAATTTTTGGTTGTGGATTGTGACAAATGAGAATCATAACCACATGGGAAGATATTTCTTTGTGAAATGGACATGGAGAGAATTGATTTAAATTCAGGTGATGGAGACTTCAGGATGGCCCAGAAGAAACGCAATGTTGTTAGTGAAAGCTTTTTCTTTTTCTACCCCAACTCCTACGTTTTGCTTTTCCTTGTCTTTAGTTTAATTACACTTTTTTCTTAGGTGTGATTTGTGTCGAGATTAAAATATCAATAAAGAATTTAAAAGTGTATTTTTTTTATCTAGTTGATATCCCATTCTTTGTATTATAACTCATTAAATTCGTATTAGTAAGTTAGATGCCCTGAAAAATTAAAGTTCCAGAAAACACTATAACAATTTTATTATAAATTTGTTGTATAAAGTATGACTTTCTAAATTTTAATTTTAATGTATATATATATTTTTTAAAGTGATCATACTTGGAAAAGAAAGGGAAGGGGAGGAGGGGAAATATCACTTCTTCTTCTTCTTTTTTATTTATTTATTTTTACTTTCAGAGAAGTTGTAAGCTCCATTTCAATGGTAACTATTCTTTCTTTCTTTCTTTCTTTTTTTTTTTTTTTTTTTTTTCCTTTTTCTCATTGCTTAAAGGATAAGTCACTCCATTCTTTACTTTCTTCTTTTTTCATTTTTTTTTTTTTTTTTTAAATCCTATTATTAGATAGTATTATATATATATATATATATATATATATATATATATATATATATATATATATCTTTTGATAGTAGTTATATTTTTTTGATGAAATTCAGAGTAGTTATATTAAAACTTCTAGGTGTGATCGCTTCAATGCAAAAGGATTGACCATTAAAGTTTGTTGGAGTGCAAGATGATACTAAGTTTCAAATCAACCCAAAAAGAGATTCTGGCCGTTACATATTGTTGAAAACTATAAGTGATACATGTATACAGTATCATAGTCATATATAGACCCAATTTAAGTAATTGACTTAAGAGATCTTAACACAAGTGAGATAGGATTGCACTGCAATACCTTGCCAGCTTCTTAAATATCAATATGATACGCAAAAAGTAAATATAAAGAATAGTGTAATGAAGGAAAAAGATGACTTATTCTTAAAGAAATTTCCAAGAAAATTAGAAGGTATTATTACTTAACTGGAATAAGAGGCCAAAACTAGTTTTGAATTTTTGATGTGAACCTTTAAACAGATACCACATGCTTGTAGGGTCCAGGAAAGTTGGGGACCATGTGAACTAGTATTGAAAAAACAGCTAAGCCCCCCTTTTGTTTATAAGCTCTAGAATGCTCACGTATTGCCTTAATTCCAAAACCTTGCCTTAATTCGACTTGTCTTCTTCTTTCTATTATTTTCTTTTCATACATGTAATGTGAATAATCCACCCACCACATGTATAAAATAAAGTAGATACTTCCCCACTCTAATTTGCTTTATTGTGGTATAAAATTGATCAAACTAGAAAGACAGCATATAAGAAAGATCTTAAATATGATACATGGCAGATCATATCAATATGTTTTGCACATGGGTTTAATTATATAAGATTCAGGCATAAGGCAGAACAAACATAACCACCCCCAAGAGTGGTTTCACTGAGTCAGCTTTGTGTATACGTCAACATGAATGGGGCACAGCAATTAGTGCCTACCATGTTACTTTCCCTCCATTTCTTTTCTTTCAAGAAAGAGGTTCGATCTTTCCTTGTGACTTACTAGTCTCATCATTGCAAACATGCATATCATTTTTCAATTGTTCTTATCATATACTTTATTTGATAGGTGGGAAAAGTTGAAAATTTTCATCAAATGAGATAAATTTGACTACAGGAGACTGAACATTTTAGTTTCTTCTAATGGGTCTTACTAATTCTATAAAACTACAGTCAAGTGGGTTGTGTAATTGTACAACTAAGACTGGCTTTAAAGGCAAGTTGATGACCAAATATTCAGTAAAGACTGAAATTCAACTCCTACCATATTCACGCACTTGTTTTGCTACAAAAGCTTAGGTCCTAGTCCCGATTAATTTCGAGAAACTTCAACATAGTGATCTTTAGAGCATAATTTGATTAATTTTCTTCCAATCAACCAGGTTGGAAGCCTGAGACGCACCTAATCCATGAAAATGTGATTGCTGACATGCAGACACGACCACAGCTAAAAATACTCTCATGGGAGGTGTTTACTTAAAGAAATTCATTAAGTCTAGGCACACAACGTAACTGTTGATTGGTGCATGATAAAAAAAAAAGTTAAGACTGATGAACCTATGTAAAAATAATGTTCCAATCACAATATGTCATAACAACAATTGTGAAAAAAGGTATCCCTGACATTTCCCTATGTAATAAGTTCATGGTATAGAATTTTGAGTTTGTCAACAACAACAAATATGAACACACCATTACTAGAAAAGACAATCAATAATATTTCTCTTAATATCATATTAAACATGAGGAGAGAAAACGGAAATTAAAAGAGAAATATATTATCATGCAGTAAAAGGCACAATAGTTCAACAACCCGGTCTGCAATTTATTGTAGTCTTACAAACCATTCATGAAGAATTAGAAGGATTGGTTAAATTGGACTCAAATGAATCCCTTCTTCTACTTTGCAATTAAAAAGTACCACAAATTGAAATGTACAAATCACATTAACATTCGGAAATGTCAGATGTCCTAGAACGTTCATATACATTCTCTAAATTTCCAGTCAAAGCTACATCCGTTGGACCTATTCTTTTTTTTTGGGTAAGTAAGGACCTAACTATTTCTACCCAGACTGTTTGCTTTCTGGGAATTCAAAACTGTGGATCATTGGACTAAAATTACATATACAGATCACATGATACAAAAATTGTACATTGGAATAGAACACCAGGCCCACTATCGTTACTTGGGCATTCATCCTTCGAAAAAATATCCACTAAGAAACCATGCTATGTTATTCCCTACTGTAACCTACATTTGAGACTTCTCTGGCTGCCGAGAAAGCTCTTTATCAGCAAAATGAAGTAGCCTTCTCAGTCTTAAAACCATGTCACAGTGAAAAGGAAATGCAGTTCGTCGCTCTAAGTATGCTGGGCTAACAGTCATCCACGATAGTGCATGAAGCTCTGCTGCTACAGACTCAAGAACTAAATGGGTCTCAATTTCAAAATCTTTACCCTCTGAGCTTAAACTCCTACCTCCCTGTTTGTGGACACCTCGAACAATTTTGTCATGGATAATGTTTGTGCCTCCATAATAATCAATAAGACTGACAGAAAGAACTGAAGGCCATTCTTCTTTCAAGTTGCTTTTATTGTCTTTCCTCATGGAAGGTACGGCTTTTGAAACCACAAAACCGGTGGAAAGTGGAATTGCAGAGCCCTTGCTGTGAAGGAGATGGGCCAGGGGAGGTGACTCAGCAGTGAGGCATGTTGGGAGCTGAAGAGGTGACGGAGGGAGAAAACGCATGCTGGGTGATGGGATCAAAATGTATGAAGCAGATGTAGAACCAAGAGACTTTACAGGGGAAACCCCTTCAAGATAGCCTGATGGTCCCATACCACTACCACCTTGAGTACCTCCTGCAAAATGTTTGCTATTAATACTACAATCAAACAACTTTCTATGACATGACTATTACCACTGTTTTTTATAGAGCACAAGCTGAGCAAGTTTCCATGTAGTTACGTTTAACTGTGGTTTACAATAGTTTTTCTCCAAAAAAGTTATTTTTTCAAAAACAAAAACCAAATATTTAGATTTGGCTTTGGAACTTAACAGTTAACACACGGTTACTCTAATATTTTCAAACACAAGCAAGAGAAGTCGGTGTTTCGCATGCGGACCAGACCATCAGTATGTATATAAAAGCTTGCTGCTGCATTCAAATAAACTCTACAAAGCCATATCACAGCTATAATTTGTTTCCTAGTGTATCCAAATTCTCTGTACCAACAATTTCTGAAAGTAGCCTCTTTTTCATAAATAATCAGAAGGTTGTCAGAAAACCAAATCCATGTCTTCAAAACATAAGATTGAACCCAAAAAATTGAGTCGTTATTTTTCTTGAGAGAGGAGAAGAAAATTCAGTAACTTAAAACAACTTGGCCCTTATGTAAAGCTGTAGCACACGGCCCAGTTCTAAGTTTTCAACGTCTTGCATGACTGGTGCATAATACCTTAGATTTACAGTGATATGGACACATTCAAGGGAAATGAGGGAATGGAACTAAAGGAAAGTGATGGCTTACCAGGAGACGACGAATCTGCTTGAAAAACTAGATTTAAAGAATGGTCAATTGAAATTGCAACAAAACTGATACTCTGCACCCACTGAAGCAAACCCCTTGAGGCGTCAACCACTGTATGCCCACCCATAAGCTGCTTTCTTGCAGCAGGTTGTCCTAAACCACCTTTTATAAAGCCAGAAGCTTTGGTGTGAGGGCTATACAGACTAGGTGAGGAAGGTAGGTTTCTCTCTTGAATCAAACTCATCTCCTGTTGCTGCAAGGATGCACCATTACTGCTAGCAGGAATTCCATCGCGCATGGATCGTCGCAGTTGCAGGGGCCATTTTTTCACCTCAGAACCCCCAACTGAGTTAATGGCTTTCTGCCACTCTTTTTAAAAAAAAAAAAAAAAAAAAAACACCAATGTTAATGTCAATGTCAATGCTAAATGAGAAATGGATATGATAAATTACAATTTACTACCATGTTGAATATGCTTTCAACGTATAGGCTGAATCAATTTAATTAGAACCAGTAATAACAAAGAACAGGATATGCAAAAGAAAACGGGTAAATGATACGTGGGCTCTTTATCTCATGGTAAAATAGTCTCCTAGTCTCCAACATATGGCGACTTCTCCTCTCCCACCAGACTACGTGCCCGTTTGGAATCCCATTAGGAAGGCAAAAAACACATTTTGAAAATGCAAAACTCAAATTTTGTGTTTGGTAAGAAGAAAAAAGCATGGTTTGAAAAAAATTTTGCCTTCAAAAATCACATTTTGGGAATGAAGCTCAAAGCTTTATTTTCAAAACGTGCTTTTGGCAAAAAGCATGGTAAGGAAATGGGTTCCCAAACGGACCCTACATGCCAGTGGTGAGGACAATCCTGAGGGAGAAAAATTCATAATTTTAAAAAGAAGTGTATAATATTGTTGATTCATTCAACAACACACAGATGTAAGCCAGCTACTGATAACTATTTAACTACAAAGCAGAGCATATAAAACAAATTAACAACAATGCAATTGGTGGTAATTTCCCGAACACTAAACAAACAAAACATGGAGGACAAGAATATAAGATGATGAAACAAACTCATATACCTAGGTATTCAAGTTCAAAGAAACTTCCAATGCGTGCAATAACAAAATCTCTAGGCTTGGCTACACCAATATCAGGAGAAGAGCAGGCCTGAAGTATCTGACAGCCTTGCTGGAGAACTTGAATGAAAAGGCATTGCAGACCCTTTGTGTCCTGCCTACTGCTGATTCCACCAAAGGGGAAGACATGGCTGTCAAGCAATTCTCCCCTTGAATCTGTCCAGATGCATACTAGCCAACGCCAATCCTCTGTCCATCCATAACAACAATGCAAGCTTGGAGGAGTCTTTTGATGGCTAGATCCAAAGCCATCAGGTTCAGACCCATCAAGTTGAGAGCCTGATCCAGCATCTGCACTTCCTGCTGAACTTGAACTCTGCATAAAGCCTCCACTATCATCAGACAATGGCTTTGAAGATTCTGATACGATGTTACCAAAAATTGCAGGTGAAATTCCATGCTCCACAGAACCAGGTTCTGCTAGAATAAAAAGAGGTTCAAACATGTAACGAATTTCATCTTGTAGGGTATAATCTCCAGTTCTAATTGGCTCACAACTTAAGCCCCCAGTCCTTGTTTGCCAAGAATTATCCCAAGCACCAGCCCTCAGGCTAGCATCAATTTCACCCTCTCTTGGAAGGGAATGCCCAGTAATTCGAGGACCCACACAGTCCTTCCACATCCCCGACATAGGTGAAGACATTTGTGTCAGGACTGAGGGAGATCTACTAGATAATGATGATGACTGGACCATATCATTAGGGGATCCTCGCGAAATTCTACGAGCCTTGTTGTAAACAGTGAAGGCAGTCTCCTTAAGAATGACAAGCTCATTAAGTGATGGACTTGTAACTCTAAAAATGGCATCAACCGTCACAATCTGCAGTACAATTTTAGGAATACTAAACCCTGAAAGTACTAGAACGTTTGATATTGTTGCTTCATCCACGGCTGCTGAGCAGCTTAAAGCCTTCCCAACCTGACTGTGCAATATCGATCTTCTCTCTCTGTCTGATTGAAGAATGACTGATCCAACAGCAACAGAAGATTCAATGACAGTTTGTAGAACTGCAATAGGCTCAGGGAAGGGGCACACCACATATATTACCTGGATACAAAGCACCAGTAAATCAGGTAATCCTGTATTTGTTTGGCCATGATAAAATAGTACTGCAACAGCAAGCACAATGCAAAAACAGATTCTTTAACTTGTGTATAGCTGGTGAGCTATTGCCTATTGAAAATTATCAAAGTCAGAACCATCATCCCACTCCCCCCCGCCACCCTTCTCTCTTTGCCCCAACCATCCCAAAACCCTTCATCACTCTGCCTGACTGGGAAGTACTACATGCAATTGAATTCAGAATTGATCTTGAGCAATTTCAAGAAAATGCTTTTCCATGTTTCTATCAATGAAAGGGTACAAGTCACTCACTTAAGATAGCCCAAAATGCATCGAAGATCCTTTGTTGGGAACAGAAAATGACAACAATGTGATGCTTCTTTCAGAAAAATCATGACACTTGAGTCGAGAAATAAGATCTACACCTAAGAAGCATGGGTATGTTTTCGGGTATATGTACTAGTACGGTATGGTGGTACTACAATTCCTGAAAAATTAGGGTACGGGTATGGGGATAATATTTATTAAATGTATTTTTTATATATGTTATGCATATATTTTTCATATATTATTAAACATAAGTAAATCTAAGAGCAATCATGGATAATAAGGTACATCCATTGCCATTAAACGGACTTTAGAGTACAGACCATGATCCAAAAGAGTAAATAAAATAAGTGTTCACTTTTTTTGTTTTTAATTTTTTTTTTGGGTACCCCGTATGGGTACTCCTCCATTATAGGAGTAAAGGAGTACCTGTGCTTCATATAGACCAAACACAACATCATAAAGATATGAACTGAACAACTTTAGTTAAGTCAGATAATGGAATTTCAGCTTCTAGACTAAATGTCTTAAGAACTATTAAAGAACATATAGATGCTCCCGAATGCTTAGGTTCCACCAAATATTTTGAGAAATAAGGCTAAGAGAGGATCCTAACTCCCAATAACTAAAAGTGTATCATGCTTGAATCTAATTGGGTATGCAGTGATGGAGGAACTGGATCGGAAAAGGGATTCTAGTTGTAAGATATCTACTGAAATCTTTGCTGGAACTGAGATATCATTCAAAGAGAAAGATTTCAAATATCTGGAGTTTCTTTTTGTAAATTATATTGATGATCCAATCCACAAGGCCCATGATTGGAAATTGTTTGAATAATTAGCATAATACATCACCAAAATCAATATGTCAATCCACAATAACCACAAAAGGAAAAAGTAAAAACATTGCAATCTACAACATGATGGCAAATAATACTTGGCACTTACCATACAAGGACCGCTGCTTCCTTCTTTTGAGTTTGTGGACAAGCATGGACCAAGTTTCAAGCCTTTTAGAACCTTTGAAAGTGACTTAAGATAGCTCGTCAAGTCCCAACCATTGGAAAGGGAAAGAAAATAATCACTTATGGATCCCACAAGAGATGCGTTACTGCTTTCCATCTTCATTGATTGAGGACAATCCAGTAGAACAAAACCAGAAGATGATGACCCTTTTCCAGAGTCTATTTCCATTTGGTTTCCCAAACATTGTGGTGAATGACTACCTAGTTTACATGTCTCATAGACTGGAGAGAACAAAAAAAAAAATGCAGTAAGAATGATAGAACAATTCATTATTTTACTCTTTTGAAAAAAAAAAGAAAAAAAAAAAGAAGATTAAAATTCCATCAATAAGAAGGGAATCATACAAGTATCTAAATGAAAACATGAAAACTTGCAGCATAACAACGGCATTTGGTAAAACTAAAATTTCACGTAATGGAACTCAAAAGTCCACAAATGCTTTGCACTCTTACTGTAACCCAGATTCTAGATAGAGTAGATAGAAAGGCATTTTGTCTAGGAGCCTTTTATATATATATGTAATAAGTTTCAATAAAATGATGCAAAAAGGGGTGCAACCTAGTATACGGGATATATATATATATATATAAGTAATAAGTTTCAATAAAATGATGCAAAAAGGGGTGCAACCTAGTATACGGGATATATACAAGAGGAACCTTTTGTCTAGGAGCTACCCCTATCTTTACATTAATCAAGAAGAATGCTGTTTCCAATAGAAGTGGCACTCAGAACAGAGGGTTGAAATACTTAAAATCACTAATAATCCACATCTGGTTGGCTTGTCAATACTAGGATAAATTAAAAAAAAAAAAAATCTTTCAGAAGCAAAAAAAAAAAAAAATTCATAAAAACAGCAATATTTTAACTGTCAATGTCTACGCATATAAAAGTTAAACAAAAGCCAATTCATTCAAATTTAAAGCATAAACAATCCAAACACTCACCAGTTCCTAGTTGTTGGAAAAAATCAGCAGCAGCAGAAGTAAGTGGATCAATGTCTGGACATATAACACTGTAAGTAATCTGCAACAATTAATGAACATCAAAGTTGCATAATTATTGAAAAAGGAAAGCAATTTCTCAAAGTTCTTCAAAAGGAAAATAACAGAAATGTACAGTATATAAATAGTATATCGATGTTGCAACTAGATATGATTTTGAACTTACAGGTTTCTGTAAAGCATATGGTTCAAGAGGAGCCTTCTCCCAGAGTTGTAGGGAGCTTGCAGATGTCTTAAGCCAATCATCCTGGTACCTATAACAAAAATCATGATTTGCACCTATCTCCGTATATGATAACAGTTAAATTTACACTGTGGGAAGCAGCCTATGTTAGTCTACTATCACCATAAAACACATAATGCACAAAGCAAAAGGTCATTATTTGAAGCATCCCAAGAAACCCAAATCCCCCACTAATATCTTAAGCACAAAGATGACTACAACCATCTAGTAATATAGTTTGCAAACCATTTAATTTCTTCTAACCATATAGCTTTTTTAAGGGAAAACTGCAAGGATGAAAGGAATTTTATGGATAACTAAAAAAATTCAAAATTGCTTATTGCTCGATTTTGTCGTTGCTGTCAAGAACACCATATAACTAATAATAAAATATTTGATATTTGCTATGAAATAAGAAGGGCAATCATGTCTAAAACAAGATGTCCTCAACTCACAGTTATGAATGAATATCAAAAGGCATTTGGACAAGATGGTTGCCCCACCTTCTAACTAGTTATGAATGAGTCCCGATCACACATCTTCACACATGCTCAATGGAAATACGCTTTCCCATTTAAACAAATATTTATTGGTAAGTAATTTGATCTATCATATATGTAAAATTTATTTAAGCAGTACCATACCCAACAAGTATAGCAGGCAATGGAAGCACGAAAAGTGTTGGTCTTAGCCGGGTGCATAGTTGCTGCTCTGAATCTGAACTACAGATTTCTTGGTTAGATCTCCTTTGGCATGTCTCATCCACCTTAGCTCCATCCATCACACTAGACACTGCATCAATGGTCAAACTGTTTGTACAAACTGAAAAGTCAATAATCTCATCGTGTCTATACAAGCATAATTATACCTTTAAGGCCAGATAATCCACCAGCAGAAGACTGTGTTGGGCTCATTGGTTCTCCAACAGATAGCGTTACAGTACCCAAAGAATCCCTACATTCACTTAGAGAAGACTCAGCAGAAAATCCATCACCTGCGCTTCCAGCATCACCTGATTGATTGCGGCCTTTGCACCAATCAGTGACAGACAATGGCCCATCCAAAGTGTTGAAGGCAGATTTTAAGGCAGTCTTTATGTCAGACTGCAACAAACTAATCACAGACGAAGCATGAACCTGGAAAAACAAGTTATCCTCTGCATAAGGATCATTACATGACCAAGTTCCACAAGTGTATCACACTTAACATCTTATTACGTGCATTTTTTGTCCACAAACACAAAGAAAACTACTAATATATAGTACATGTGACTAATCAAAAGTTAAACCATAGAATTGAACAAACAGCAATAGCATCTTAATCTCAATTCTAAAGCCCCAAGCCAAAGCAGAAGGTTGCTTCCGGAGGAACAAGTATATTAAACAAGGAAACATTATATATTATATACCTAAAATTTTAGAAAGGTATCCTGCTACGAAGATTTTGACCCTGCACTACTCAATGTATAAGTATCCATGCACATATAAATTCTAACACATAGCATAGCCAAATACCATGTATATTTATTTAGGGACATTACCATGGAATTAGTGCAAACATAATAATCAAGGTGAAATTTAACAGCAAATAACATCTCAGATGGTTGTCCCAAACTAGGAATCGAAAATCTCTGACAATATAGGGTATAATTTAATAGTTATCCATTCTCTAGTTGCATTATAAGCAACAAATTATGTACCATGCTATCAAAATATAATCATGACCAGCTCCAATCAATTTTTTCTCACATAAAAAAAGAAAAAGAAAACAACAACAACAACAATTTCCACATTCTTCATTCCTGCATAATTCCATTAGAAGTAAAAACATGTGCTCTGACAGTGACATATAACTGAGATCAGCAGCAACTTCTTTTTTATTGGAAAGTAACATACGCATCTGGTGGGTCTTGATTCTTGAACATGATCTCACCTTGCTCTTACAAGGGAAGGAGGAGCCATTTGAGCTAGAGCTCATTGGCTGAGATCAACAGCAACATTATCGCAGCGCAAGCACTAATTATTATAGTTCAAAACCAACTCCTAGAGAAACAAGGCATATCTATTAACATAAAAAGCATTTCAGTGGACATATAAAATGAAGGCTTACATTAGCAGAAAGTGGATCCACTAACTCCACACCAGCAATGTCTAGGGAATGACATGAAGCCAACGTCCCCCCACAACCTGCATGAACCATAAAAGGCCCACAAGAAAATCCACGCCTCCACTGCTCTTGTAATGCAAGCCAACTGTAAGGACCATCACCACAATCTCCATCTAGGGCCAGATCAACAGAGGAAGTAGCTTGTTGGACAAGTAATGCCATTCCATCAAGAAGCTCCAGAAGTGGTTGCCTTTTCCCAAAAGAAAGGATACCTTCCTCATGGAATGAATTATGAGGCAAGGATGGGCTAACTTCCATACTTGGAGAATTTGAGGTCCTTGAAACTTTAGGAACTCCAACAGAGCGCCAGACACCAACAGGTGCATTAAGGTGTCCATCCAGCACTCCCCCATCAATATCACCAGCTATTCTAACTGGTATAGATTCTTTCTTTTTCACCTCATATTTGCCAGATATATCATCCGTCATGGTACTCTGGTCACCAGACAGCTGATTCAAAACAATACTTCCAGTTAACCTACTCAAACCAATAGGTGTAATGCTACTGGAAGCTAATAGTGTGTGCCTTATCCTGCACATGGAGGCCTGGAACATAATGCATTCAACTTCTGTTGCAAGCACTGTATTCATAGACAAAAGGAAATGTGCCACTTCAAGGGTGCCTTCAGTCACTTTCCTCAGGGAAGATTTAACAGCATTTGTAGAATTGAGATTAGAGAATGAAGAACGTGCTGTCCCCTCAGACGTAACAATGCTATTATTACCTCCAAATGATTTTTTATCCTGTTGCTCTTTCCCACTGTCGACATGAGTGTAATATTTTTTTGAGTGGCCAGGAAATGGTTTTGAGTTCATGGGCATGCTAGTCTTCTCATCAGATCCATCAAAGCAAGGAGAAGAGGGTGGTGTTGCACCATATATGTAATTGTTTGGGCTTGAATTTGAACTCTCAACTTTTCGAGATTTTGGGAAATATGGGCTTCTGAAAATCGACGAGGACAACTCACTTGTAGGGGTTTCCACAGCTCCATATTCAGAAGCAAATGTCATCAGTGCTTCAGCTTTTATTATATGATCAAACTCACCTGTAGAAGATGCTGGAGTGAGGTTCACCAGACCTGACGACAGACTGTTATTTGTGACTTCTTGATTTTTGTTGATACACTCCTCTTGGGCTACTGGAGGTGGTTCAAAACTCTCAAAGGATGGAAAACTCACAGGCAATAGCACCTGATCAGAAACATCCATCATCCCAACTGGACTGCTACCTATATCTCCACAATCTGGTGCAGAAAACATAAGTGCCTGTGATTCCGCAGTTCCTGGGGGCTTCACAAAACAAAGGATCATCATGAGATTCAATGGAAGTTTAATCACGTTACCAGGAAAGCATTTTAACGGGGGAAGGGGGAATCAGGGTGGGCAGGTTGGAATCAAAATTTCCTTGAGGGAGCAAATCTATTTCAACAGATGGCTTTAACATCTTTTAGCATTAAACAAAGAGGAGCTGCATTCCACTCAAAATATATATATATATCAGATAAGGAGCTCCACTATTCTTGTAACAGCAGTCTTATCAACATAGATCAAACAAGTTTTGCAACAAAAACTGCAATCCTAGTAAAGGATAAGAAAATACCTCCCCGAAAGGCAAAGCATCACTTTCGAAGAAGTCGCCAAAATCTCCAAACTCAGAGAGAAGAGCTTGGATATCCATAGGCCCTCTGTCAACGTCATCCCAATCCCAATGGGATCCAATCTGCTCATTGGCAACTACTGTTATGGCTGAATTGTTTACCTCCATGGAACTAAAATCAGACTTGGATGCCTCTTGCACAAGAGCATTTGTAGCTGCACCCACTGGACCAAATGACTCTGTCATCCCAGTTCGAGGGCGCTTAGAACCCTGCATTGATATTAAAGTTCACTTTGTTCACTGAATCCACAAATTCAATTCAGAGAAACGAGAATGAAATTAGGAAACCATTACTTAATTGTAGCATGGAGTTATGAAGTGGATTCACATTCAAGATCCACAATAAGAAGTCCTGATATGTCCTTACTTAATTAGCAAGAATGTAGACTGATATATAAACAGTCATTTGGGATTGTGATGCACATGCACAAAATCTTATATGCATCTAACTGTAAGGGCCATATAATGCATTCACAAACATGCATACATGTAGGCATGCCCTTATCTATAGACTGAGAAATTGCCATGTCTGAGAACCCATGTCCATCTTGGATTGTGATGCACAAGTGGCCATGGATCAATGGTAAATTCAAAGATATTAAAAACTGTTTCTTTGTAGGTAATGAAGTACCGATTTTGTGCAATCATTCTCCAACTGATCATTAGAAGATAAACCAGACTGTCTACATGTTAAAGAATCAGCATCTGCCTCAAGTTCTCGGGCTCCTGTGGACATCTTGTGATCACTATCACTGGAGCTGCTGCTTATGCTGCCGATACTGCTAGTGTTACTATTGCTACTGCTATTATAACCATGCTTGGTGTGTATTCCATTGATTTCGGTCCATGATCCTTCCACGAAGTCCATATTGCTAGCACTGCAAAAGCCAGAACAATATTGAGAGAAAAAGAGCACAAATTCAGGGACCAATTAAAGTATTGGGTCAGACACTTTGTGTGGATGGCTGCATGGGGAAATTTTTTAACATGTGATAATCTTATTAGAAGAGGTATCATTTTGGTGGATTGGTGCTGCATGCGTAGATGTAGTAGTAAAACTGTTGACCACTTGTTTGTGCATTGTGATGTTGCTAAGGAGTTGTGGTCCCTGGTTTTCTCTATGTTCAGCGTCCATTGGCTGATGCCAAAGACCATTTTGGAGTTGCTTTTTGGATGGAGTAATTGGTTTGGAAAACATGGCAGTTATCTGGTGTGGAATATGGTTCCCTTATGTCTAAAGTGGAAAATTTGGAGAGAGAGGAATAGTCACACCTTTAATGGGGTGGAGGTATCAATTATTGAGCTGACATTTTCATTCATGAGATCTTTGTTTGAGTGGTCTCATATCATGGGGGGGTAGTGACACGCAGTCCTTTGTAGACTTAATAGATTCTCTTTCATTTAGATTGTAATTATTTATCTGTACAATTCTTTACGGGGAGGATACTAGGGAGGCTACAAAAAAAAAAAAAAAACCTAGTCTACCAAAGGAAGATAACATCAAAACAACATTTCTTGATTAGAGCAGAGCACAAACATCAATAACTCATAAAAACAGCACTAACCAGTGCATAAAGAATGATGAACCAGGTAATGATGGTCCTATCCAATTCTGTAGCCAAAATCTGCAAATTAACATCGTCAGTTTTAAGTAACATATAACAATATTTAAGGATCTAAACATGAATAGGCAGTACAAATACGTGCATGCACACGCACACACACACACCCAAAGAAAGAGAGGAAGGGAATTTTCCATTGAGGGAATCACTTAAGTAGATAACAGAAATGATGTCAATGACATATCTTAAGCATTCAAAATTCCCAACAACCATATGTGTCATGTGTGACTACATCACAAAATTAGACCAACTGGAACCACCTTCCCGACCGGATTCATTCATACCCACCCCCAAAAAAAAGAAAAAATTGAAACAGTAGAATGTTTAGAGAATACACCTTTTAAGAGAAGATCGGGCAAACGATGTATGCAGGACTGGGACAAGCACTGCCTCAGCTGGATATATGAATGTCTTCTCGTATACTGGTAATTGATCCAGTGATCCCTTCTGATCACCTCTTCCCACAGCAGGAGATTCAGCAACATGATTCTTGGGCCCATTTCTCACGGAAACAGTGTTTGATTGCAAGGCATTGTCACTTCCAGATCTAGGGCAGCCAAGAGTAACTTCAACATAACAATTTTGCCCCCTCATCTGGCAACCAGAACCTTGAGAAACATGATATGGTAGACCTATAAATCCATTCGAAGTCTTAAACTTGCCAGAACTGTTTTGAAAAGAAGAAAATATCAATCAAGAGAAATTGATTTAACATCAGAAGAAGATACATTATGCGTATAAAAATGAATAAATAAAAAATACCTGAAATACACTTGTTTGACAAGATCACTAGGACAACATCCAGTAAGCCTACCACGAATTCCATGAGGAGAAACAATCACTGTCATATCATAAACATAAAACGAAATCAGTAGAAATGGTAAAATGACAACGACAGTTTAAAATCAAGACAACACAATGTGTAAGGCAAATATTTACAAAGAAGATTGGAAAGAAAAATAGAGAGAAAGAAGGGGAAGGGAGGTCAGAAGTCAACCTCATTATCCCCTGTAGTAATGGGGTGCTATGGTTAAAATTCCTCCTACAAATGCATTTGAATGATTGAATCACACCAGAAGAAGACTATGTGTAAGGGACACAAACATATCAAAACCCTCTTGATGTAAGACAAAACCAAACAATGCAACAAACATTTTTTATTAACTTTTTTATAAGTAATTATATAACTTATTGCATCAAAATGGTGAAAGCCCAAGTATACAGGAAGTATACAATGATCAAGGAAATCTAGAAAAGAAGAAAGGATAGGTAACCTAGGAGTCAACACCTAGACTTGCTTGGATTCAGCACCAAGCAAGAGAGGACCGCTAAGAATCAGCACCTAGGGTTGGCTAGAGTCAACACCAGACCATTGAGACAATTTCAAGAGAAATTTGATTCAATTCCTCATCAAAACAATCTGTTTCCATAGGAGTACATTATTGTGCTTATATAGACTACTAAACCATAATTCTAACTGACATAGGAAATCCTAATTCTAATTGATTTAGGAAACCTAATTCTAAATGACTTGAGAAATCCTAATTATTGAATTGCAAAATACCATTGATTCTAAGAAGTTAAATAAAAAAACTAATAAACCTAATTAAATACTAAAACCTAAAATGAAATATAATTGTCCAATAAAAATACAACTTACTCTAGGTAAAACCAAATTAAAATAAATATTTTCTTACACATCCCGCATCACCTCTACACTAATTTATTCTTTCCCATTTGCTGTATTTTGTTTTTGTGGATGGAATAAGCACACATGTTGGGAATGACAAAAGATATCAAAATCAGAATGACCTGCTAAAGCACAGCTTAATTTGTCCATGTCCAACACTGAACTTCAAATAATATCAGCACATCATGATCCAAACTACTTGTGTTGACTGCAAAATTCCTCTTTCACCACTTTTACAGCCATACCTTCTAGTAAATAACAAACGATCACTTGCTGTTTTAAAACAGGAACCAACATTGCTCATAATAAGGATGTTGTGGTTGGGTAGGCATTCTTCAATTAGATTTGCAATCACAGCCATACCTTCTTAGGAAATACCCTCACATACAATCTTGCTCATAATAAGGATGTTGTGGTTGCTGATTGTATGAGCGGGAATGTTGATCGGGTTCAATGGGACATTATCTTTCATAGGGCATTGCAGGACTGGGAGTTGGACTTCTGACCGACTTTCTTAGTCTGCTCTATCCAGTGTAGGTTCGAAGGGATACTAAGGATGTTATTTGGTGGAGGCCAACTCGTAGTAGACTGTTTGAAGTTAAATCTTTTTACAAAGTGCTTCATGTAGGGCATCCCAATCTTTTCCATGGAAAAGCCTATGGATGGTTAAAGTTCCTACTAAAGTTGATTTCTTTGTTTGGACAGCCACTCTGGGGAAGATCCTTATTGTAGATAACCTCGCCGACGTCACTTTGTCATAGTGGATTGGTGTTGCAGGTGTAAGCGGAGTGGGGAGTCTGTGAATCACTTATTGCTTCATTGTGTTATGGCTCGTGGCCTCTGGTCCTTAATCCTATGTTTATTTGGGGTCAGTGGGTTATGCCTCGGAGGGTAGTTGATTTATTGGCCAGTTGGAAAGGCAGGTTTGCAAGGCATTGCAATGGCAATATTTGGGGTGCGGCCCCTTTGTGTATCATGTGGGTTCTGTGGAAGGAACAGAATTCTCGTAAGTTCTAAGGTCTTGAGTGGTCATGGGTAGAACTCAAGTTGGTTTTTTACGTAATTTGTATGACTGGATGGCTGCTTTAGGTGGTCTTTCAATCGCTCATTTTTTGGATTTCCTAGATTCTAGTACTTTTTCTTAATTTTCCCCTCTAGGGTACACTCTTCGTGTACTAGGTAGTCTTTCTTTAATAAAAATTGTCCTTACTTACAAACAAAAAAAATCACAAAAACCAACAACTATTAAATGCTAATATATTTAAAAAAAAATAAAAATAAAATATTCAAGCACAGACTCTTTCAATCACCATAGGGATCTCCAATCGCCCATCGAGCAAGGACAAAAATCAGCCTCAGTAATCCAATAGTGCCAAAGTAAAAAGACCAATGCCAAAGTAAAAGTTACTCTAGGGATAACAAGATGGCCTTCCTGAAGAGCTCACATTGGTGGAAAATGAAATCAACCAGCAAAAAGCATTAAAGTTGTAAAGACCAATGCACCAATTGCGGTACAATAGAGTTATAATTGACTAGCTATTCCACTTATCAAAAGTCATAGCATTCTTTCAGCACTAAAATCCATAAAGTTCAGTCTTCACTAACAAAAGCCTCAACAGTCATTGTGCCATCCAAGAGAGAGGAATGTACAACCAGCCATAATGTCTCACAAAGAAACAAATGAGAGGATAGATTAATCATCTACTATAAGGAGAATACAACAGCAACAACAACAACCAAGCCTTAATCGCAAATTTTTGGGGCTATGGATCCTTAACAATCTAATCAAGGTCGGCCACATGCAATCTTTTCAACCATTTTATTCTATCTGAAGTCATACTCTCTATTACCTCCTTTTTTTATTTTAATAAATAAAAAGTATTTTATTGAAAAGAGACTATTTGATGAACAGGGAGACAAAACAAGCTTCAACTAAACACAGCCTCGAAAGTAAAATAAGTAAACAGAAGCCCAGCATAGAAGATAAATCAACCTGGAAGTCTGTAACCAGAATTATTGGAAGAACGGTTTAATGCTCTTTCAACGTCACCACTTGAAAGTGCCCTGATATGCCTAGAAACAGATAGGAAAAGGAATACCAATGCAACATGCATGGCAAAAAAACTGTCAGCCCAACAGAAGAAGCTCTATAAAACTAGCAGCAATAAACAAAATAATGTGTGAACTTAACATACTTTGCAGATATTATAACATGTACAAAGACTGCCTCTTCTGTGGCAGCAAAGATTAACTCAATTGTAGGTTGCCCTTTCCTGCAGATACACTAATCACACATCAGCCGAAAATCAAAAGTCCAACTTGATTCTACCTAAAGTTACCTAATACGGCAACAAATACTGAACAGAAGCAAAGCTAGTTCTCACATACACACGCAAAAAAGTAAAAATAAAGAAAGAAAGTCCAAAACTATAACTCAGTTCTGCCTAGGTATTATTTTCCTAAACAAAAAGTAGGGTATACAGACATGTGTTTATATGTGTACACATGCATCTAGGGGGAAAGCCCAACTGCACAGCAACTTGTGCAATAAATGGTTTAAAACATTTTAAAATACCTTGCACAAAGTGGTCATGCTTGTGCAATTTCCTCCTAAAACCAGGCTAACAAGTTCAAAGCCTCATCAGTCCTCAAAGTAACCAAATAAATGCACATAGATACAAAACCACAGATACTCCTACGATTTAACATTTTGCACAAATAAAACCAACTTATATAGCATAGCCAAAATAAAGTTCCAACATGAAAAGGAATGCTACCAATAGTGAGACCAAAAAAAAATTTACAATACATAAAGACTAATATTTCAAATATCCAGATTTCAAGACAGCAGAATTCAACTATTTAGACATTTTCAAGCAGAAGTTAGGTATGGCCGGCTTCCAAGGATAACCCCCTATTCGTCTTGCAATTAAAAGCCTGGAGTATTAAGAGAATTTTAGCACCATGTGACAGTTTTTTTTTTTTTTTTTTTTTTTCTTCCTAAAATAAATTTTAAAATAGCTGACCGTAGCAAATATAGCGAGAAAAACTGATTCATGTAGCTGACCAAAAAATAGCTGGAATGAGTTCAGTTGAGTAGCAACAACATCAACACTAAAAATTATATACAATAGTGATATCATTTCTATTATAGTGATCAACTAAATCCTCCACTACTACTACTACTACTGCTGCCACTATTAATCGACTTATGATTATGACAAACCTCAAAATTTCTTCGCTTTGAGATGGATAATACTTTGAAAATACATCTCCAAATCTCATGTAGGAAAGTCCAATCAGTGATCTGCCAATTCCAATAAGATAAATGTCAAGTTATGAACATGACAAGCTTCATTGTGGAGTTTGGGAAATGGATGATTAGTGACCTTTCTATACGATTCCTTAAAGCCTGTGAAAGGGCAGCTGCAACCTCTTCTGAGTCCCCAGGAGCCAACCAGATTCCAGATGCAACAACTTAAAAAAATTAAATATTACATAGTATTAGTACAATCATATGGCACAAGAGGATAACGCTATATGGAAATCGAGCAAAGCAAGTTAGAAATATAAACGAACTCGGGAGCACATGATTACCTCTTAATCTGGAGATTGCACTTTGAGCGGTTTCAACAACAGATGAATGATGCCCAGGAAGAAAAAGCCATAGCTTGATTTTCTCATCTGTGCATGTTGTATCATGTTAGATAACCAAAGACGGTCAGCTAGAAATATAAATAGTACATGGTAACATGATAGTGCAAAATAACTATTGTGGCATTTCCTACCAGGATTATGCAAACCCTGAGACGGATCCCAAGGTCCCACAAAGGAATTGGTCCATGAGCTGAGAAATCCTTCCTTTTGCAACTGCAGATGCGACGAAAGCACCAAAAACGTAGCAGTATCTTTCTGCTCTACTTTCACACTGTTCATATGAACAAGAAATATTAATATGTAACGAACTAACTTTCTGATCAACTTGGAGTAAAATAAAACTAAATTTAAAAATAAAAATAAACATCGTAAATCCCAACCTTTTATCGGGGAGAGGATTCAAATCGGCTTCATGGGGAAGAAACTGGAACCATGATATTTGATTAAGATTTCCCTATAGAATTGGTCAATGAATTGAAAATGATTAAATATCTTATAAATGATGATGAAAAACTAGTTATCAATTTAATTGCATTAACCAAATATATTATCTGATTTGTGTAATCAATTTAATTGCACTAATCAAGCTTAACAGTCTTTTTCGGGAAGCAAATATTGCAGAAAACAATTATGTCACTAACATAAAACCTAATAACAAGCACCACTGTGTGTATGTAATAGCTGAGACTAATTCAAGAACCAGAATAAAACAAGCAGTGCAATTATAAAGTAAACAAATCAAAAGTAGAAACATACAATTTTGAAAACATTGGTCCACATGACTGCAATTCACGGTGAAGCTCCCTCACTGAAAAAGAGCTTCTCAGCACTGCAACACTTAGACTAGGGCACGCATGGCAGAGCCTCGAACATTTCTCACAACCTGCAAACAGAGAAGACCAGAGCTCATACTACTCTCAGTTAATCATTCTCTTTTCAAAAATGAAGCTAGTATATACAATTGTCATGAATCTAATTCCTGAATTCGAAACCCTAAAAACTAACCGTTTGGCCCGCCGAGCAATTGTACGGAGGAATTCGAAACGGAAAAGACTTTGAAATTACGCTCTCCTCCTTGAGTTGTTTCTCGATTATCACGGTTTCTTGGGAAATAAAGAGTGAGAGATAGAGTAGAATTGGTTGAGAGGTAGTTGCAGAGTTGCACTTGGACTTAGGTGAGTGGAAGGGTCGAGGTTCGAGAATCAAGAATCTAAGAAGAGGAGTTTGGGATTTGATTTCTTTTTTCTTTCTTTGCCCAGTAATATCAGGCTGCCTGCCTTGCTGCTTTGTGTCAACGGATCTGATCCCGTTCCGATCACATGGACCACTTGGGTCCGCTTTCACACTATTTCAAAATCGCCCGGATCTTTTGTTTTTTAATCTGCTCGAGTAATTAAGAAGCTTTTTTTACTTTTACGAAACATAAAAATTTTATCCTAATCTAATTCTAATTTGTAAATGTGAAAATTGAATTTAGACCTTATAATGGGAAAATGGGGGAAAACATCACTGGACCAAATATCAAGTGGATGATTAATAAATTTTCAAGGTTAATAATAAGATTTATTTTATGTTATTTAAGTTTGAAGTAATTATCATTTTGATTAATTTCATCTTTAAAGTTTAAATACATTATGAAAATAGTTTTCTTGTCTAGGGGACTATCGCTAAAGCTATGAAAACGATGTTATTTAGCAATTTTTTATAATTTTAATACTAAGAAAACAAACCAAAAGTTCTTTTAATTGCAATCTTTTTCTTAAAATAAAATAAGTATTAGTTTTTATTATTAAATATTAAAAGTAAAGCTTTTTAAGGGTTAATGGAAACTTTTTTAAATATAATATACCGGAGGGACTATATTGACCACCAATGCAAACTTTATTTGAAAATTGTATGAATAATATGAGAGGATCCTCTCCAACATCACCTTATTCTCCAACTATAATTCCCCCAATATCCAAGCATGAGTTATATAGTGTCAATGGTGGACCCAATGCATCCAAATTTAAGCATGTTAGTCTGACTCTTTCATTTACCTCTATGTAATTCTTGTTATGAGGTTAATGTACTAGTTGGTATGATTTATGATATTTGATTTTGTGGATGTGTTGTGTCTTTGTGGGAGAATTTGGATGTTGAAAAAAGGTAGGAATTCAAGAGTATTATGGGTTTCAAAGTTATTTATTTGTTTTTTAAGGAAAAACGAAGATTGTTTTATTTTGTTAAGGGCAATCCAAGCCACCAATTAGCTGTGCTAGAGAGGTCTGCCATTTTTATTAACTAGTATACTTTTCTTCATTTCCTAAAAAGGGGAAACAATGATGGAATGAGAAGAAAGCAATGATGTAGTTGTGAACAAAACAGTTTGATACTTTCCATCATTGTGAGAATTTGGGAGGGAGAGTTTCTTACGGTAACTATCAAATATTGTGCAATTTTTTTTGATAAGTCATAAAGATTTTATTGAAGAGAAAGAGAGGCTTAGCCCCCAGAAATGTACAAGTCAGATTTGCAAGCATCAACAAAACATAAAGGGGCAGCAAAACTATCAACTAGCCCCCAAAAACGATTCTTTGCAAGAGATGCAAGCGTGCATTATATAATAGTAGAAAGCGAGGCTAATGTGTTCATTAAAGAAATAGTGAGGTTAATGTTTGTATTACTAGTTTAATAAACTAAATTATTAAATTTTATTGGCAATTTATACCTCAGGAGTATTATTTGGTTTCTTTTATAAGGAAGAGATTAAGAGGACCATAGTCAAATCCTCCCTTCTTAATATAACCACTAAACTTGAAAAAAAATGGAAGATATTATTTAAATGTCTAGTTACTTTGTTCACTACTCTATGGTGTTTTTGATAATGCAAATCAAATGCGCATGATTTAGATTAAAAAAAATAAATAAAAAATTAGGGAGTAAAATTTGGTACTAAACATAAATTTTTGGCCTTATTTTATTAGTTATATTCAAGAATAAAAACGGCACCGTTAGATTTTGCCACTCTCCCACATCAGTCATCATTCACCACTATAAAAGCCACTGGAATCAAGCCGTTCGAAAAGCCGTGCTCAATCTTATTTTAACCAGAAGAAGAAGCACTGTCGGTACAAAAGGGGAAAAAGAAAAGAAAAAGAAAGGTGAACAGAAATGCGAGTTCTGCAACTAAGTAAGAAAACTCTCTCTCGCGCTCTCCTTCTCACTGCTCCTCCTTCCACTTATCCGTACCGAACACTAACCACCACTCTATTATCCTCACCCGCCTCTCACAATCACATCAACCGCCGCGTCGATACGTGGCCCTCCTCCACCAATCTCCTCCGCTCTCCTTGGTCCCTCACTCAACACCGCGGGATCAAATGCTCCGGCTCCGATGTAACCTACGGTTATTCTATTTTATTTCCCTTTAAAATAAAATTGAATATATTGTTTTGAAAATTTGATCGTTCCTAATTAATTTTGACAGGTCAAAGTCGGAAACGTGATCGAGAAAAAAGGTCTCCTTGCTAATTGCTATTAACACTAATTAATTCTTTTTTTTTTTGGTTGCTCTAAATTGTATTATATGCTAATAAAAACGTAATTTTTGTGTTGTAATTTCAGGACGTATTTACCAGGTGATTTACTTCTCCTTTTTTTTCTTTATTAGTGACTTATTATTATTAATATTAATTTTTAAAATGCTTAATAATAATAATATTACTTGGTTTAGGTCGTTAAGACAGATCATTCACATGAAGGAAGAGGCAAAGCCACTATAAAGGTTAATTTTCTTTTATTAATTACTTTTTGCGACCAATATTTAATTTACCGTGTGAAAATTAAGTTAAATTTTGATTATTATAGGTAGAGCTTCGTGACATCGAAAGTGGAAACAAGGTGTCGCAACGATTGGGTACTGATGAGAATGTTGAAAGTATGGTCATTACTGGATGTCATTTATTTGAATTTTATTTTTTTGATAAGAATTCAGTTGTAAATTTTATATGGCTGCTTGCAGGAGTCTTTGTTCAAGAGAAAACTTACATGTATATGTGCACGGATCGCAATGGCACTATAGTGCTAATGGAGTGAGTTCGTTATTTCCGACCTCTAATTTTTACACTCATTTTCCAGTAAATGTGCAAAAATTTACTAAATATATACTCTTTTTAATTTTATCAGCGTTAAAACATTCGATCAGCTGGAAGTTTCCCCAGAATTGTTTGGCAAAGATGCTAGGTATTTACAAGGTAAATAAATATCTAGGACTGAACAATGCATTATATATCGATTCATCGTTTCTTGAGTTTTGTGATTCCATTTAAAGTTAATAATAACAATCATTTTAAAGTAATTATATATAATTTTAGTAATGAGTAAATGATTACTAAAGTTATAGTAGTTGAAGTTGATGATTTTCTATCATGTTCACATGATGCTTTCTAGTGCAACATTTAAGTTGTCCTTGTCACATCTTATGTTCTAATAAATTTTTTTGGAAATGCCTCTTGTTTTTAATTCTGTTTTCATTTTCTTCTCCTCCTCCAATTCGATAATCAATTATTGCTATGGTCACTACATACTCTACCAAGTAACATATGATATTCATGAACAGGTGAGATGAGAGTTACAATAAGGCTTTATGATGATATACCTTTATCTGCATCGGTTCCAAAACGTGTGACATGTATTGTCAAGGAAGCACATGATCCTATGAAGGGGATTCCAACCCCACCTAAGTGAGTTTTATCATTTTGCAAATGCTTTTTTTTTTTTTTTTTTCGTCCTTTTCTAGGTAAAGCTATTGGGGAGTGAACCCTGTTAAGAAATGTTCACCTTTACTCATATCTGTTACCTGTTCTTTCTCATTTTTCTTTGCATGCTTCGTGGAATATAACTTGAGATACATGAGTTGCTTGATCAAATATGTGACTATGTGAGTCTTAACTTGTTCTGATTATGATAATAGCTATAATGGTCTACATTATTGCCATAGATCAAGCTTCACTACCATATGTGTGTGTGGACCTTATTGATGTAGGTATTATTGTCAGAAGGTACATTCACATGGTTGTTTATTTTATTGACTCATGTTCTTCCCTATTCCATAAGTAATTTTTGTTTATGATCTTGGTGCAAATTGTTTCTAACGTTACTTGTCAATTTCTTTTAGATGTTACCAAAATCTCTGGGTATTTGTTTGTGTGGTACAATCATAATACATTTCCATAAAGTTTGATGATATGTCAGTATTATCAAGCCAATGATTGATGGGCATTTATGTTCCAGCTTGTTCCATAGTGTATTTGTCTCTTCTATGGGTCAGAAACATCTGCCTATTTTACAATATAGTGTGACCATGTTTGGATCTGTATTGTAGTCATGATTCTTATTCTAAACTTAATTAGGCATTCATGCATGAATGCTTTACATTGTACTAAGAGATTCCCACTGTGTGGGTTTGTGACATGCATATGTGATGAACTTCACATGTGGGTGGTGCATGAGAGGGAGAGAGAACGAGAGGGGTTCATAAGAACAGCAACAACCTGTACGGTTATCTTCACTTTTTGTGTGCATATGTTATGAATTTGGCTTGTGGGATGCATGTACACAAACAAACATGGACACAGGTGTGTGTGCACATGCCCGAGAGAGACATTACTAATGTCTCTGTATATAAGTAGGTTATCCTTTATTACTGATTTCAGAATTTTTTATTTAGTTAATGTTAAGAATAAGCTTTTCATATGAAACTTAGTGTTGTTGATGCCAAAATTTTCTTTTTACTCTTCTTTTGCAATACGTGCTAGATATTTCATTTTTTTTCATCCTTGAAATGTGGGTTTTCCATTACATAATATTTTGGCTGAAGAAACAAAATCTTTTTATTCAACCCAGCTAGCTGACCTTGTAATTGCTGTGGTTTGTTAAAAACAGGTGTTCACTAATTGTCTAACTGTGAATCATTAGTGATGTAGAGTACACCTAGGCTAGTATGATGGGACTGCCATGTACTGTATTGTCTAATGAAGGCTGTGCTTGCTGACTTAAGGATGTTGCATAGGTTGATATTTATTATATGGTATAGTTTTTGTCTGTTTCTTTGTGATTTGTTTTCACGCATTGTATCTTTCCCTATTGTTCCCACCCAATTTATCTTGCATTATTTAGTTTTACTGACTTCTTATGATTGGTCACCATAGGTATATAATTCCTTGAATTGTATGACTATCTCTGAATGTTAAACTCTATCTACACCCTTGTAAGAGTAAGGTGGAGGGCGAGGTTGTGAATTCAATATCCACTGGGTGCATGTGTAACTTATAAAAAAAAAAAAAAAAGCTCAATCTGTACATTGACATGAGGGTAAATCGGAACTTTAAGCTAGTATGCCAAATTAAAGCATTTCACCTTTTTGATCATTCATCTGCTTTTTCTTGTATCAGTAGAATTTTATCATAATATTTTTCTTCCATTCAGGGATAAAAAGGTTGTACTGGAAAATGGTCTGATTCTTGAGGTAAGTTAAATGTGTAATTTTTCCCTTTAATGTTTAGCGGCTAAATTAGTCACTTGTGTACTATCATAAACTAAAGATGAACTAAGCAAGGATTTAGGCAAAAGGTAGTTGTGTAGTACTTTGGACTTTGAAACACAATATCTGAAAGTTTCATGGGAAATTTGTTCTTACTGTATAGTTATCTCATTTGGTCATTACAAATTCATGCCTTTGAGAAAGTTTCTAGAATTCTTTCTATTTTAGTATTTATGAGAGACTTTTTTTTTTTGAAGTCATAATTTGGTTGGCAGAATGTTGCTTGCTGTTGACTTTCTATACTACCAGCTCCAATTTTTTTTCCATGCTTATTTTTTTTTCTTCAAACAAATGGTGCCTGCTGATGAGCACCAGTATCATCATATGTGCATACTACATTGAATATTCCAGCTGTTTTAATATCAAATACTAGAATTCACTTAAATGATTAACACAGAATTACAACTAAGATTTAGTGCCAAAGCTAAGAGAGGAATGTGAGGAATATGGGTATGCAAATGATCAAATTATACTTGAAGTGAAACTCACTTTATTTACATCCATTAATAACTTTGGTAGGATTCATAAAAAAGGGGGAAATCCAAAAAAAATCCTATAGTTTTATCTTTGTGACAAACTAAACCTCATACTTTTAAATGTGCTACTTTAAACCCCACACTTTCATATTGTGCCAAACTAAACCCCACCCCTTACTACACTAATATTGTATGTGTAGTGGGCAGGAGTGAGCTTCTAGTACACGTACTACGAAATTGAAGTTTTGTAT